>VXAW01005013.1:116953-390158 GCA_013399735.1 Tyrannus savana
CCTCCCGTCTTTCTTCCTCCTCCTCGGCTGCCCCGATCGACCCCGCGGGCCTGAATTAACCCGAAAGAACTCGGCCTGGACGCGGAGGAGTCGAGTAAGCCCCTCCTGGCGAGGGGGGGCCTGACGGTGGGACCGCAGCCGGGCTGTTCCGGACCCTTTGCCTGACTTCGGGCTCTGCGGGGCAAGCGGCGGCTGCAGCTCCCAAACTTGGTCGGCCAAGTTAATGCTCCCTCCCCCTGAACCTGAGGTGTGATTAAAGAAGAACATCGCTGCCGGAGCCAATGACAGCGGCTCCGGACGACTCCATTTAAGCTTCAGTGGGAGGGAGCAAGTTAACTCCTTAAAGCGCCCAGAGAAAAGCACGTACAGGATTTGTAAGAATCCACAGTGTTTTCTATCAGCAGAAATAAAGGAGTATGTTCAAGCTCACTAGGAGATGGGTGGTATTTAAAAACTTTGCTAAAGACTCGCACCGTCGTTGGTGCAGATAGCCATGAATCAAACCCATCTCAGATTGCTACAAGCTCCTTGTGTAGTAGGAGCCTTTTGGGTAAATACAGCTAATCTCTGATTTAATAAAGAAATAGAGCGCCAAAAAAGTAGGGTGTTTCAGGGATATGGACCTCAGAGAAGACCCCTGAATTATAATGGAGTTCTCCAGGAGAAGTCGGTGCTTGAGAATTGTGGATGAAAAATATATACCCACTGGGTGGCTCAGAGGGAGTCTGTAGAGATTTCAGGTCGCTGAGGTGCACACAGAGAAAGAACATAGACAAGTTTTTCTTGTGCTGTAGTCAAACCACTAATTTGATGGTGGTGTGCTGGCAAAATCCTAGTGTAGTTAAAGCTGAAGAATCTTTGTAATGTACATAAGCTGTCAGAAGCCCTGGAGGTACCTTCATCCACCTGGAAACTAAATTCTCTTTTAATGGTAGGTATTTATAACTGTTTCAATTTTCTATCAGCAAAGGCTCAATTAGACTTGGATAAAACAGTTGTCTGCAGCCCCATCTAGGTAGGATACAGTTATACTCCTTGTTCCCTTTCCTCTTGGCCCTGGTATTCCTTCCCCCCTCCCAGCCCTTCCTCCGCAAGAGGTCCAGCTTACATGGCTGCAGTGAAGGACGCAACCATCAGACTGGCAGTCTCAAGGTCTGCCTGTCAGCTAAGCCTCTCCTGTGCAAGACGTTCTGAGAGCCTTGATTCAAGGCTTCCTTTGCAAGTGCTCTATTAAACTTTGGTATCAAAGGTATTATTTACTTTTTCTTATTTTTTTTTTCTGGTGAAAGTGGCCACTGTGTTTCTTATAAAAGTTGAAGTTAGTACGTGTGTCATGTGGCTGTGTAGCAGTGGGTTTGTGATCCTCTTTGGGGAGTGGAGTGGCAGCTTTGCCTAGTTTCTGAGGCTCACAAAGTAACTGAAAATACTGCAGTCATGTCTGGGTTTAGTGCTTAATGACTGTGTTTTCAGATCCAGGAGCTTCAGGCAAAATAATTGATCCCAGGATCATTCTAGTCAGTTCTGGTGGATTCCTGGTTAGTGTTTAAGAAAACTTGGCTGGCTGGCTCATTCTTATGGATAGAAGGCCTTAGTGGACTGCATAAGGTTTCTGACTCCATACACTTCTCATAGGAGAGGTGGATTATTTGGAGGAAAAAGAAAAGTCAATACTTCTTTCTTTCTTTTTTTTTCTCCTCTCTGTAGAATTTTTGTAGGATGGATTCCTGAGGAAGTGAAGATCATGTAATGATGTTGTGCTTTCCTTGTAAAAGCATGAGCCTGAAACGAGTCATGGCTAGTTTCAACCGTGTTTGGAAGGAGAGCATATTAGAGGTGGTTAAGATTCTATTAGTTTTGTGAAATTCAGCAGCTGGGTAAAGGGGTCTGAACTAGCTTTCCAGTAAAAGAAAGCA
Source organism: Tyrannus savana (assembly GCA_013399735.1). Taxonomy (NCBI): domain Eukaryota; kingdom Metazoa; phylum Chordata; class Aves; order Passeriformes; family Tyrannidae; genus Tyrannus; species Tyrannus savana. The sequence goes on from VXAW01005013.1 coordinate 118,867, forward strand.
AGGGAATAAATTGGTGCAAAATTTGCCATTTGGCAGTAAATTTTCTGTTTTGTTCAGTTGACTTGGATAACTTAGCTTGTAGATCAGATTAGCTGTGGCTCTGCTGAGTCTTGTCTGATCAGAGTGTGGGATGGGGGTTAAAAAGACAAGAGTGTGGAGATCTGCAGCTCTAGGAAACCAGGCTGGGTTTTTTTCTTGTGTATGTGACTTTGTGAACTTTCTCTAGAAAGCTGTGAGATTGGCAATTTCCCATGATTTTTAGAACTACTTTTTTTTTGTGGTCAGAAAACTAATTCATATGTGTTCATTTCTGTGGATGCTTCTGAAGCATAACAGAACTATTGTGCCTGTTAGTCCTGATTCTGGCCATGACAGGGTTAATTTTTGCGGTAGCCAGGAGGGGCATGGCTGGGACCCCGAGGCTGTTCTGTACCACCTCACATCAGGGATCTGGGAAGGGGTCCCTTCCAGATGGAATAGTCTGGTGGGGTCAGGTATTTTCAGGAGTCCTGTGTGTTGAGCACTCACATGTGAATTGTTCACCACTCCTGTACACTGTGTTATTAATATTGCTGTTACTGTTTGTTTTCTTCCTTCATTGCTGTTTCCGGTAAATTCTTCTTGTGTGATCTTTACCTGTTGTGCTTCTCCAGCCACCAAAGGGGTTTGGGGGGAAGTGAGCAAGGACTGTGTGGTTTGGAGTGTTTCAGTGGGAACACTACATTGGGGAATACCATTCTTCAACCACAACACCATTAAACCAAGTATCTATAAAATGCAGTTTGATTAGAGGTTCTTCATGTAAATGTGGCCTAGCTTTCCAGCACATTTCCTTCAAACAAATCTGACTGGTCAGCTCACTTCTCATCAATAACAATTTCAATGCCTTTTGTTATTAAATTTATAAACAGTTGTGGGCTTTAGAAGGAGAAGGGAAATGTACGTAGGGTGTAAACTTCTAAGCAAGTTTTTTGTTAGCAATCAAATGAAGGAATGCAGAAAACTTCTAAAATTTTTAAGAACTTGATGCAGAACAGGCAAGTATTTGAACAGGATGCTTCACAAATGTAGCTATGTTAGTGCAATGAAACCCTTAAACTGAAACCATTAATACTAATCAGAGGGGAAAAGTGGGAGCAAAAGAGTGTTCTATAAATAACTGGTGAAGTAGAACTTTCTGGATTACTACTTTTTTTGTTGTTGTTTTTAAAAACTGAGAAGAGGAGCAAGACTCAAAACTTATTTTCAGTGCCTTTCTGCAAAGAATGTGAAACTTACTCCAAACTTCTTCTTTATTGTTTCAGATGTTGGATGAAAATAACCATCTTATTCAGTGTATAATGGACTATCAGAACAAAGGAAAGACTTCTGAATGCTCTCAGTAAGACCTTAATCAATACCTTCTGTGGACTGGGTGAATTTTCATCTAGATCACCGTTATAGATTTGTTTAGCTCACCTGGTAGGAGAACTGTGCTCTGAAGAACAGATAAGTTGTGCTACAGATAAAATTTATGTGGGTTTTTTTTTATTTGCAGTATGAATATCACTTCTGTCACTGAAATGTTACAACTTGCCTACTGCAAGTTGATGTCATAATGACAATGCTCATAAAAATTGGGACTGTATAACAAAGACCTTTCCCCTCTGTATCATCATAACAGTTTGGGAAAGAGGTGGCTTTCTTTTCAAACATTTCAAAATCATGTAGGAAAATGGACCTTTCTTCTTCATGATGGCATGTTTGAAAACTGCCTGCTTTTCACTTGCCCAAGAACAAATAGGTTTGTCGTAAATGTTTGGCTTGCCAAAATATCCCACGTGGACTTGCTGTCTAGTGAGAACTGCTGAAGGAGTGAATTGTTAAGGAATGTTATATTCTCATTACTCTTTTCTGGCACGAGATGATCATGGCACCCACGTAATCAAGTATGGAGTCATGGGACAGACAGAGCAGCGCAGTATATCTCAAGTCCCTTGCCAAGAGAACCCATAGTCTGGGAATAGGAGAGAGATCATAAATAACAGGTATTTTTGGTTTAAGAGAATACATTTGTTCTAGCACAGTTAGTGTATTAAGCTGTTTGCAAGCCTGTAGTTATGTACTTGTGTTCTGTTCCTGCTTTCAGTGTTATTTTTGTGACTGGACTAGATGTTGAGACGCAGGACTGTGGTTCTGTCACAGGAAAATCATTCCATAGCAAACTTCCAAAGCTTAAGGTCCTGATGAATTGTGTGCACTGGTCTTGGTCACAATTCACAGAAATCTACATATCTTGTATATTGGGACATAATAGCTCTCTTTCTCTAGTGTTTGTGATGAAAAATTACACCTAACAGGCACAAAAACAAGAAAGAGCCCTATGTCTTCTGGTAATTTAGTTTAGGGCAAGAAGTGAAATAGGTGAGAACAGTGTCACCCAGCTTTAGATTTTTGCACAGCAAGACAGAAGTAGAGAACATACAGGCACATTTGGAGGAGACGTTGGGAAAGATTGGACAGTAGATAAGTGTGAGGGGAAAAAGCTTAAGATTCCTAATAATGGTACTCTTGTAAGTCTCTTGGATCTTGATTTACACAGGTAGCTTTTTTGACATGTGTAAAGTAAATTCTGATGTTACTGTATGTGTGAATTAAGATCTGTTTTGCTTTGTTTATTTTGATAGATACCAGCAGATGCTGCATACAAACTTGGTTTACCTAGCCACTATAGCTGACTCCAACCAGAACATGCAGTCTCTTCTACCAGCAGTAAGTACAAAATAGTGTAAAAGTAGGGAATAGATTTCATTTGGATTCCTGGAGGAAAAAGAAAAAAACAAAACTAAACAACCAAACAGGTGTTTAAAGTAATGACCAAACACTTCGCCTCTGATGTACTGTATAGTGAACACGTGATGCAGTGTGTCTTCATGCTGTATTTGGAGTAGTCTTGGTGCTTAGATCTTGCTTGAAACCTGACTTGTTTAACTGGAGACTGTTTATTGTGAATCAGTTGTGCAGTGCACAGATTATCTGGCCTCCCTCATGGATAGATTTTTTTTTTTCCCCCCACCCTCAGCTGAGAACTGTAGTGGTATGGCACTTAGTCAACAACTACAGCAGTACACTTTTTCCTCTTACATTAGGGAAAGGTGGGGGGATGGGATAGGGGTTTTTTATAATTTATTTTTATTTTTCACTGGAATATCATCCATGCTCTTGCCTCAGTGGAATAAGGCTGGGTAAATTTTTGTCTGCTTTTCTATATTGTAGTCAAGTCTCAAATTCTTTGCCTCTCTCCTGTTTTGGAAAACAACCCTTTTTTAAGGTGGGTAACGATAACAGGAAAAATATCAGGGCTCGCAGGCTTAACTTGAGACACTGCATTGTTTTACATTTTTTGGATATTACTTGCTATCTTTTTAATCTAAATTTTCTGTGTCTGTATTCCTGAACTCTGTATTTTATAAGATCCATGAAATTTTTCCCATGTTCCATTGTTTATGGAGCAGTAAGGAAAGAAACGGCGAACATTAAAATAGCTTTCTATCTGTTTGCTTTCTGTGTTAATCGGAAAGCTTGGGGAGTTCATTGTGAGTAACACAAGGAAGTTCTTTGTTTTTTGGTAATAAGACTTTTCTTGAATTAATATAGTCTTGATTCATTTCTGTAATATGAAGCTAAAAAGAATGCTTGTAAAACAGTCATTCCTAGATACTAGTTTTCACCAACTGAAATTGAATTACTTTTTCTTTGGTCTCTGGAGAAGTGTTCTCCAATCATTGCTACTAGCAAAGCATCCTTTCAAGTTGGTACCTAGAGGACTATAGAAACAGTGCTTCATTATGTCCAACCTGTTGTGCCTGTAGAGGCTTCTCTTTTTATAAATCCATGCTTGTAGCTGAGGGGGAGGGAGAGAAACCTTTAAGAGGGCTGTGTGTGTTCCTCAACTAATATGTTTTTTGAGGCTTAATTCATATCCTGGTTCTGATGACAGCTGGAAATGAATTTGACCTTATCCTAGTCCCTGGCGAACAGCCCTGCTGTTGAAGTTGAATATGATGACATTCTCTTCTTAAAAGAAAACGAAGATAGGGCTGGGAAAGGTTTTTGCAGATCTAGACTGAAGTGCATTTCTGATTTTGAATGGAAGGAATATTCTACACTGCAGAGAAAAACAGCATAGCGTTTGGTGGAGGGAGAGGGAGACCCCTTTGGACAGCTGAGGAGGGGAATAAAAAAAGGAACTTCTTTGTTTTTCTTAGAAACTAAAATACAAAATGAAATTTTGATCTTGAGTGTTACCTAAACGTAGACACTCTGACCTACCAAGTAAAAGATATCCCTGAAATGTGGTAGGGTAATCAGATAAGATTACTTTTGTTGGGATTTATAGAAGAATATTCTTTAAATTCTTTGTCTTCCCAGTAGATTTTAGTTAGAAGAATTTGGGAATATGTGAGCTACTGCTTTCTGCAATGCAGGATAAACTACTTCAGACTCTTGTCCTCTGTTGGTTTTCCATTTAAGAACTGATGAGGCTCAAGTTGTCTTGAAAGTATTAAGTCTCTCTTCGCCATGCTTCTCTATCAGCTGTTGGGCAGTTTACTACATTCAAGGGTTGTGGGTAGCAACAGCTAAATATGGAGAAAGATACTCTGTGTGTAGACATCTACTATTTTTGATACTAAATACATCAATTATCATACTTCTAATGCAGTAGCTTTCCACATAACTTAGGAGGGATTGAGTCTGCATAGCTTCTGAAGGTGGGTTCTATCTCATCTGTTCATCTCTGGAAGATTGTTCTCCTAGTAAACTGTATTTTCTTTTTTTGTTTAAATTTTATCTTGTTGGTGTTTTAATCAGCTAAATAAATTCTCAAGAAATTTCTCAACGCAAAGTATTTTGTAGAAAGTAATAGTTGTGTAGTAAAGTGAGGTTGAAAAGAGAATACTGCTGTTAAGATAGCATTCACGTTGAAGAAAAAGGATGCGTGACCAGGTTCAGTGAAGTTTTTAATACAAGCTAAAATGATTCTAACCTGATAATAACTTCATTGTATTCTCTGACAATATTCCTTAGACTTAATACATAAAGCATTACTGGGAAAATAGTTGGGAAAATGTTCATGGTCAGCTGCTGTGTCTCTGTCCTCGTCCTTCAGAATGCAATGTTCTAATGAAATGTCTGGCATCCTTTCTGAAACTCTGGTGTTGCTTCTAGAGAACAAGGAGTGCAGTGAGCCAACAGTGTTGTGCAGAGAAACGTTTCTGTAAAGGGGACCTGGAAGTGAGGAAAAGGTGAGACAGGTGAAGGAAGCACTGCAGGGTCTGGGTGAAGGGAACTAGAAAAACTCTGAAACTCCAGTGTCATAACAAAGCTCCTGTTGTCTTTGTATGCATGCTAGAGTATTAAATGATGACTTTTGGGTTAGAGACCTTCTTTCACATTAAAAGACAAAAAGAGTGTGAGGTTATTCTGGAGTCAGACATTCGTTCCTCAGCTGTGTGAACAGTAGCATTATTAAGGGAAGGGCTGTTTTGGAATGTCTTCCCATCTGGATAAGAGCACTGACTAAGTCCACCTGTGAAGTTGATACAACTTTATGTTTTACTTTATGTTTTGTCTGTGTTTTAGGTGTGGCAGGTGTTTCTTTCTTGGATAGCAGTTAGAAGTCTCTTTACCACCACCTTATCAGATGAGCCAGCTTACCAAAAAGGGGCTTGTAAGGTGAGGAACACAACACTGTTGAAGTCTTGTGATATTTCATTAGTGCTGCTTTTGAGGGAGGCTATAACAAGGTATTGGTGTCCTTGAACTGTAGAGAGCAAAGGTGCAATTAAAGTGGTAGTGAAGTATTGTGTGCGTGTGTTCCTAAACACATGAAATCTCAAACTGCAGAACAGGCATCTTATCGTCTGTGTTTTTTTTTTTTTTTTGGGGTTTTTGACAGTGTTTTAGTGGCCTTAAAAAGGTGTTGCAAACTATTGAATAAAAAAGCTTCAGCTTTTGTACTTGGACATTTTCTCTCCCTTATGTCTTAATTTTGCCAAATATTTATAAGGAAACAACTCATGATCATCACTTTATTTGGTATGTAAAGGGGAACTTTCCATTTTATAATGGGTAGATATTGAGGTCTGCAGAAACTATTTTATTGGGTTTTTTGATTTTTTGATTTGGTTTCATTATTTGGGGATTTTTTTAAACACAGAAATTTTTTTTCTAGTGTTTTTCTTACATAATACATCTTGCCTTCTGTCAGAATGCAGACCATGAGTTTTCAATGTGTATTTCAAGAAGGTGCTGAAAATAAATGATTATTACTCACTTGCGTAACATACCAGTTTTCTTTTATGTTGAAAGTGCCAGTTTCTTCCAGTAGCAAGCTGAAGTTTCCAAGAAAACTTGTTGTGTCCAAGCTGTAGAAAAATCTGGACATCACATTAAATTGTTTTTCTAAATTTCATAATGCTGGAAAGATTATTAATAAACTAATTAAAAAAGCGATTTTTTTTCTTGCTTGAGGTATTTATTTCAAAACTAAAGCTTTTTGTAGGACTTGTGAAATCCCTTATTGTGTGCTGTTTCCGAACTTGTCACACAGATTAGAGTGGAGTCTTTGCCACTTTAGTTACAAAATACTTCTATATAAAATGGTAATTGCTTTTTATAAACACCCAACATCAACAGGCACTGAAATGCTGTTTATTTCCGAAACAACTGCTGCAAGAGATAGAACCCGTAAACATAATTACTAGCACTTGATGAAAACTTGCCTTCAACTTATTGGAAGACTTTTTAAATTTATTTTGCATGTGGGTGGCGATTGTCTTTTTTTTTCCTAAGTTGTGGAGTTCTGCAGGCTAAATAGGAATTTTTGACGTAAGCATGTTTTCACTCAAACAGTGGAAAGTCTCATATGATCTTAAACACACTTTATTTTTCAAATGGGTAGTGTTTAATCTATAGTTTTAATAAACCTATGATGTTTCTAGAAAAAAAATTGGAGTCTTAAGAACTGAACAGTGCACTCTGTTTTTTTGGTAGCCTTTATCTGAACATAAAAGTTGTCTAAAATATATGTTGATTGAATTATCTTGATACTGTTTTTCTTGAAAAAAGCAAGATGGGATCCAGAAAATAAAAACATGGATCGATTTTAATAGCTTAAAATAAAATTCTGAAATGAAATACTTGTTACTGATGATGAGAGGAATCGTAAATTTATGAGATTCTTGTTCAGTTACGTACTAAGTGCCTGGGAAAGTCTGATATCTGTGGTAATGTTATGGTTTAACCCCAGCTGGCAACTACATACCACATAGCTGCTCTCTCACCCCACACACCTTCCCTCTCCTCATACTGGGATGGGCAGGAGAATCAGAAGAAAAACTAAAACGTATGGGTTGAGATAAGAACAGTTTAATAATTTAAATAAAATACTATAATAGTTATCAGAGAGTATGCTGAGTTGGAAGGGATCCACAAGGATTGTCAAGTCCAACCCTTAGCCCTTTAACAGGACCACCCCAAGAGTCACACCATGTGCCTGAGAGTAATCATCCAAACACCTTGTGAACTCTGTCAGGCTTGGTGCTGTGATCACTTCCCGGGGGAGCCTGTTCCAGTGCCCAACCACCCTCTGAGTGAAGAACCTTTTTCTAATATCCAACCTAAATTGCCCCGACACAACTTTAGGCCATTTGCTTGGGTCCTGTCACTCATCACCACAGAGTAATGTAACTGTAATTAAACTGAGATAGCTTTTGCTAAGACCAGTGCCGAGACTGAGTATTATGTTCTGTGGTTTGGAAAATCCCTTTTGCCAGTTCGGGTCTGCTGTCCTGGCTGTGCTCCCTCCTGGCTTCTTGCACACCTGCTCCCTGACAGGGCATGGGAAACTGAAAAGTCCTTGACTTAAGAGTAAGCACTGCTTAGCAACAACTATAACATCAGTGTATTATCAAGGTTATTCCCCTACTGAATCCAAAACACAGCCCTGTACCAGCTATTAGGAAGAAAATGAACTCTATCCTGTGGGAAACCAGCATAGGTAGTATAGCAAAAAGTAAGTTTGTGGTGTGTGCTTTCTTGTTCATCACAGCTGGCATCAATCTTTAAACCTCTGGATTAATTCAGTGTATATTTAATGTTAGTTTATTGATTAAATTAGTTTTAAAGCAGATACACAGAGCAGTATGGTGCATAATTCTGCACTGGCCTTTTAGAGTACAAGTCCATGCCCAATTCAAGATCAACTATTTGTAAACTGACTTAATAGAGAACAGAGCAAAAGGAAGGTCAAATGTTTCCTGTCAAGAGGCAAGGGAGCTATTAGTCAGAACTGGAGCTTGGATTTTGAAGAATAGTTGCTCTGATTAAATGTTTGTTAAATAATTTTTAAAAAATCATAATAATTTCTCAAGACTTTTTAAAAGGAAATATATTAGGTAATAGATTTCTTGGGAAAGGGAGGAAAGATGTAGTAATCGTACCTACCATATCATGTGACTACAGTCCAAGGAGTTTTCCTAGTGCTCTTCAAACAAGGGACAGGTAGAGCCACTATGATTTGATGGGTAAAAGAAATTAAGCTTCACACTCCTGTCCTGTTATTAGAAACTCAAGCCAGTGCAAATCCATAATTGATAAAAGCTAATTTATTTGTGCTTGCATCCTCCGTGAAAAACTTAATTTCTTAAATTATTCCTTCCTCCAACTCTTCAAGCTCTTACATTTTTATTTGCAATGTTGGTTTTGCATAACAAAAAAGATGTCCTTTGTTTTGTGAGCAAGAAGCACATGGGGTAAACATCTTTTGGAAATAGTCTCCAGCTCCCAGTAAGTTAGGCTTTGTCAGCAATGAGTGGGAAATGTGGGACATGGAGATTCATGTTGTATTACCACAATACTCTTAAGAAGTCAACATTACCACCATGTTAATGATCTCAGAGACTCAACACTAGAACAAAATGGTAAATAAGACTTTTCTTGAAGTTGTGCAGTATTCCAGGTCTGTTAGAGATGAGCTTTAATTTCTTGTTGCTGTCCATAGCCTAGGTCTTAGGTGTGACTGCAGTAACCAGTTATAAAAGCAACGTGTTATGATCTAGCAGTTTCAGTGCTTGCAGGGAGGTCCATTGTGTCTTTATCACTTAATTGTCTTTGCTTTAAGGCCGGCGTGTGATTAGCTCTGTCCATTTGCTTTCTTTGACGCTTTGCGTGCTATTTGACTTCTGACCTCTCAGTGGACACACTGTTTGTCTGCATGTTCATTGTATGTAAAGATGTGGTTATAAGATATTAACCAAAAGAGAACTAGTTTTATAAATAGGGACACAGATTTTTATTTATTTTGGGTAGAGCATGAAACACATCCATTGCTTATACCATCAAACTGAAAACCTACTAATGGGAAGAAAATCCTGTAGAATTGTCAGTAGTACAAGTTTTTGAGAAGATTTAAAAGCAAAACAACCAAATTTACTATGATTTAAGTTTTGTAGGCTGTTTCTTCCCTAGCTTTTTTTGTTGAATCTCTAAGAGTAATAGGTCCTTATGTTGATATAAAACTTTTGGGGCTAGTAATGTTATCCTGTTTTAGCAAAAGAGAGTTGTGTGTGTTGTGTTTTTAAAAGAATTACCAGGTTGTGGATCCTCAGTTGATCCACTTATTCCATAGTCTCATAATAAAAATTCCTTTTCCAGGTTGTTTGTTTTGGTCCAGAGAGGCTTTTAAATGTTGGAAAGAAGGTTGGTGGCTGTTTACCAAGATTTCATTTTGATGGCAATGGTTATGCTGATATCACCAGAGCTGTGCTCTCAACAGCTGCAGTTCTGCTCTGTGATGTTTTAAAGTTGTTGTATGATGAAAAATCTGCAGTCAAAATTAATTAGGTGTAAAGGGCAATATTTTCATTCTGGATTACTTCAGACTAACTTCAGGACTGTGTAAGTGGCTGGGTTGGCACAACTGAGTGGATATTGTTGGAAATTGAGAGCTGCTGGAAGGAGCTTCTTCAACTCCACTTAAAAAAGAAAGAAATGAAATCAGAATGTGGGAATTTAAGTTGTTGGTGTGTTAGGTGAATTCAGAGACCAAATAAATTCCTATTTTTTCAGAGGGTTGTTTAAGTTCTCTAAGCTACTTTGCATGTATTGCTAATGAGGTGTGTCCACACGGGGAGCTAGTGCACTGTACACAAAAAACTACTTCTGTTGCCTCCAAACTTCTGTGGCTCATTTTGAAATCAGTAAAAATAGCTAGCAGGTTGAAATAGGAGCATGCTCTGAAGTGTAGTTCTTTCATGCTTGAAGATGTGATTTACCTCTCTGTGGTACAGTATCTGCACAGTGAATACCAGTTTGAACCGTAGGCAGTTTGCTGGGAGCTGTACCAGGCAGCCTGGTACGCAGGTGCTGAGTCCTCCAGCCTCTGTGGTTTTGCTGTTTCCCCAGTGCCATGCTTTAAGGGTTCTGCAGGATTCTTTCTGCGATTCTTTCTGCTTTAATTGAGTTTACATAGGACCTTTCAGCTAGCAGAGAGGTGGATTTTTTTCTCTTAGGTTACTAAATGCAAGCAAAACCTGTAAATATTAGACCAGGTAATAATCCATCTTAAAAGCGAAAGAGGCAAGAGGCTGTGGAACACAAAGCTCCTGCTTTTGGGGGCAGATTTGAACTGCATATTATTGGGGAATTATAGAGCACCTCTGAAGTTCTCTAGTTTCAATAACTCAGTGTGCCCCAAGCTAATATCTACAATTAATTCATTCATAGTCACTTATCATAAACCCTTCTGAATTCATACCGGATTGTTTAATTTCTGATTTAAATAATTTCTAGTTATATCAAGAGTTACAAATTTTTTGTGATTATTTTTAAATTATCAGAATAATTATTGCAATGAGGTCATCAGATATTTTAGAGTTACATTTTCTGTTTGTTAAAATGTTGTTTAAGAGTATTGGTATGGTGAAATATTTTTACATGGTGATATATGCAATTTGAAACAATTAAAAATTCCAATTTTCTCTTCAAACAGAGTGTTTTAAGTTTTACATTATGCACTATTTTAAAATTTTGTTCAAATCTTAAGTCAGAATGTCTCTGATTTTTGAAGATACGGATGTGTAAATCAAGATGTATAAACTGGATGTCATGTAGATTTCCATACTGCTAGTGTCACACCTTGTACTCCAACAGTGAGGGTACAAACTACATTTGTATTTAACTTTACTGTTTAGATATGATTTTTAATGCTTTTCCTGTAGAAATCCTTTCTATCCCTAAATATTACACTTACTGAGAATTGATACATGTTCTTTATTTTTTTCTTTTAAGATATTTAGTTCTAGAATACCCTGTACATTGTAGAAGAAGAGTCATAACCCAATTAAATAAATTAAATAAATTCCTATTTTTTCAGTTCTCAAAAATGTATTCCTTTATGGTTTTACTTCCCAGTCTGACACCTCAGTAAGTATGCTCTGCAGGTGCCATCACCACCTATCAACAGAGAACTGCTCTCTGAGACCAGGACAGGTCCTGTTATATTAGCAATGTGATACGCGCAGGGCAGAGTACCTCCTGGGAGGTACTCTGCATTTTACTTTGCAGAAAATGGTATTTGAGAATTGAAGACAAAAATGATTGATTAAGCCCTCTTTTTTTTAAGGCTTCTCTTGGAAAGATTAGAAAGCTTTTATGTTTGTATTCCATGTAGCTTTTAAGTGTTATTCGGAGAGGATTTCACGAAAATTGTATTTTTGATAGCATAGTTTAAATATCTATTGCTAGTTGTATTGATTAACTGTATTGCATTTTAATGTGTGTAACAGTAGTTCCTGGTTTTTTACATTTTATTGATGACTGAGTGAGTATTCCACCTCAGTTTGTATAGCAGTAGAAGTACCATAAACAAATCCTTGAAAATTCCAGGTGTACAATTCCACCGTGGCAGATTTTATTGTTACTGTCTTTCGTTTGATCTAATTTATTATTTAAAAGAAAAAAACTCTAAAAAAATGCAGTGTGGCTATTGTTTTAAGTGCATGCTTTCAAATAACTTTTGGATTTAATATGATTTTGTTTGCTGAAAGTTGTCAGTTAAAATCTTGTCTCTTTTTTCTTTTCTCTTGTTTTTCTTGTCTCTTTTTTTGGTTGCAGCTGTTGGGTCAGTTTTAGTCTTTTTCCAGTTCTGATTTGCAGGATTGGACTAAATAGCTTATAATTACTGTTTTTCATGCTCTGATAAATTTTAAATGCTCATAGCAGCTATAAATGTAATCTGTGTGTTTGGGGAAATGAGCCAAAAATTAGTGTTTAGCAAGTGAAGCTATGTCTAACATCTTCTAATTCTTTAATTTACTTTTTACCAATAGCAAAATATTTAACATTTTCTGCTTCATAATTGGAATAAAATCGTCAGCGATTTTAATTTTCATTCCTTTTTGTCATGCATCCAGCAGGAGGGAAGTAGCCTTTCCTTTGGTTCTGTTAACCTTATTGCGTTTGTATTCCATTTCACCCTTCGGAACTAGGCTTAATGGGTAGGGTTCATGTTGGGTAGCTTTCCTTTCACAATGGGTGGGTTGTTTCTTTGGAGTGCTGTGTGATCCTTTTGTATTTTAAAAGGATCTTCACCACGTGTAGTGCATGTTACTGGGAATAGTCCATTTCCTTCTGTAAAGAGCAAAAAAAGTTAAATAACCCAGGCTATGTGGTTGGGGTCTTGGTTTAATTATTGTTGTGGGGTATTTTAATTAAGTCTGATTTTAAAGAAGTTTATCACCTGGAAAAGCCTGGATCAACATCAATAGAAATAGGGAAGTTGCCATTTTAAAACAATTTTTTTCTTGTTTTCTTCTGTCTGCGTCCAGTAGAAAAATACTCTGGAGGATTTTCACTGGGGAATAATTATATCTGCAGGAGACATTTCATTTTAATTACTATCAGGTAGTGATTGGTTTATGATCTGACATGAAAGCTTGTAATACACTTTTAAAATATCCTCTGTAATATTCTGTATAACTGTTTCTATTGCATATATGTATGTTTAATTATCTCTGAACCTTATTTAAACTTTATTCTAGTGTCTTGTGCTGATTAATTCCTCAGGTTTATATAATTTATGTGGTGCCTTGTATATTTAATGTTATTCCTCCATTTACTGACTCTTCTCCTGAAGTTTTTTTTGTTGTTAAACCATAAATTGAAGGATCTACTTTTTGTATGTATCATACATTAAGTTATATTTCTGTCATATCCTCTTACGTTAAATTCCTTTTTATATTTAAAAAAAAATACCCATCCCTTTTGACTAGTTTCAGGTGATAACATTCAAAATTTTTAATCACTATTACCTATCTTCAGAATCCTTCTGTTTTTACAGTATCTTTTGGTGATTGGTTTTCGCAAGTTGAACGTGTATCATGATCACAAATACCTTGGCCTTTTTTTCTTTCATATTGTACGTCACTTTTGATGCATCAAGTACTGACGATAATCAGAAAGTGACCATGAGTATTATGAATAGTTTTTATGGGTTTTGGAGTTTTCTCTTTGTTTTTTTTGGAGGTTTTTTTTTTATTTTTTTTTTCCCCACCAAACTGTCTCGGTTGTGGTCATTTATTTTTTCTCTGGGTTAATGGCAATAGGAGTTTCCTCTTTCTGAAGAAAGAATGGCTCACAGTTCAGTGTACTTGCCATATATTTATCCCTGTTGAATTTTACTTGGCACCTTCTGTTCAGTAATGGTGCAGTATCTTCAGATGTTGACATTTACTAAGAAATATTTTCAGGAGACCTCTCTATATATGTTCCTTTATTCTTTCTACTTCTTTGGGCAGTTTTTGAGCACTGCAAGTATGTACCCCTGAGCAACATATTTCTCCAAAAGGCTTTGTCAAAAAACTTGTATTAAGAAGATTTTGTTAAATATGCATCTAGGTGGTTTAATTTATGTTTATATTTTTGAAAAATTCTAATAGATTAGAAAGATTTGACTTTATTGACACTTTACTAAGTCATCTTTATTTTTACCCTTGGCATTTTATGATACTCTAAATTATTTTCATAATGTTACTTGTAGCCCAGGGAGCACATAATTCCTAGAATTGGTCCCACTACTTTTTTATAAATAGAGGTGCAGTGTTTGTCTGCCTTCTGGTCATCTTATAGGGTAGTTTATTGTAATGGAAGATTGGATTTTTTTTAGCAGTTTGGTCCTTTTTCTTGCTTTATTTTCAAGAATCTGAAGTGAGTTCACACAGGTCTTTGGGCTGCTTCTATATCCAGGAGCTCCTTTTGCTGAGTTATTTTCTGGTTGTACCTTTTTGAGTGTTTTTAATTACTCCCTCAGTTCTCTTAATTCCCTGTGCTTTGTGAAGTCTCTTGCAGGTTTTTGTATCTCATGGGATTTTTAAAGTTCTTAATACTTTTTTCCCCTGTCCTTGCATGTTTGCATTCTTATGCTGGTTTTTTGATAACTGCAGTGTTTGTCTTAAACGAGAGTAGCTTTGAAAACTTCCAGACTTAAATGTTAGAGTTGGAATGTAGTTTTTCTCAGATATAACCTTTGAAACTTTTTTTCTTCCCTCTTTCCATGCATAAGGGCATGCATGTGTTTATGCATTATCACCTGCAGGATAGCTAAAACCTAGGTAGGGTCTAATCTTTTTTAGTACTTTATAGTATTTTTTATTATTGTGTTGTATGAACATTGGATTTGCTAATGTTTTATGCTTGGAATCTAAGAAGTTAATTTTCATTCTGAAAACATTTCAGCTTGGTTGGTTTCTGACTTTGCTCTCAGTTTGCTGACATGGGACTGCTGTTAGTCTCTGAGCTCTGGCTGCTGATGTGGAGGTATCAAGTTTTTGCTGGTATTCCTAAACATACTTTCTAAATAAAAATTAAAAATAGTCTGTTTTCTTTTTTTGTTTTTTTCTCTGTATATCAGTTTTAGATAGCTTCTGTTACATGCAAAAGTAGGACGATAGTGAGTTTTGAAAGTGAAGGGAAGGAAGATTTAAGTGAGGTGAAGCAACCTTGCTGTGGTTGCTCATTAGTGGAGGAAGAACAACCAAATGAAGCAGTTCGGAGAGTAGAGCTGCCTTTCACTCTTACTTTTTCTACCTTTTGACACTTCTGCTATAGGATGAGGAAGGAACTTGCTTATAAAATGTCATTCTCTTCACTGTGGATGAATGAAAGGAATTTAGTAAGAGAATTTGGCCACTTGCTTGCATTTTTCTTTATCTCTTTCCTTCTTTCTTTTGAGAAAAAGCTTTTCCTATGTTCTTGAGGAATTCTTAAAAGTATTGCAGGGAAAATGATACTCACTTGAAGTATGTGAAGAAACATTGAGACAATAAATCAGTATTGTTCACTCCCCTCCCTTGGCAAGCAAATATGTGTCTGTCTGTGTAACCCTGATGTTACTGTTTCCAAGACTAAGAAGGAGTCTTGCCTCACACTCGTTGGGAAAGCCTTTTTACCACTGTATTGTTTTTTGTCTTTATGAACCTCCTGATGAGCGGGTGTAGGCATAAGAGGGCACTGGGCTAGACAGGAACTTAGGGTTCACATGCTTGGTTCTTTCCAAAGAAGAGAAACATTGAAAAATGGACATGTGGTTGTGTCATGGAAAGGGTTTTTCGTGGATAGTTATGGCCTGTAGAGAGAATCCTCAAGAGCCAGAGAGCCAGGTGTTTACTCTCACAGAGATGACTTTTATTCCCCTGAAAGTGTTTGGCTAAGGTATGTGAGGAGGATTGTAGAGTCTCGCAGGCGTTTTTAGTAGGAGAATGAAGCTGGCTACTAGCAGTTTCTGCGTCTCCTTACATTGCCGTGAATAAAACCTACCAGTAAATTCCCCCTTGTATTTGTTGTTTTTCTTGCTCTCCCTCTTTGAACTCTCAAGGTTATTCAGTTATTTTCCTCACAATTTCATTAGGAAATTTGCCAAAAACATCCTTTCTAGGCAGCTGTCTCTGGACCTTTGGAGGCCAGCACTAATGTGCTTCCAGTCTGTAGGGGGTGTTTGGCACGGAATTATGAACTAGGCCTTCAGCGCTTCGGGGGAGAATGGGGAAGAGATCGCTAGTGCTTTACCACACCCAGGTGCAAATTTTTTGCTAGTCTATGAGCATTCAGAGGCTTTCATCTCATGTTGTACCTGTTTTGTCCCTGTGCAAGGTCTGTTAGCCGCAACAAATTGTTGATGTGAGAGAATTACAGTGAAGACTTATTTCTCTGTTGAAGGAAAGCTATTGTGTGTTTGTGAGGGAGTGACTCCAGCAGTCTTGAACTGTTCAGATGTAATTTTTTAATGAGGCATTGATTTGTGTTTTTTTTATTTTAAAGCGGTGTTTGAAGGTGCTGTGGTGTTGTCTGCATGTAATACTTCATGTAAAATTGATTGAAATGTTAAATGTTTTGCCAGAAGTAATGTTGGGAGGAGTTAAAATGTATCAGAAAGAGCAAGAAATGCATTTCAGTGCTTTCTTTCATACCCCGCTGAACAATATAGGCAACCGCTGTACCATATGTACATATAATATATTTGTCAGACTAACTGCTTCTCGTGTTTGACTAAACTGTCTCCTTTCAGCCACCCACACAGAATATGCCTATGGGTCCGGGAGGGATGAGTCAGAGCGGCCCTCCCCCACCTCCGCGCTCGCACAACATGTCTTCAGATGGTATGGTAGGTGGGGGCCCTCCTGCACCACACATGCAGAACCAGATGAACGGCCAGATGCCTGGTAAGTTTTTCTCCTCTAAGACATTAACACCAGCGTTGCCTGGCAACTGAAACGACATGGGGGCTCAAGGGATACTAGATTGTTGATGACAAAACTGCTTTGAATGCCCCCGAGTACAAGCTCTCTTAGAGTTTGTTAGCTACAGAGCTACGTGACCTGTATTCAGTGTTTATCAGGCTGCCCTTGGGCTTTGATGTAGCTGACACACAGCATTCCTCTGATGAACAGAACTGGCTAAATTTAGTCTGTTTGAAACTGTGCAGTACAGCTGGCTTTAGAAGGCTTATTGGGGAAAGGTATTGGCCTGTGGCTGAGTGAACACAAATCCTTCCATAAAAAGATAATGTGAAATTATTGTAGCTAAATAATTGGATAATAATAAAAGAGGTACATCTGAAAGTGGGTGTTTCTGATTTGGGTAAATGTTTTTGTTGGTTTGTCTTTTTTTTAAAGATTGCTTTTGTACAGAAAATCAGCCAGTTTCCACTAATCCTCTGTGTTCTTTATTATTGAAGATGTGTTGAATCGTAAGGGATTTGTAAAGGAATGGCCTCCAGATTATTGTTATAGGTGTAAATTTTAAGTCAGTTTCTATGCCATCCTGTTTTGTAGTAAAAAGAAAAGTGCTTTGGAAGGCAGAAACAAAGCAGTGAAGGAAGGTGATAAAAATCCACATTGTATCTACCGGTATTGGCTTTGTGGTAACTGTTCCCTTTAGCAGCCATGGAGGAGGCCATGGAAAAGCTTGCTGCTTTATATAGAAGCTATATTCCAGAATTTCCACTCATAAAGTCATACTACCTATTTCATGTGAAATGGCTTTCAGCTTAAAATTGCATTCCCAGGATTGCTTTTGTTCAGGACCCCTTTTTTTTTTCCTCTTCTTTTTTGTATGGAGAAACTTTTCATACAAATGCTCTTCGAGGTATTGATACTTTCAAGAAAGGAAACTACTGTCAAAAGATCCTTGAAAATTCACAGATTTCACAGAATACTCTGAGCTGGAAGGGACACGCAAGGATCATCAAATCCAACTCTTTTAAGTGAATGGCCCATACGGGGATCAGACCCACAACCTTGAGTGTTATCAGCACCATGTTCCAACCAGCTGAGCTAATTTCATCTCTTACTGGTGACAAGGATAAACCACCATGACAGGAAACACAGTAAATAACTTTGCAAAACTTAATATAAGGTAAAAAATGCAGTGATTGCTGTAGTCCTTCATTTCTGTGCAAATCTTGATAAAGTGGACCTGATAGTGGCAGCTTTTCTGAAAGAGTAGCTGAATAGCCTCCAGAGGCCATGTGTAAGAAGCGTAATAAACGATCTAGAGAAGAAGTTAGTTATATCATATATGTTGGTCATGGTCTGCATTTGGAAGTGTAAAAAGTAATATATGCTGCTCCCTAATTAGGGCAGAGATATTTTGATTGTGGAGGCCTTTATCCGTCTAAAATCCATCAGTTCCCATGGAGAATAGCATTGCCTCTCAAAAATCAGTCTCTTTGACCCTCAAGTGTAATCATATTATTGTTATTATAGTGATCTTTTCCAAGGAGAAGGATTACTAAGTCACAATGTGAGCATAATGACTTCACTGCAGAGCCACGGGGGAGAAAAGTCACTCCTTAAACATACATATTTTGTAATTAGATAGAATAAGAAAAGAGCTCTTATGAAAATATCTGAAAGGTAAATAGGTTTGTTTTGGTATTCACCTAGACAGATACTTAAATACAGATTCCAACTAAGCTTTAATTTAGCCTCTCCAACATATTCCCTGTTTTTGAAGGTCTGTTCTTTCCTTCTCAGTTTGAAGTTGTCTCTGAGGATGTAAAGATAAACAGCTTAGGATGAGGGCATCTCTAATATCGGAAAGGCCTGCTAAAATAATTTCTTAGGTAGGCGTTAGAAAAGGGAAGCAGAATCATCTTGGTAAGTGTATATTTTAATTAGACATATTTTTTAAGTGTTTGTTAGTTTACCTGCATGTGAGCCTTTCTGTATTTCACAGAGACATATTTCTGGTAATTTCTGCAGAGTATGGATTTGCTTCTTTTAAGACATTTACTCTGAAGTTACGTAGACACTTTGTAATAAAAACCAGATACAAACCCTTAAATATCTGAGGAGATAATCTGTCTAAGAGGAATAAAGTCCCTAATATATAAACTGAAAGAATCCAGGGTTGACAACAACCTGACCAGCTTGGAAGAAATAAAATGCAGGCTCTTAAAAAGTGCCAGCTGAGGATTTCTGGGAGGCCTTATCTGACCTGGGGCTCCCCCAGACCTGAGTATGTGTGGAAGGATTGATTAAAAGAACTGTCTAGTGATGGTCAGGACATGAGTCAACTTAAAGTTCTCCTTTAGACTTGTCCCATTACTTTAAAGGATGTTTTTTGTCATACTTATGTTCTGTTAATTCAGAACCTGAAGTGCTGCTGAGGCTATTAATTGCATCCCCTGACAAATGAATGTCGGTATCCTCATGCCAGGGAAGACAGTTATGGCAAGCCTTTTTCAGCCTGTGGTAAAATTGAGAGTTATCTGTACCTGTGACAGATTGTGGTTTGTAAATGAAAAAATTCCTGTTTAGAGAGTTACTTTGAGAGTTTGTGTGATGCAGAGTAAGGGTCGTCCAGATTTGGAAGGAGATGATGAAATGAGCTGTGCTGGTGGCAAGTTATCTTCCTGATTTTATCATATGTAAAAAGTGGAAAGTTTAGACTAGCTGTAGGGGTTCTCTGACCTTCCTGAGTAACAGGTGCTTTTGTGTTACCAACAAGTTCTCTCAAAGTCTTTTTTCCTTCCTGCGAATGTAGGCTTAAATGCACTTAGTCTGGCTTACAGCTTCTCAGGGCTAAGGTGCTGTCCATAAGTGGTTAAGAGGAAGAAGGACTTCTGTTTGTAGTCAAGATAGATTTTTACTCTGCTAACTTTATTAAAACACAAAATCTAATTATTACTATATTTAAAGCAGTTACGGTAAAGTGCAGATACTTCATTTATATTCTCTTCCTATTTCATTTATTCATACAAAAAAAGAAAATCAATTGTTTTTTCCTTATGTGCAGGAGAGCCCCATGAAGTATTTTGGCAAATGATAAAAAAAATTCTTTGTAAAGCGTGTTTTTATTATTTGTCGTTTGCAAGGCTTTTTGATATTTTGGTCTTATCTTTTCCCTTATCCTTGTCTTCTAGCTTCAGCTTTTTCCCTTTTCTTGACAAAGTAAGTTTATGTGTTCATTTCAGTAAGGCGTCTTGAAAAGGGTGAGGGGATAAATGTGTTTTTGAACTTACTCTGTTTCTTCACGTTGGCTTTAGTAGCTGTGTTCATGAATCATTGTTACCTTTCTCCCCTGCATCTTTTTGTTTGCAGGTCAGTTTGCATTGTCTCTCTGACCTTCTCTATGGCTCTCTATGTCCTTATTTCAGTCTTCATTCTACCCTAAATTAGTGCAGTTGTTTCTTAAATCAGGACAGGACTTGGGGAGCTGTTTACATCTGAAGGCACAGGTGTGTAGGTGGTGGGGTTTTTTGTTCGGTCTTTTGTTTGTTTGGGGTTTTTTGTTTTGATTTGGGGGGTGTTGTTTTTTGGTTTTGGGTTTTTTCTTAATTTCCACTGGGAAATACATAAACAAGTCACAGCCTTCCTACAACTCTACTGGCATAGTTTCTTTTAGATTTCTTTTCTTAGGGTTTTGTAGCTTAACAGAAAACCTGTGGCATGTTTAGCAACAGTACCATCTTCGAGGTGAAATTGGTACATGCTAACATTTGCCTTGTTTACAGTTGACCTAGTCTGTCAGGGACTGTGGTTGTACATATCTTCAGAGGCTCTTCATGTGGTGCTTGTCATAGGCATAATCCTTCCATTTCATTTACTTTTTAGCTTTTCATAGTTACATCCAGTCACACCTCTTATTGATTGTAGTCCTAGTATTTATTCACCTGGCCCAACTCAAGTAATGAGTAAACTGACCACGTGGTGTTGTAATGTTTGTGCTTGTTAAAATAGCCATTGAGTGAAGCTTTAATTCAGAGAACAACCCAAATCCAACCTGTGTTATCAGGAAGAGGGGAAATAAAAGGTGAAAAGATGCTGTTGGCCTCATGGTTTTATGAACAGGTTGCTTTTCCTTTGCATCTTCACAAGTTGAACTGATAATTTGGTGTCTATCCTTCCAGTAATCATCTCCCACCCTACTAATCTCTAAATACACTTGCAGAATATTGGCTGTAGACTGTATGTTCAAAAATGTTAAATATGCCTTCAGTCATTTTTATTGTACACATGAATGGTCACATGTGAGTTGAATCACTGCAATATCAGTACCATTACAAATCAAAAGTGTTGGTGATTTTCTGTTGTGTAGAAATTTTCCTCCTTACTTAGAAGTAGGAAAAATGCGTTACATTGTCTTTAACATTTTTGCTTTGTTCTTTTCTTCGCACCTTTCTCTGTTTTCCAAGGTTGTTCTTTTACTAATGCACAGGAAAGGGGATGACAGTGTTTGCCAACAAAGGTCATTTAATGCTTTCCATTTACATGTCATTCTTTTAAAAAAGTGATTGAAGTATCCAGGGAAAAAAAATCTTAATGTCTTACCACTATCACTTGTTCTCATTCCCTTCTCAAGAGATAAACTTGGGAGTCCTACTCTTGCAATAAACAACTTTTGGTTAAATTTTTATCTACAGGGGCATTAAAACAACTCTATAGAAGAATGAGTTTGACCCACAGGTTTTCCATAAAAGCCTTTGCTGTTGTATCAGTGACTCCATGGAGTGTTTGTCACCTTCTTTATCTTTTATGGGTGACTGTATAATCATTTGAGTGAAAGTCACAGGCTAAGTTAGCATTTAGTGGTGGACTTGGCAGTGTTAAATTTTTGTTTGGATTTGGTGATTTTAGTGGTATTTTCCAACCAAAATGTTTCTGTGGTTCTGTGTAGTTGTACCATGTCAATGTTAATATTGCCTGAGTTTAAAAATAATAAAAAATAACTGTTACTTTCAGAAAAGTGTCTAGTATAGCTGTTTGAATATGCAGAAATGTTACAGCTGTTGTAATAGTTGGAGCTGTGGTAGAGATACCAAGCTGGGTGGTATACTGGTCTTATGCAATTCTGTTTGAAATTCAGGGGGTATTGTGTGAGTACTGAAAAGACTAGTTTTGTGTGTGATATGGGTAGAAGATGAGCTATATTATAATTTACACCTTTCAGCTGCTCAACAAAAGAAAATGTATTGCATAGTAGAACTGAACTTTGTTGTTTATTTTTTTCAAGTGGGGAAAGCATGAAAACTGTGTTTTAATTTGTTTTAATATAATTGTATTTAATGACTTTTATTTAGTTTTGTGATTCAGTGTGACTACATTTGCTTGCTTTATGATGCTTAATGCAGAACCTTTTTCCCTGTTCTTTCTTCTGAAGGACCTAACCACATGCCTATGCAAGGACCTGGACCTAACCAACTCAATATGACGAACAGTTCCATGAACATGCCTTCAAGTAGCCATGGGTCAATGGGTGGCTATAATCACTCAGTGCCATCCTCACAGAGTATGCCAGTGCAGAATCAGATGACTATGAGCCAGGGACAGCCGATGGGCAACTACGGTCCCAGACCAAACATGAATATGCAACCAAACCAAGGTAAGTGAGGTGTTTGTTAGTTTCTGTAAAAAACCCCCAAACATCTAGGGTACAGGCATTTTCTAAAGGTCTAATCTTGTAACTTTCCCTCTCGAAATGCATTTGTACCTGTGTTTGGACTTCTTATTTATTTGCAGACATTGAACTGTTTTCAGGTATTGTGTGAGAATCTGGGAATGGATCTGCTTACATCAGTTATAAGCTTGTTTATAACTGTTTATCTTCTTCAGACTTTACACTTCTAGCTAAGTGTTGTTACTGTTCAAGTTGATGAAATATATCTCTACTTTTAAGTCTCTGGGGTAAATTTAAAAATTAAAGTCAGATAGCCCTCAGATTTTTATACTTGGTTAATCTTGGTTTTCTGCTGCATGCTGTTTTAACATGGAATGTCTATTATTCTTAGGTAAAATTCAGTTCCAGGAACAAATCTGGTATTGCTTACTCTTTTCATGAGATGTCCTTGTGTACATAGTAAAAATCAAAACTAATTTTGTATCTAATGTATTTTCATTGCATAAACTGATGATGATTTGTTGATGTCCTTGTTTAAGTGCACGGACGTGGAGTTAAAATATTGCAGTAGAGTCACAGCAAATTATTAAGTTGTATATGTACTGCATATTCTTATAAATGTGGTTTAAAAGTCAGCAAGCAGTACTTTCAGCTTACCTGTTTAGTCTGTTACTGGACATAGCACCTACAGCAGAATTGTCTTAAAAAAATGCTACTGCCATGTTTGCAGCAAGTATATTTTTTTACCCCAGTAAGTGTGAACTCTTGTGGATATATTAGATAAAAGATATACAACTTGGGTCAAGGTTTTGATCTCTTTTCTGATGCTGTAGAAGAATGTGGGGTTTGTTCCAAGGCTCTCTCTCCCTGATCATTTTAGAAAAAATAATCCGCCAGTGGCATAGGTAGTTCTTAGGTGTTCTCTCTTTGAAGACCAAAACTCCACTTTTTTTTATATAGATACCATCTGTTCCTGAGGTATACAAACAGAACAGGTCACAGTGATTGGTTTGATTAGTAGATCACAAGAAGGTTCAAAGTAGATAAAAGACTAACTTAATGAGAGACCAAAACTAAGTCATGATGAAACAGCTGCTTCTGCACTTTTCCAGCCAGTACAGAAAGTGGGAAGTCTGAGTCCATCATCCACACTGTTAATAGCATTTTTCTTAAGTTTTAGCAGCACAGTATGAAAAATAGGTACATAGCAGAGGAAATCATCATAAGTGGGAATATTTTTGCCTGCCTCTCTGAACTGATGAATTATCCATGTATTCTGGGTAATACATAAAGGAGTAATTTTGTAAAGGTAAGATGCTTGGGAGAAGTCCTGTGCCTACTCAGTTCAGATTTCTTAGTTGTGGAGTTAGCAATAGTTATGTAGCGGTATGTGTGAGCAAACGATTTTGTATGACTGGCTTAAAATTTAGGACTAGTGATTATTATGTCTCAAAGTAGTGCTCTTTACTCTTCCTTGTAATACTCCCCTGCTGTGTTTTCAGTGCTCTGTCAAACTTGAGAATTGCTCATTAGGAATTAGGCAGAAAGATACTTGAAAGGTTTGTCTTCTGAAAAAAAATAACCAAATTATAGGTTCAAGAACAAGAGCAAAATCTCTAGTTAGAACCACGGTACTATTGCCTGCACTTAGGGCCACAGTAAGCTTTCACATTTTGTACCTCTGTTTCTGCCAAATATTGACCCTTTAGGCTGAGACTTTTTCTATTCCAAGTGTCTGCTACAAGGCTGATGCTCTTTTTTTGCAGAGGTTTCACAGAAGTAGAGAGCCATTTCTGACAGTGGTATGAAAAATTATATTCCTCAAAATGTTTCAATATCTCCTGAAAACGTTAGTAAATAGAGCACTTCATATATAAATGTAGGAGTGCAGGTGCCTCTTGCTTTAGAGACAGGTTTTGAAACTGTTCTGTGATGCAAGCAGGGTGCTATTTGCTCTTAAATGAAAATGCTGTTCCAGATACCTGTGAGGAGGAAGTCCAAGTCTGAAGATGTGCATGTTTATTATGTATTGGTAGCTAAGGTTTTTGACCTAAGATTATTCCCAATCAGGTCTGCTTAGTGCATTTCCTGCATTTTCTACTCTTAGTTTTTACATGTGTGTTGAAATTTGGTGGCAAATTACAGGTAGTATTTTTGTATCTTCACTGTCTTGACAAGACAGCAGGGCAGAGAATGACAGAGAAATCTGTGAGGCCGTGAGAGATTCAGGTAGGTAGTCGAGCTCCAGTCTGACTGGGCAGAGGTCCCAGCCAAACCTTGACACTGTGTGGTTCTCATCTAAGTGAAGAATCAAGAATGAGCTGTTTGGCAATGCACTTCGTGCAGTTTAATAAAAAGGGAATAAATGGATTGTGACACAAAGGTTTCTTAACTGGTAGCATGTCCTACAATTCAGAAACAGAAATGAACCTCAGTATTGTTGTCAGGAGACATTTGTGAACCCCAAAGCATGCTTTGTTTCTTTGTCTTAAAGGGGTGATCCATACTGAGAATGAGAGATCCTACTACTACATCTGTCAATTAATAACAGCACCAGCTAAATATAATTATAAATATTCCTCAAGATGAGGTCTTAGCATCTCAAGATGTCTGTTAAAAATTAGTAGGTATTTTTGACCTTAATCTTTCCCCACGTGGGTTCCTCATCTGTAGAGGAATGAATCTGATGGTAAGGTTATGGTACCATCTGATTTCACGAGAGTGTTGTGAAAGTATATTCATTATGAAGATTTGGACATTTTACTTATGGGTACCATAAGAAAACCAATGAGTAAATTAATAATTCTGTCTTCAGTGTTTGCTAGGCATGGCATCTCACATGAACAATTAGGAGGAAACAAAATTTTGAAATAGTTTTTCAGTGAGTAATATCTGCTGTGTACTGAATGAAGCCAGCACTTTTAGAGGAAAAAAAGAAAGCACACTATTATATAATAGATATAGACACCATAACACACAGTTATGTGTTTGATCCAACACTTGGGTGGTTTTAGCATAACATTTTATTTGTGTTTGCTAGCAAAATATCTTGCTGTATATACACCTTATGAGGCAGATGGTATTAGTAAGAAAAAAATGAAAAAAGGATAATTAAGAAATGTGTAGTAACAGAACTCGTTGGATTTACTTTCTCCACTGTGAAGTAATTATTGATTTGCACTAGTTTATCAAATGCTACCTTAAATGAGAAGCAAAGTTGTCATGGTACTTATTTTGTATATAAAAGAGGAATTCTAGTAATTTTGGATTTAGGAAACGGAATGTTTTAAGTGGAAGATTCTGTAGATGAATCTAGATTAAAAAACTATTTTAGCAACCTGGGACATCCTCAAGGAATATTGGCTACCTTTTTGGAAAAGATAGGGAAGCAGCAGGAAGTGGGTGAATGTGGAATAAATCCTCTCTTGTGGATGCATTTTTTCTTTAGTATGGGAAGCTACTTAGGTTGAACAAAAAATTTCAAGTTGACAATTTTTGAGTTTTCAAAGGGGAGGTGTAAGCATGATTTTATTGACACCTGAAAACTACAAGGAAATTCCTCTTATGTTGAACAAATCTTTCACAGTTAGAGAAAAATAATAATAATATTAAACAGTAGAATTAATACACTTTAAAAGTAAGGACCAGGAAATTATAGCTTGGCCATCTCAGAAACTGTTTCTCAGATCCTTTTGCTAAGCTTGGCCATCTCAGAGACTGTGTTTCTTGGATCCTTGTGCTAGGATTCTGTTCCCTTGCCAGAAGTGCTTGAAGCAAAGTTGCCAAACTCCCAGTTGGTATTTAATGAGCATTATATATTGATTGGGGCAAGGGAGGGGGAACTCTGTTACTTTCAACAGGTGAACTCTATAACAGAATATTATCTTGACTTGATAATTTCCAGGAAGACCAGTTACCAAATCTGGTGCTGAGATTGTTTTTAGTGAACTTCATTTATATAAACTTAAAAAAAAAATCCTTTAAAATTTGAGAGCTCTTTTACTTACAAGCAAATATGAGGAGATCATGGAGACAGCAGAGATGAGACAGATGCAGATTCCTGTTCTTTTGTTGTCCACATAAAGAAAGCAGCATAAAGATAGTAACATCCAATGTTAGCTGAAATATAAATGGGTTCAGCATGTGGCAGACCAGGATAAAGTGATTTCTGAGGTTCAGTACCTTTTGTGAATGTCTTGCCATCTGTTCATTCTCATGTAAGCAGAGGCTTTTACGTTTCAATACTGTGACTTCTTACTGTAGTCAAGATGTCATGAAGAAAGCAAGACAGTCTCAATTTTTTTTGACATCTAACCCATTAAAGGGAAATAAAATTGCCACCACATTCTAAAATGCCGTCATGCTATAGCTGGATTTGTAGGATATCTAGCTGTAGAAGACAACTGTAGTTTTGTCATGAAAAAACAAGATACAAACAGCTGCCACAGAGCTTGTTCTTTCATCTTTCTTCCCTGGTGTAAAACGTGAAAGGCAGCATTGGTAACTAAGGAATTTTTTTGTATGACATTTTATATACTGTTTTTTTAAATGATCCCTGAAATTACAGTTTAGTTTGAGATGAGAACTTTGGAGTAAGCAAGTGTGGAGGAGTGTTTACTGTCTTTATTTGCAGCCTAAGGCATGCTTTAGGAGTAGCAAAAAGGTTTGAATCCTCCAAGTCTTTTGAGATAGTGTTTGAACTGCCCCTCCTGTTAAAACAGCTTAAAGATTTTGGTTCAAGTACAAGTTGGAGCAAGTACATCTGAACTGTAGCATTTGTTGAATTAAATTTACCCTAAGCTAGCTCTTGCAAGAGTTACAGCCATCACTTTTGTTTAAAAACAAGCAGGTTTTTTGTAAACATTTGTAGAGAAACAAGAAAAAGTTTTGCTGAGGGCTGCTACAGCAGTATATATTTTGTTATTTTTGTATCAGTGAACACAGTGATGAGATTGATCATGTCAAGTCTGGCATGCTGGACTTTGCTGGTACTCTAATGTGGATAACCAGTTGCTTTATCAATACAAGTTCACGTTGTGAAATGCCTAAAGAATAGACTTCTGAGTAACAAGACCAACATAATTTTGAAGACTGAAGAAATAATACTGCTGCTTTGTGGTCATACCTGCCTGTTCCCAGTCAGAACAGCAGTCACCAGTTCACTTGTGAGTGTGGTTCCTCTGCTTCTTTAGAAGTTTCAACCATGTCAGCAGTTATCTTGTCCTCTCATAGCATTTACTGCCAGTAACTGAGTTTCAGCAGAAGGGACAACACTAGGAGACATTTTTAAACCACTAAACTTTTCTGCAGCTCTTTCATCTTTAATGCATTTCTGATCTCCAATTTGTTAGCTTTATCTGGGACCTACTTTTAGTTTGCATTTCTATTTCTTTCTATTTATCTTACATTTGTGAAGATTAGAAGGTGGTCACTTTTCTGAAGTCCTCTCTTGTCTGGAGGCTGCCACTGGGTCACTGCACTTACAAGAAGATCAGGTAGAAGCCCATTTTTGCTTAAATCCACATAGCTTTTCTTCCCTATACATGAGGCCTTCTTATGAGATATTGGTTGGAGCACAGGGAGGTTTTTTTTCTCAACTCCGTGTTTCAAAGTTGTCTATGCCTACTCAACAGAAATGTGGTGTATTTTTGATAATGTAGACTAGTTATATTGAACAATGAGCAGTTCAGTTTTCATCTGTTGTCTGGCTTGCTGTATACATTCACTGATCGCAGAAGACTGATTTGGATCTACATCATGCAATTTTCAAATACCTGTTTAATGACTACCAAAATTGCCTACACTCCTCACAGGACCTACAGTATTACTAGTTAGCATCTTCAGACTTTTATCCCAGGAATACTTCCAGTATACTGACGTGTGAAGACTGCCTTCTGAACATACAGGAACATTTACAGGGCTTTTGTACTACCAAAGTTTAAATAGTTTCTGGTAAATCCAATAAATAATCTACTTGTGTACTGGCATATATTACAAAGATAATCCTACACAATATTTTCTTGGATTCATTTTTAGCTCTGTACAAATCAGATACTTTGTCCTCTCTGGAATAAATAGTTCTAGAAATTCACAAGTTTTTGAAAGCAGTGAGCATTCT
This sequence comes from Tyrannus savana, assembly GCA_013399735.1. Classification (NCBI taxonomy): domain Eukaryota; kingdom Metazoa; phylum Chordata; class Aves; order Passeriformes; family Tyrannidae; genus Tyrannus; species Tyrannus savana. Next base: position 147,422 of record VXAW01005013.1, read on the forward strand.
CTTGCAGTGCACAGTTTTGTGAACTTCATATGCGAAGTCTTTTCTCCAAGTCTGGAAGAGATTATGACTTCCACCAAGTGTAGCTTTTTGTGACCTGATTAGAGATTCAAGAGCTATATTTTAAGGGGGTTGTAGAAACAATTGCTACAAATATTAGAAAGTATTACACCATCATAGAATGATTAGGGTGAAAGGGACCTGAAAGATCATCTAGTTCCAACCCCCCTGCCATGTACTTCTGCAATTAGCTCAACCTGCTAGAACCCCACCCAACCTGCCCTTGAACACTTCCAGAGATGGGGCATCCACAGCTTCTCTGGGAAGCCTGTTCCAGTGCTTCATCACTCTCGCAGTAAAGAATCTCTTTCTAACATCTAGTGTAAACCTACTCTCTTTCAATTTAGATCCATTACCCCTTGTCCTGTCACTGCCTGTATGAAAAGTCCCTCTCCCTTCTTTTTATAAGCCCCCTTCAGGAACTAGAGGCCACTATGATATCTTCCTGAAGCCTTCTCTTCTTCATGCTCCTTCAACCTGTCTTCAAGGGAGATGCTCCATCTCCCTGATCGTCTTGGTGGCCCTCCTCTGGATTTGCTTGTACAGATCCATGGTTTTCCTGTGCTGGGGACCTCAGAGCTGGATGCAGCATTCCAGATGGGGTCTCATCAGAGCAGAGTAGAGGGGCAGAATCACCTCCTTGACCTGCTGGTCATAATTCTTTTGGTGCAGCCCAGAACATGGCTGGCTTTCTGAGCTGAGAGCACATAATGCCAGCTCATGTCCAGCTTTTCAGGGGTACCCACAAGTACCCTGAAGTTCTTCTCCACGAGGCTGCTCTCCTTGAGTTTCCCCAGTCTGTGCTCATGTCTGAGACTGCCCTGGCCCAGGGTGCAGCACCTAGCACTTAGACTTAATGAAATTCCTGGTGTTTCCTTGGGCCCACTTCTCAAGTTTTTCCAGGTCCAGTTAGATGAAAAACTAGTAGTCTTAGGTTTTTAATTAGGTTTTGGGATTTTATGTCATATTAAGTAATACACAATGAATAAATGTAGCTTTCTTGTAGGCTTGATTTTTCTACAGGAAAAACAAATTCAAAGTTCCCTCACCCCTCAAAACTACTGCATAAAAGGGTTATGTTCCATGAGACCATAAAGACCATGGTGGTTCTTTTAGATGTCTTCTTAATAAGAGCGAGATGTGAACCAAACTGGAAGGAAGCCAGGCTTTCTGTTATGAACACAACACAGCCTGATACAGGGTAGTGAATTCTCATTGTGGCTCTACAAAGCGTTAATGAAGTTCTAATTTAAAAAGCAAACAGAAAACCTCTACATTGCACCATGGGGACCCAACGCATTTTATCACATTGTATTGTGACTAATATTAATATTGTTAATTAACAAGCTTTCTTGAGATCTAGGAATATTATGGCAACAAGTTTTTATTTTTTTCAAGGCTGCCTAATGATTCTCAGTACCTCCAAACAGAAGAGCAGTGAAATGGAATAATCTAAATTACCTACTCATTTAGAAGATCAAAAAATGAAATATATTTTTGCCAAGTGAAAAATAATTATATCTCAATTTAAGCCATTTTTTTTACACTTTAAAATAGAAGTCTTTAAAACAGAAACTTGCCATGCTGAAGGATAGAACCATAACTGGATCGTTTTAAGTGTGGCCAATATTTGTCTTCAGAGTAAAATGAAGCTTAGGCCACTTTATTTCTCACTGAGAGATCCCACACAGGGGTTTAATAGGATTTAACTAAAGCACTTTGAATTCACACAAATTAATTTAGACATTAATTATTTGTCTTAACTTTCCCTCATAACCCCACATAGACAGGATCTAAGTGACTGTGTATTCCTTTCCTTATAGAAATCCGTTGTCACTGTTGACTATATCTAGGCAATTTTCCGGTACTGTGGTTTCACACAGGACTTTTCTCTTGTGCTTCAGCACCTGCTTATTTAAAAATACTAAATGAAATGGCAAAATTGAGAATACAGAAAAGTAGATGATATCTTCCTTTTCCTCCTGGGATGACACTTAGGAGTGGTTCTGCTAGTTTGGTGTCATGATTTGTTTGGGGTTTTAGTGAGGCTGGTTACTTGTTGTCTTTAGAGTTTATAAAATAAATTATTTTTTAAAAAGGAAAAAAAAAGTTTAGGATTTCACCTTTATAAAATGTGCAGTATGTATTAAGTGGTTTGAATTAATGTGCTGTTAAAAAAGTTTAGCTCCTTGTCACAACTCTTTCCTCCTCATATTTTTAATACTGGAATAACTCTCTTCTGAAGCGCAGAAGCTGTGCTTTGTTAAACGTTGTATCAATCTAACCTGCAATCTCATATAATGAAATGGTGTAATCATCATTTTCATTGCCGTTTGGTGTCAGTAGGGTGCTCTTTAACTGTCTGTTTTCATTACCGAAATTTGCATTTCTCCAAGTACAGCCTTAATCAGATTTTCTCAGTTGATAAAATATGGACAGTACTTGATCTCTCCTGGTCTCTTCCCATGGTTCATAGAAACTTGGTGCAACTTGTTATGAAAGAATATTTTTTGGTTTTAGTTTTTCTGCACGTGCCTGTTGCGAGATTGCCTGACTGGTACATGTGGTCTGTCTTTGCAGGCTAAATAAAATTGTGTATTTTGTGATAACAGCTCAGTGGCTTGTTGGTGGACTATAACAACAACTATGTGTGTATTAAAACTATGCCCTGAGGATTTCACAAATGTTAAATAATTTTTCTATGACTTGCCAAGGTTTCACCATCAGGCTTTCACCTACACTTTTTTTTGAAGATGCTTTTTAAAACAAACAAACCAAAAATGGTAGAAGTGTTTCAGTATCTTTGTGCATGTGCAAACTAATGTCTGTGATTTTAAAGAAAAATCATCTGAAAAGCAACATTATTTAGGCTGACTTCTGTTTTGTAGTTTGGTTACTGAATTGATCACCTGCATTTGAATAGGTCCGGAAACAACAAATCCTTATGAAACCACTAGAAATACAGAGCCTTGTTTGGTCCATATTTAAAAGTTGAATTTTTCATGTTTTTTTTTTTTTTTTGAAAGATTTAATCACAAATAATTTTTGCATGTTTGACCTTTTTTGTGCCTGTCCTTCTGCAGGTCCAATGATGCACCAGCAGCCTCCCTCCCAGCAGTACAACATGCCGCAGGCAGGTGGCCAGCACTACCAGGGGCAGCAGCCGCCGATGGGAATGATGGGCCAAGTTAACCAAGGAAATCACATGATGGGTCAGAGACAGATCCCTCCATACAGGCCACCACAGCAAGGTAGAAATTCACCTCAGTATATTTACATCGATTTTAAATAACCGTTTTTAAAACTATTTTACATCAGTTGCCTACACCAAATTTTGATCAAATCATTTGGTGTCACAGACTTTGTTTGCACACTCTTTTTCTTACTTTTTAAGGGTGGTTCTTGCAGCAAGAGACTACTGGTATCACCATGAAACACGAAGACAAATATTTCTCTTTTTTTTTTCCTTTTTTTTGTTCACTCTGAGATTATGTATTCTGAAATTATGCATCTCAGATATGCTGATGCAGAATTTTTGATATTTAAATGATAGGGATGGTAAAGGAACAGAGTACCTGCTTAGTTCTGAATTCACTCAATTACAAATAAAAGGAACAATGTTCCACAATATTGCTTCTCGTTTTTTTTTTTTCTTTTCAGTCCTTTTTGACAAGGAATAATTTTATTTTTAACACTTAGTTTGCTATACGCATTCCTAAAATGAGCTCGAACCTGAAGTTTGATATATATGTTCTCAGCCTAGTGCAGCCAAACAACTCTGTGTGTGTGTATATATAGATAGATACACTTGTTTCTTTTTTTAATTAACCCAGATTACATATGTTGTCTGTAATGCAACAGTATGGGTGGGGAATACATTTGAGAAATATTTCTCATACTAAAATCAGAAATTAGCAGCTTTATAACAGAGAAAACAAGTTATTTACGTATTGACTGGTTGTGGTTTTTCAGGCCCACCACAGCAGTACTCAGGCCAGGAAGACTATTATGGGGACCAATACAGTCATGGTGGACAAGGTCCTCCAGAAGGCATGAACCAGCAATATTACCCCGATGGTAATCTCTCATAAATGTTAACTTTCCCATTTTCTATACCTGCCCAATACTAATGTAGTCATATGCCCAAAATTAAGGGATGAGGCAAGAATAGTAATTGGATATCATACCTCACATTTACAAAACCTTCCAAATTCAGAATTGTTACTACAGTTTAAATTACTGTGACTTACTGTGACTAGTTAAATTTGCAACTATAAGCATGTAATTTGTATTACTCTCATTTGAAACTCTTAACAGCAGTTTTAGTATTTAAAAATTAATTGGAATAATTGGTTTATCTAAAACTATGGAGAGTTCCTTAGCGTACCTAGTATGATTGAGATGAATTAAAACAGTCATTACTTTATTATCAATAAGAGAGGGGGCGATATCCTTTTATTAAAAATTTTATTGAACTGAAAAAACTTGCTAAAAATATGTGGCTTTTCTGTAAATATTATATTTTTTTGACTTAGTGTTTAGTTTTCATGTAAGTCATACAAATGTGTTATTGCTGCTATGGTGTGGGCCTTTAGTTTAATTTGTATAGAGGAATGAAATGGTCCCTGCCCTGAAGAGATTGTGGGTCCTCTTTAGGTGTCCCCTCAGTGCTTTCAAGACAAGACTGAAACTTTGAATTTCATTAATCTTTCCTCCTACCTCTTGGAATACAGAGTGCTGAAGGTTGTTGGATTGTGTTATAAGTTAGAAAAGTTGAAATTAACTTGTTTTCAGGCTGAGCAGAGACTGGGAGAACAAAGATGCTGACTCATGACTACTACGGTGATAACCGTGTGTGCAACTTAATGGTATCTTAAGCAGTTCAGGGAGTGTGGTATATGTTAATGTTTTAAAAATGTATACAAAGTCAAACTATGTCATTGCCAAAGCAACTACTCATTGCAAATAGAGGGATACAAGTTAGTTGTTTGAATTTAATTTCCATTAAATTGATTTTAAGACACATCAAGACACATCTATTTAAGCTTACCTGTGTTAATTTTTGGAGATGTATGTGCAGAGTTACTATTTTACAAGTTGCATTAACTCATTAAGGCTTTAATTTTGGAACATTAATGTTACACACATGAACACTAAATGGTTACAGGAATTTACTCTAGTAAGGGCAGTTTGGTGATACCATCAACATCTCTGTGACAACACAGATTGCTTCTAAGACCTATTCCTTCTAAAGAGTCATCTTTGGCATCATCTCATTATTACTCTTACACAGAATGCAAAGACAATATGTTTTAACATTTGTTATAATGGTTAAGTATTCATATAAGATTCAGTCAGTGACATATGGTACAATAGCAGAACTAATAACAAAGGCCAACTGAGTTTTAGAACTGTTTTCTCTTTTCCTTATTTCAAAATTTTATTCCAAATCTGTAAGATTTAATTTCAAATGTAAAATAAAGTTTTGCCTTGTTTTCTTGACCAAGTTAGCAGCAAGATATATTTTGATTGTTTTTAAGACAAAATATGTTTGTACTAAAACCAACAACAGGTGGGGTGCTTACTGCATATACTGATTTGTTAATCAGAGATGCCTGTAGTCTCTGAATAGGAAGGATTGTTTGTAATGAATCTACTCAAGACTGGAATGTAGGAGGAAAAGTTTTCGTAAGACTTAAAGTAGGAATTTTGTTTGTAGGGAAAACCTTGAGAATGTTATTTTTCTGTCACTTAAAAGCTGAATTTAATGTAGACTGTGGTTCATAACTTTATTGAGCTTTATTTGTTATATTTCACACTGCTTTTAGCATATGCTTTTGAATTGGAGATCAGCAGAACAGGTGTTAGACAAAGTATGATAATTGCTTTCTTTGTTCATTCTAATTTAATTCAGGTTATTTACATGTGAAAGGCCTAAATGCTTTCATTTTTTTCTGAGTGAAAGATAAAGTACTTCCCCCCCCACTCCCCCAACAAGGATTATCAGAAGGTTAAGACCATCCCTTGCTGTGATGTTGCTAGAACTACTGCATTAAGCTTTTTTTCCCCCTGTCACATGTTAATTCATATGAAAGGAAATCATATTAATAAGTCTTTGGCAAGTACAACTGAAAATTCTTCTTCATGTATATCCAGTTGAAAAAAAAAAATTTTTTTTTTTTTCATTTTTCTGAGAAATGAAATATTTTTAGGGTTTTCACTCAGAGGCCATTAACGTTTCTTCCTGTCTCTTGTCGAATTGATGTAGGTCATAATGATTACGGTTATCAGCAACCGTCGTATCCTGAACAAGGCTACGATAGGCCTTATGAGGATTCCTCACAACATTACTACGAAGGAGGTATCTATATACCTTCACACACATACGCACATACATTCCCTTCCCTCCCCCACCCGCAACGGGAACAGAAATTCTCACACAACACAACTTATACCCATGCAAAGCTCTCGTAGAATACTAGTTGCTGGCTGTCTTGAAAATTGCAGGGAACTTGAAACCTTCAGAATAATTTCTTGCAAACACCTAAAAATATATAACCACAATTTGCCATTTCTAACAACAGTAAAATGACTAAAACACTCTAGAGATTTTTTTTTTTACCTCAATGGAAATTTTTATTTAAACATAAATTTGTTGGTTCAGTTGTATATCTTTTTGTGTGTGTATATATTTTGTATAATTATAGTGCTGTTAGGAAACAGCTTGCTGATCTTGTGTAGCTAGTCTGTGCTCTTGTAGCTGTCCTTAATTTTGTCTTTTTTTTTTATTTTATTTTATTTAGCATAGTCATGATCTTATGACTGTGATGTTCCAGTAAATGTAATGCTCGTTTGGCAGAGATGCTGAAAATGCTGCAGTTCAACTTTGCAAAATTGGCTTTAACTGCAGTTTGTTTGGCCGAGTTCCTTCTGTTTGGTTTGAGTTTTCTTTGTTTTGTTCAGTTTTTGAAATCAATATTGCATTTTCATTTTGTTCTTGTGTTGTTGGCTGTGCATCTTAGAAGGAGAAAAAATAATTAATTTGGTATCTTTATAAGTTTTTGCTTTCTTGCAATCATCTTACAGGAAACTCACAATACGGTCAGCAGCAAGATGCATATCAAGGACCACCCCAACAGCAGGGTTACCCACCACAACAGCAGCAATATCCTGGCCAGCAAGGCTATCCAGGACAACAGCAGGGTTATGGTAAGAACCTAAAGACACAGACAGCAGTCACAGAAAAGTCTCAGAGACCCTTGTTGTATGTTATTCTATCCCTGTTTTACTGGGTCCAGAGGCCAGGCCTGTGCAGAACAGCTGTATGGCTGCCCTTTCACTGGGCCAAAACAAGAAAGTTTAGAAGACAGATTCTTTTGGGAATTATATCTGTTGGCAGTCTAGGAGAGTAGAGTAGCACAGAAAACTGAAGGTGACTAAGCAGCGTTATAATGGGTGTCTTTAATTTAGAAGGACCCAGAAAGTCTCTGCTCTTTTCTGTCCTCTGTAGGTGAACGCAGTCAGAAAGATGAGAAAGAGCCATTTATACCCTTTCATCTGTGGATTTGCCAATTAGAACAAAATTATTTAAAAACTAGTTTAAAACTTCATCCAACGTACATGAATCATTCTTTTAAAATTCTTCTACTGATCGGTACAGAAATGCAGCTTCCACAAGAGCTCGTCTTATAAATTTCACTGGTAGTGCACACCTTCTGATACATGGCAGGAACGAGAAATCTTCTGCCACGAGTAGGATAGTGTAGTCCCTGGATTCAAGGAAAACCTCCCAAACAGGAAATTGAAAGTAGTAGTATGTAATTTTTGTGCATTACTTCTGAAAACTTGAGGTCACAACAGTATACTGAAAATACCGCTCTTTTAATTTTAGATGCTTGCACATTGTAAAGTCGTAAATATTTGTCACAAAAGAAGGAATCTCTGAAGTTCCATAATTACAATCTTCTCTGAAATTCCATACATTCTATATATATTTTAGCTTTTCCTAAAACTTTCAGCATTGTGGGTATATGAGGAAGTGGAGGGATGATTTGTTTGCCATGTAGATAAATGCCAGATTCACATTAAGTCTAGTTATGTTGAGACAGAGTTAAGTTTTAAGAGGATCCACTGAAATTTAGCAAGTGTTTTCCTTTTGGAGGTTAGGGATGAATTGATCTTTCTAAAATAATACTCAGGTGCTTAACTTCTTCTAAACGTAACATAGGAATAGAATGAAGATCAGAGTGGAGGTCTATGTAGCTCACTGCTCTGAATTTTGTAATTAAAGAAATCAAATCTGACCTATTCAGAAAATTTAGGTTAAGAAATACTAGAAGGAAAGGGATGAGGAAAACTGTTGGAGGGACTTACACAATGCAATTCGTAAAACAAAATAGCATACTTTAAAATTCTGGGTTTTAGCAGAAGTTGTTATTGAAGTTCCATTTTTATTTTATAAAATCTATCAGTGAATATTTAGAATTCAGCTATAAAGGGTTACCATGAATAAATAAAGCCATGTTCATTTGTCAGATGAACACAGCACTTTTTAGGATGTCGTATTCTTGCTCAATTTAATATTTAATTGCTTTCTAATTTGCAAAAATAAATCAATATCTCAGTCATTATTATCAATCTTTAAGGTTTTGTTTCACTGTAGAAAGCTGAAACTGCATAGTTCAAGGGGATTTGAGGCCTGAGGAGAATGGTAATAGCTTATGGAGCTTTTTTTCTCCAGGTCAACATTTTGACTATCTTAGATACTACTGACAGACTTACCAGCTGATGTCATCTAAATGTCCAGTGCCTGTAGCTAAAACTACCCCTCTCTAGCACTATATCAGAGTTGCTAAAACACATCTGTTTCTTCTGAGGGGAGGGAAAAAAAAGTGTTGGTTTGTTTAAAAGAAAGCACTTCTGAAAAGCTGCAAATCTTCAGCTCTTAAAAACAGACAGTTTTTAAAGGGGTGGTGTTGAAAAAGCTAACAGATCCACTGCAAATGATTCATATGGAGTGCCACTGAAATACACAGTACACCATCTCTCCCAGTGTTGGTGGAGATGGAGTTAATTTTGTTTGGAACATGGCTGCACTGCCTTATGGCAGCTTCCAGTGCTAGACAGGCTGAGCCCCTGTGAATAGTAACAGAAAGAGTTTGTACTGACAAAAAAAAACAACCTCCTTTTACAGCCAAAATAGACTGGAGTCAAAAGTTTTGGATTTTTTCCTAGCCTTTTTCTGGAAAGCTAATATTACCAGAGGAGTATGGTGTAGATGGTGCTTTTTTCTATCCCACAGTTGCTTTTACTGGTTGTCACATCCCACGTTGTATGCATAGAACTTGCTAGCCTGACATCCCGTTTATGATTGCCTGCTGTAGTGTGAGAACTCACTCTCTGTCAGCACTCTGAGGTGCTGCTGGTCTCTTCAGAAGATCCAAATGCTAAGTGTAGCTCATCATCTGGCTGCTCCTGGCATTCTAAACTTCTGTAACTGGAGCAGCTTACGGCAGGAGGAGACTGCTTCCCTAAATCCTGGAAAGGGCTCATGTTTATCATTCATTTCTTGCCTTGTTCTTCTCTGTCCTGTAACCTCATCTGTGGGACTTACATGAATTGGTATTACATAATGAATATATAAATGAAGGTAGATGTTTCTGGGGTTGGAGCATAGGCTCTGTCGGCAAAGGTGCTTTCCAGGGGGAAAGGAGGGCCACTCAAAAGACCTTAGTACACAGCAGTGATATTTCTTAACCGTGCTCAGCTGTATAATTCAATGTTTTTACTGTTCTCTTTCAACACCTTAAACAGTCTTTTTTTTCTTTTCTTTTTTTTTTTTCCCCCCCGTTTGTGTGATCTCCAGGCCCCTCCCAGAGTGGTCCAGGACCTCAGTATCCCAATTATCCACAAGGACAAGGCCAGCAGTATGGGGGATACAGACCCACACAGCCTGGGCCACCCCAGCCACCACAGCAGAGGCCTTATGGATATGACCAGGTATTCTTTCATTTGATGAGAAAGTTGTGCTCCTTACTTGTTTAATAATCTTAAGATTCTTATGGACAATTAAACAAATGAATTTGAGGACATGGTCTCTCAGGTATGTATATACAGTTCCTATGGGTTTTATTTCTTGATGAGTTACCCAGAATCATTTGTCTAGAGTTGTGACTTAGTCATTCTCTCCTGAGTTTGCTAAGTTTTAATGCAGTTTGGCAAAGTGAGGCCCTCCAGGCAATCTTTTTTGACTTTAAGGTTTCATAACCTCATGGTGAATGAATAATATGAAAGACAAGGTTCCTAAATCTAATGGTGGACTATTTTTCATTACTGCTTTGCAACAGAAATCGTTGAATTGATTTTCCAGAAACACAAATCCTAATCTTCCTCTCCAGTTGCAAAAACACCTCAGGTGTTCAACTGAGGTCCTTTAACTGTAGAGCTGTATGGGAAGACACAGATTTTTCTCTGAGCAGTATCAGGGGGACATGGGAAAGCAGTGACCCGAAAATCAACTGCTTCCTTCTTATCACTGCTAAGATAAGTTTGAAGCAAAGAAACAACAACCCACCATAACTTCAGACTGGAGTTGTAGTGCAGGACTCCTGTAAAAAAAGCTGTCGTAGAATTAAAGGATGAAGCAGAGGTTTTATTCCTGTAGAAGGTACTAAACTCTAAAAATCTAATCTTTGCAGTATGAATTGTTCAGAAATGTCATTAAAACATAAACTGTTACTTTCCTTGGTGTAAATAAAATGCAGATCAACTAAATTATCAAGTTGAGGTTCTAGCATTTAAATAAAATACTGGTACGTCAGTATAAGATCAGTTGAACTTTCAAGAAAAACTTTCCCTTGGAAAGTTGCCCACATTTTTAAAGGAGAACAGTTGGCATGCTTTCTACAGAAATTGGAAAAGACAAAAAGGAGCAAACTCTTTCAGTGTGGTAGTTTAGAGATGCAGTTACTTCAAATTATTTATCAGATAAAGAAAATGTTTATGCACAGAACTAGTAACTTTCTCTGCAAAAAATAGGCTACAGGAAAATTCTTTGCTTTTGGCAAATGTAGGATCAGGGAAACTTAATCACAATTTGCTGAGTTTCTTCCACTTTTTCTTGCAGTAGGAGTGGATAACCCTCTCTGTAGATAGGCTCTACTCCTCTGGTTTGTGCAGTCTTAAGTTCCACTGGGAAACTCAATTATCGAAGACCTCTCTTTCATACTAGACATTCCCGTAGGAATTGCGCTGCTTAAATTCTCATCTAGCAGCTGTTGCGACACTCTTCTTCATGACTGATGGTTATATTACAATGGAACAAAACTAACATTGCAACATAAAACTGAAATTTAAAATACCACCTTATCATGATGGTACTTAACACACACAATGGAGGCAGGACTGCAGTTCGGAGCACGTTCACTTCCTAGCACACTGCTGCTTTCTGCAAGCCTTCAGCCCTGTGGTGAAGGATCATGGTAAGCTTGTAGCATTGATGCTTTCACCTCTGCCCACCTCTGCAGTACATGACATTCTTTCAAAAGAAGGAGAATATCAATAAGGGTAATAACTCTGTGTATTGGATCTGTGGAATAATTGCTTCCCATAGGATATGTGGACTAGTTCTTCATGTTCACTAGGATGTGCCTCGGTTTTTGAGATACATGTACAATTCTGTAATGCTTGATAGGTGAATATTTTTAGGTATCTCTGTGTCATGTTTAGTTTCCTAAATTACTTTGAATTTAGGTGACCTTGTCCTTTTGAAATAATTTTCAAAATTCAGGTGGGAAGTAATCCCCATCTTTTTATTTTTTGATGATGTTCTGCAAATTTCACAGCAGTCTTTTGAATGTAATGGTATACTCTTTTGATCCAGGTTCCTGGATTTAAATCCATGTCATTGGTCTTACTTTTACATCAAAGCACAAAGGATTTATAGTGAGATGAAACTATAACCAGTTACTTATATCAGTTTTATCATTTATTGCTTTTGTTTCCAGCTTCTACCATCACGGGTTATTTGGATGGTCTTCTGATTTCAACTTTTAATACAGGAAAATGTGCCTTGTGGTCTAATTATGTATTCTGAATTTTTTTTTTTTAGGGTCAGTATGGAAATTATCAACAATGAGAAAGTACTCACATTCCGGTAGGCAATATCTGTTAGCAGCCATATTGTCTCCTCAGCACTGTGGACATCTTCCCAAGATGAGAACCTCCCATTCCACCTAGCTTTTGGAAAAAATCTTGTGGCTGTTTTATGGTATACAGTCTTTATGGGTTAATTGTTAAAGACTGTAGATTCTCAGAAACTGATTTCACATCTCTACTCTAGATGGCAATATTGGACAGAAAATCTGTGACATAACAATTTGCAGTGAGTTGAGGACTGTATGTCAAATAGACTGTTACTGACTGAAAGGTGCAAACAGCTTTGTATGTTTATGAAGGTTATGGGAATTTAATATTTTTTTCCATGAATTTTTTTTGTAGGGGGGAAAGGGGAAATGCACAGCATTTTTACAGCAGCAATATTTTGTATATAATGTTTTTCATGGGGTGAATATGCAAGACAGTACACTACTCGCTGGGCAGGATAACAAATCTACTGTTAAAATGGGTAGGGCATGGTAAGTGCTTGATTGTATTAGTCTCGAAATGGTGTACGATCAAGCTAACAGTGAAAAAAGATGGAGAACATCCTACATCACTGATAGGTTCGCGTACAAAGATAGAGAATCCCAGTTATCTCAATGGGAACATAATTAAGGGCAGTGTAATATAGTCATGTGCAAAGATTAATTTTTTAAGCTTTCCAATTTTTCTGAGTGAAGCGGTTTTGTAAAAATTGTTTCTAACAGTTTGACAATTTTCTGCAACGTTTTTTGGGTAACAAGATAAACGTTTGGGTTTTATTTCTCAAGTGTTTTGTCAGAGCTTTGCATAAGCAAGCTGTAATCCCTCTTATTAATTGCAATAACAAAGAAAATGACAAGTGTTAATTTTACTTGGCTTGAATATGCAAAGAACTTGAAAAAGTATATGGAGAACAGGACTGTATTGTATAAGTGTATTTTAACCTTTAGTTGAATAATTTTTATGTATCAGAATAGCCTAGAGGACTTTTTAAAACCTATCTAAACTTTTGTTGTGGTTTAGGAATGGTATTCCCCAATTTTGTGTTCCCACTGACACACTCCAAACCACAGGCCACTCGCTTGCTCTTCTCTCCCCCTCCACCTCTGCTGCGGTGGCTGGAGAGGAGAATTAGAGGCACAAAAGGTATAAAGATCATGTGTTGACATAAGAACAATTTACTGTAAACAGCAATGAGATAAGAAAACAGAAAACAAGCAGCAACAGCAACAATACTAATGACAAAAGGTACAAGAAAGAGGCAAATGAGTCACACACTGTTACTCACCATGTGGAGCTGGCAATGCGAGAACCACAACCAGGCTACACGACCCTGCAAAGTGACCTGAGGTGGTACAGAATAACCTCTGGGTCCTAGCCATGCCCCTCCTGGCTACTCCAACAATTAACCCTGTCCTGGCCGGAACCAAGACAACTTTTCTAACTGGGAGTTAATAGTTTTAGAAAGGGGGCATTTTCTGTGTGTGTTGATTTTTCTTTCTGGTTAACATGAGACCAAGGGGATGTTTTGTAACATCAAATGTAAAACCTATTGGTGAGGTAAATGCCAAATTGTATTTTGAGTTGCATTAATGCTTATAGTGTTGCATGTGAGATAGAGGCAGCACCTTGATCAATAGCATAGTACACAAAAAATTGGTTTTGCGACTGTCCTGCAACTGCGTATCAGATAAACAAATGGATATTCTGTTCTGCAGGATATTATCATCTGGTGTTCTATATACATTCAAGAATTCCTGGCAACTTTTATAAAGGATAAAAGTTAAAATTAGTCCAAGAGTAAAATAATATTTGGGTTTTTTTCAGTTGGCAATCAGTGTTGGGGGGGAAAAAAAAAAATCATCTGGTGTTCCTAGTATGTATGACATTATACATGGAAGACAAGATTTTCAATTTGTTCATCCTTTTTAAAGGGAAAACAGTTTTCTTGAAGTCAGTAGAAAATACACATCAAGGTTTGAACAGATACGGGATGAGGAACATAATAATGAATGAAAAGCTTGTAGGTTCTGTGCCAATTTTCCACCACTGTGTACTTCATTGCTATTTAAAACTGTACTCCATGAATTCTAACGGAAGAATAAATTATTTGTGATTTTAATTTTCTCATTTGTTTCTTTAAATTAGATCCCTATCACTTTGATGTCTCGTCTGGAGACTCTGCTGTGGGTTTTGATTTTATAGAAGTTTGGCCAGAATAACCAAACCGTATTTGCAGTCTAGGACTTTATCAAAATTCTCTTGCCATAGCCAAGTTAATTAGAATTAACTGTTCAGTAATCAGCATGTTGTGTAGGTTGTTTGTTAAGAAATCCTTCCTGTGAAAATGAAGGTCCATGAGGCTATAATCAAGATGACTGAATTAGATAAATGAGTTGAGGAGGCAAAAATATGTTGAACCCAACCTGGTGTAGATACGTTATCTCATTTGAAATAAGCTCAACTGACATTAAGAAATAATTTGTCTTGCCAACCCATCTTCTGTTGTCTTATTCTGCTTTTTAATGGAAAGTAAAATTGCAATTTTAATAAGCAGAATTTCCTCCAGGGTTTCCCTCCTAGAGACTACTGCATTTGCAAGGTTTAATTGTTTTATAACGGTCCTGTTTCGTAAAACTTTTTAATTGGTGGTGACAAAAATTACCTTATTCCTCTGATACTATGCCAGAAGAACAACTTGAGATAGCTCCACACAAAAGTATTTCTACTACAATAATATATTAAAAAGGAACCAGCTTTCCCTAAATGGAAGAGCAGGAACGCACAACAGGACCAGCATGAAATGGCAAGATAAAAGGTTCATTTTAGTAGGTCTTCCTTATTAAATAAAATCCAACCAATCGTGAACTAGTAAAAACGGTATTGAAATTGGCATTTTACATGTAGAATGTAGAAAATAAGGAGGGGACCGGCACAGCAAATCAGGTATGTGAGCAGAAATGATTCAGATGTTCAAAGAGTGAAGAGGAGGGGTTAATGCATTTAGTGACTTTTAGTTATCATAGGGCTGTGATTTTTGCCATTGTATTTTGCTCTTTTCATGTGGTTTTATTTCCTTTTCTGCTCTTTGAATAACTCGCAAAACGGAGAAGCTGGCTCACTGTTTCAGTTGAAATTGACTTCACAATGTTGTAACATAAGTAAGCATTTACTTTATAGAGCAGGGTAAGTGTATCTTTCTGCAAATAGTCCCACTTCCATTTTCATACCTAAATGACTTAAAAATGTTTAAAGTAATTGATTTTTTTTGGAGAAAATGCACCTGATTAAAGAGGAGCAGGGACTTAAATGGAGAAATATCATTGTACTTCTACAGTTCTCACCACAGAGGATGCTGAAACACTTCAATGCTGTTTTTAAAAAAAAGATCAGATTTTAGATTCAAAAAAAAGGAGAGAATACTTAAATTTACAGAATTAAGAGAAAATGTTACTTCAGCAAGTCTAGGTGGAATTCTGCCAGAAGCCCTGAAGAAGTTCAAGAAGAAAGTTAGTGGGTTTTCACTACATGGGCAACAGTTACTGTATCATAAAACAGAAGCATAAGGGAGAAATCTTGTGAAATGAACCCCAAAAAAACCTTTTCAAGCAAATAGATACCTGAATAAAATAGTAAGTTTTAAAAAAATAATTTAAATACTATGCTAAATACATGTTCATTAATAACAAAATAATAATAATTAAAAAAAGGATAATAAAAGCTGCCCCTCAGTCTGCTAGAATTATAGTACAAAATTGTAACACAGTCTGATAAAACTGATCTTTAAGTTTACAAAACCTGAAGTTTTCTGAGAAGCTACTACCATGAAAATAAAACATGCAGTAAGGTGGACTGCAAAGCACTGGAAAGGAGATGAGATGGTGGGGGGAGAATAGGAATAAATGCTAAATATCACAAATTATGCAGATTAATAATAAATTATAGTAGAACTCTATTGGGACCACTAATTAACACTTACAAATAGACTGGAGAAAATAGTAGGTATCCTGATAGCAACATGGGGTGGAAATGGTGCTACTTAGGTTATGCAGGACTTGAAACTGAAGAAATGCAGTGGAGCATTTGCATCGCAGAACTTCAGAAGTTACTGATGTTTACAATCACACTGGAATTATCCCACAGTACTCTGTGGGACCTCTAAAATCATTTCACACGTGGCCAGTCAACCGTCAGGAGCAGTTCAGCGGATAGCACGGTAAAACTTCCATTGCGTGGGTGTCAGAAGTCACAGTGCCACCAAAATGCTCAAAAAGCGGTGGCGTGGAACGCTTAACACTGTAACACTGATTGGAGCTTTATCAGCTCGGAGCTGCTGTGCTCGACCTTATCTCTCCCATATCAGAAAGGCAGCTCAGGTAAAAGGTAAGTAGGTAACAGTGGTCAAGAACAAATCTAGAATGTTTGGGGTTGTTTCAGATTTCCATACGTATAAACCAGCACTGCATTGCAGTGTAGTTTTTGTAAGGATACCAACATGATGAAAATTAAAGGCAACACCTTTGAAACTGATAAGAGGAAATGCTTCTTACAACATGGACAACTGCAAACTCAATCTGCAGGGGCTTTGTAGGATTAAAAAGAATGAGTTGGACAGATACATGAGAATGTAAAATTGTTTAGGTTGGAAAAGACCTCTAAAATCATTGAGTCCAACCATTAACCCAGCAGTGCCAAGTCCACCACTAAACCATGTCTCGAGCTGCCACAGTTACACATCTTTTAAACACCTCCAGGGATGGTGACTCCACTGCTCCCTGGGCAGCCTGTTCCAATGCTTGAAAACTCTTCTGGAGGAGAAAATTTTTCCTAATACGCAATCTAAACCTGTCCTGGCACAGTTTGAGGCCATTTTCTCTTGTCTTATCGTTATTACTTGGGAAAAGAACCAAAACCCCGCCTCACCGCAACCTCCTTTCAAGGGCACATTTAACTTAGAGGAGACAAAAGCTTATTTTGAAAATGTAGAACCTTGTGTTCCACAGCTTTATGCAACAAGCAGTATTGTAGAGTGTGGAATGTTATTTTGTTGGTGCCTCGACAGTAAATGTTCAGACTATATTTAGATTTTTTTTTAATCGTAACATTTAGAGTGTCACTCTGCAAAACCTGGAATTAGGCATTACTAGCAGCAGACTGTTGGTGTACATTCCAGAATTAAGCAGAACTAGGGTAGCAATGTTCTGTTCAGAAAACTAATTTTTCACTATGGTGAAATATATCTCCAAAATAACATCAATAATGAAATACTTAGATTTCAGTCTTGCAAGATGATGGGTACTTTCACTGAACTCTGCTAAGCTTCCCATGACACAGTTTTTCAGAAAAAATTCTGACTAATCTAGCAGAATGTCTGGTTTCCCTTCTTGAGATCTGATTCTGCAAGGGGAAGATTTTTTAGTTTTCTGTAGGTTTTTTTTTTTTTAATTTTCTCTCACCATTCTCCACTTGGTCTTACGACATGAAGGCAGTTCAGTATGTCAGTGGCTTCACAGATGTATGCCTTGGGTTTCTGGTGGAAAGAGCTCTGGGGCTGGAAAGGAAGATGCTGGAATAGCCAGAGCTAATAGTCTGTGAACTCTTCGGACCACTGCGTTATTTTCGCTTACTGTGACACTTTTTAAACAAATGGCCTAGGTGAATTGCCATATAAATGCTTTTGCATTTTGGTTCATAATTTTCATTTAATCCAAAAGTTAATTTTACACAGCATAAATTCTAATCACCTACTGCAGTTGGTGTTGCCAGAAGTGCATTGGCATCTTGACACAGGTTCATTACAGATATTTTTGTAGAAAAATGCCATTTGTGGGGGCAGGCTTGGTAGAAATACACATTTTGTTTTCATGAAATTAAGTTACATCAGTTGTACCTCCTTACTTTATTTTCAAACTTTCAAGTGAAGCATTTTCAGTCTCCAGTTGCCACTTTTATATTTTTGCAGGTGTAGCTTTTCTCAGCCCAGAACCTTTAGACTTTGTTTCCACAGGGCTACAAGGTAAACAAGTGCCACAATTCGTAGAATTTCTTTCTAAATGATGATTATGGCTTTGCTTGTTAAGATAGTTGCTTACTAAGTTGATACTGTGTCGATCTCAAAGGTTTTTTTTGGTTTTGTTTTTGTTTTTTTTACCTCGCAAAGGTGCAGATCATTTCAGAGCTGGCTTTTCTTCTTCGAGCACACAGATAACTATATACTCACAAAGCTGTTTTCAACTTGGAAAAAATGTTTGCCTTCTACCATGGAATACCTTCTTTAGAAACTTACTGTTGTGTAAAAAGGGTTCTGCCCATAAATGCCAGAGTTTCTAATTTCATAAGCACAGAGAGCCTGCCCAATGGAGTATGATGAAGGATTTGCTAATGTGACACTGGCTTCAGATTTATCACCAGCCTCAGTGTCCACGCAGGCTCAGGAAAGGTAAGCACATAGCAAAACTGAAGCAGGCATGAAGGTTTCTGTTGTATCCCCCAGAGTATTTTTTGTTGATGGCAAGTGGATGATCTTAGGACTATAAAGAGATGCTTGGTGAGTAGGAGGATATCTGTCACCGCTGCAAGTACCTTGCGTGCATGCTAACATGTCTAATGGAGCCTGGTGTTCATTGGTGCTTGTTACGGCTAATGCTGTGGTCTGCTATAAAGGCAGCACTGATACTTTATTACCTCAGAAGCTTAATTGTAAGTTGCCTGTTCTTCAGTTTCACATTCCTTCGTGTTTTCTAGCAGGGAAACAGGGAAGGCAGAAAAGCTGGAGTCTTGTGTGGCACCCACTCTGCTGACAAGGAACATGGAGACTTAATTGATTCGACTGCTTCAGTAGTTCTTTTGACTCTTCAGAAATTTGGAGTTTAAAATGTGGTAGGCCTGAGATCTGTGGGCCTACCTGAGGGTATAAAGGGTCCATCTGTCCACTGTACTCTACACTGATGAATTTGAGAGCAATGTAGCCTTGCAAAGCAAAAAAAAAAAAAATCACGTTTTAGTAAAGGGAGGGTGTAGAAAACTAGGAGTAAAAATAGATGGTGAAACCTAGAAATTTCAATAAGCATAAAGTCTTCCTTAATGTAACCCAGGAGACTTGCAAGGACAAGTGAGAGTCTGTAGCACCAGTGCCAACACAAAAGATAGGCACAAACTTCATGGTTTACAAGAACTTTGATGACTGATGGCGTTTTCAGAAGGCAACAGGTCAGATAATAAACTAATACACATTGGAAGGGACCTAAGGAGGTCTCTAGTCCAACCTCCTGGTCAAAGCTGGGTCAGATTCAGGTTGCTGATTATCCTCCAAGGATGGAGACTGCGCAACCTCTCTGGAATCATGTTCCCCTTCCTGACTTTCCTCCACATGAATAAGTTTTTTCTGTTAGCAAGTCTGAACCTGTTCTGCTTCAGTTCATGCCTGTTGTCTCTTGTTCTCCAACCATTCAGTGCCATGAAGTACCTGGCTTTGTCTTCTTGCCAACCTACCTTTATATGCTATGGGGCTGCTGTTAGGTGCCACCCCAAACCATCTCATCGGAGCTGAACAAGGCCGGTGCTCACAACCTCTTCTCCAAGAGCAGGTGCTTCAGACTGGTGGCCCTCCACTGAATTTTCTCCACTTCATCAGTTTCTTTGCCGAGGGTTGGGACAAGGCTGGACACAGTACTGCAAAGTCCACACAACTCCCGATGCACAGTCAGTCCCCCAGCAGTCAAAGATGTCAGTGCCCAGAAACAGAAAGTGTCAGGAACCAAAGATTATATAGAAGGAGGTGGTTTGTATTACAAGATCAGAGGAGGAACAGGAATGAAGATACTGAATTGATAAGCTTAAAACTCCAGATGTTTATGTATAAGTGCAGTAAGTACAGAAGTGTACAGAAAGATTGTTAAATGTATGATTGAAGCTGTAACTGCATTGGCATAACAGAAACACAGTTCTCTTAATTTATTTACTGGTCTTGAACATTGACACATGCACATCTTTTTTTCAAATTGAAGAGTGGAGATGCTTTGTCAGTGAATAAGGCAGTATGTCTTCTCTGAGGTATGATAAGTTGACCAACTGAATGGTCTTCCCAAGTAGGAAGAGAGCAAATACAGTCATTGTGGTGAGATTTTACTATTGGCTTTAAATTAGGTCTGCCTAAGGCGAATGTGGCCATTCTCTGACTGACCAAGCTGACTCATCTGAAATGCAGGAGCTGATGATAATGGACATTGGTAGCTCTGAAACGTGTCTTGGGAAAAGGATGCAGCAGAATGCAGGCAGGTTCCTGTGAGAGTTTTGATACAGAAGGCATAGGGAAAGGAGCCACGTGGAAGATGCCTTCTGTGTTCATTCTCATCAGTGAATAATCATCTCTCAGTGCAGGGCTTAAAGGCACCTCAAGTAAGAGATCATAAGGTGGAACGATTTAACTTTTAGAAAAGGAAGGAAGGAGAGTAGCAAGTAATGTTTTGAACAGCCAGAGACGACCTTACCATTTTTGCATTGTAGTATCAAGAGTAAATATAACACCTAACAAATTGAGCTCTTACAACAGTCGGTTGAACTGAAGTGTTTATAGAATCTCATTTCTTTTCTAGCTGGATTCTTTCATAGTGCTTGTAGGAATGTAATGTCTTGAAACATCTCTCTCAGAATTGAGTGGAATTTGTCGAGTTTGGTTGAATTTTGTCAAGGAGTTCACTTTTCCTCAGGAAACCTAGCAAACAGCAAACTTCCACAAAAAACAAAACAAAACAAAACAAACCACCAAAACATCTGTAATCTCAGAAAATGAAGAGGAAACTTTCATGTGGGAAAAAAGGTCTAAAAAAGAAGTTCAGGAGAATTAGCAAGTCCTTAAAGAAATTATACTATGGTATATATACAAATTATCCCAATGTGGATGACCAAGAGCTCATCAGTGTCTTCAAACAAAGGAGAAAGTGCACTGAAAGCTCTCATTGTTAGGAAAAAGCTTAAAATAATAGTAGAACACATTGAAATTAAATTAAGGCAAGCCACAAAATGAGCTATAATTATTTGGAGATACTGGTAGGAAAAAAAAAAGGAAAGGTGGTCCATTACTTCACAGAGAACAAAAACTGTAGACAATGTTGCTGAAGAGCATTTGAGCTTAGGACATTGGTCCTAGACTTGGGTAGGAATAATAGGTTACACAAATACCTGATGAGGAGAAATTAGTTAGGTACATAGAATTTGCTACAGTAAACTATATATACAAATTATTAGATTGCTAGCCCTATTCTAGGATCAAGGAGCTAGTAAAATAACAGCAATAGTAGCAATACAGTTCAGATTTGTTATCTTAGTGCCCATATCAGACCAATGTATGACAGAACGAAAGACAGTGGGCACATTAGAGGTAGGCTCTTGGTGGGGATAATTATCCCCAAATGACTACTGGCAGGAGGTGAGTATGGAAGGATGATGGTGGGGGGATCTCAGAAGGGAATAACATGTATTGATCATATTTATCAAACACAGTGAGCTGACCACAAGATCCATAATAGTATATTGGCTCATTATAGTACAAAACATATATTAGCTCTAACATAGATTACACCTTTACTTTTAATCCCCACCAGCGCTGAGGGAGTCATGAACTTCCAGCAAAGGATCTGATGGGGAGGGAGTAAATAAATGGTCTTGCAGAGAACCTGCCAGCTGCCACATCTCATGGAAATGGATGCTGGGAAACCAGTAGGTGAAACTCTCATTTGGAACATCAGTGGCTGCTGCTATTCAGTTGCGCTCTTTTTAACTTCAGAAAACATCCTTTGATTTTAAACTTTGCCTACAATTCATGATGTTATGAGTCAAGGCATCTCGTACTCCTGAGTGATTTTCAACCTTATTAAGCAACATTCCAGGTTTCCTAATTGGTGCTAAGAAACTGTGACTTTTGGGTAGGTGAGAATCCAAGATCTCTACTAAATAGGTTGTTCTTAGGCACCGCCTTACAATTAAAGAATAACTTGGGTTGGAAGGGACCTTAAAGATCATGGAGTTCCAAATGTGTCCCATTGCCTTGTGCAGGGACACCTTCCACTAGATCACATTGCTCAAACCATCTTTTATGGTTTGCTTCTCTTTTTGATACTGAGAACTTAGTGATGCTCAGGATATCCTTCCATCATCTCCTTCAGCTGAGCTGGAGCTGCAGACAGTGCCTGTGCAAGGGAGTGAAGCTGTATCACCATCATGAGTGGAGTTCCCATTCCCTAAACACCCTTGCTTGAGTTAGGAGAAGAGGACATAAAGAAGATCTTGTATGCTTCCTCTTTTCTCTGGAGGAAGAAGCAGGTCTGCTGAGCAGCTGCTTGTCAAGTACAAGGGGGATGCATTTCCTAGGGTAGGGAGCATTGGAGTGGCACCGTAGAGCTCCTGCAAGACATAGACCTCACCACAAACTGGTTTTCAGAGTTACTTAATTGACCTGCACCTACTACTGTACACCACGCTATCTGATGTGTATACAAAAGCAAGCACCTCTTCTGAGGTGTGCTGAAAAAATACTTTTGCATCACTTAAGGATATCTCCTAGCTAGTAAGCGCAGGGACTTGGGAGCAATGGAGGTGGGAGGATATATTAGGGAACGACAACCTCATGGTGTGTATTTTGACCCTTCCTGGAACATCTGAGATCACAAGAACAAAACAACTATTTCAATGTTACCTCCAATCTCCTTACATTTTTAAAACTCTTCAGACTCTCCTTGGAAGGTTTCTGAACAGAATCCTAAGGGCTGCATCTCTCTTCAGCAGCTGTAGCTCTACTGAGTTACCAAGACCCAGTCCTTTAATTTCAACATCCCACCCTAGCAAGTTGTTGAAGCTTCGTAGCAAAAGTTGAGTACTTCAAACCCTGCCAGTTAGAGCTCAGTCCTCATTCCCACATAAACACAACCATTTTGCAAACATGATCTGATATTAATTACCCCCCTGGCACCAAAAGTCAGGCTTTCCTGATGCAGCACGCTAATGTAAAATGCATTAGTGAAAATGCTGGCTCCAAGGGGTTAGGTTCTCTAAATAAACACAGCAAAGTTCTTTTTTATTCGCAACTCCCAGGCTATTCTCAAAGACTGATTTCTCCAACAAGGAAAAAAAAAAAAAAAGACTAAAATCATCTTTGGGTTTTTAATAGGTTATAAATGCCTTTTTTCTATTCAGTTGCAGGAACTGAATGTCAAATTGTAGATCAATGAAGTCTGAGTCTTTCTTTGCCTTAGAATGAAGTTTGTCCAAGCGCTTTTCTGTGGTCGTGTGCTTTTGTGTTATGTCTCTAACAGCAGATGGCTAAGGATCAACAGGGCAGATTTGCATTGCTGACTTCTGGGCTAAGATGGCAACACTGAAATTTGTGGGTAATAAAGAAAATGTTTTAAGAGCTAGGGAAGATTATTATATAGACATATATATATAAAATTATTTCTAAGGCACTGACTTAGAATTATTTTTCTTACACTGAAAATTGGAAGTAGGACTCAAACAAAGCCAGCTTGCAATGAATGAGAAACGTTCAGCTCTGTTAACAAAATAGGGCTGTAAGGCCAGTGATTTCCATCTGAGAAATTGCCCGTGTCCTCATTGGCAATACCAGCTTAAGGCATTGCCACCTTCTGCCAGTGCCGCAGTGCATTGCCTTCGCATTTGTGCCAAGGCTTGGACATGATCCGGAATTTGATCTGGCTTGAGCAGAAAAATAAGAAAACACTACAAAAACCCAACCCAAACCAAAACAGAGCAACAAGGTGAATCCCCCAAGCTATTCCCAGCACTGTCGCAGCAGTATTGTCCTGGGACACCTGACAGGCACAGAATGGCAAGGATAAGAGAGAGCAACAGCAGAGGATAACCCAGACGGGATTGCCCAAAGCTGCCTGTTTGCTGAGCTGCTGCTGCTCCCTGAGTGCTAGCAGCAAACAGCTGGGGCTGGAGCCTTGTGGCTCACAGAGCAGGAGCTGCCTGCCCTGCATGTGCAGGGCAGGGCCCGGCACTCTGGGGTTGCCTGGGGAAGATCCCAGTGTGGGGAGGACTGGAAAGAATCAGGGAGGGGTGAGCACCAGATGTTCTCATGTTGCTGATCACACCAATGGTTTCATGAGCTTCTCCAAAATCCCATGATGTAAAATTTCCATACTGACTAATAAAAGGTATCCTTAAAATGACTGTGGGAGATGCTACAGAAGTCATAAACCAGCAAGTCTATGTCCAGCCAACTTGGACTCCCCTGCCTCACTGATGGTTCCCCATCCAATTTGTGCCTGAGGTTTTAGAAGGGTCTTTGGAAATTAGACCCAGACTATCCATCAGTTGTTCTGCTTCTTCTGTTGTTTGCACATTCTTACCTTTCTTTCCTTTGGGATACAAGAAAGGGAGTGTGTTAAAGACCTAAGCTAGCTTTTTTATATGGTATAATGAAGCTGAAACAGTAGTGAGGTTTTCAATCCATGAATGGAAAGTACTATATAACCAGATTGTCAAAATAATGTCTACTTGGTCCTCTTCCCATTTCAGAGCAATTAAAAATATATGCACTGATGTGATAAGACCAGGTACCAATTCAAGCATCTTATCCTCACCTGATTTGAAACACAAATGCCAGTTTAATTTTACTCCACTGCAAATAAATTTATATCTGAAATGCTGTTCAGCACATATAATAAAATTATTCAACCAGTGGTCCCATCATATTCATAAGAAAGGCTGAAACCTGCAGTAGGTTGAAAGAAAATTCAATTACAATTTCAAAAGGATACTTGTCCATATCAAAGGTTTTTTAAATCATCTAATGAGTCACACCTAATCTCTGGGAAACTACAGCATTTTTTAGAGCAATTTTCAAATATTAATTCTGAGTGTAAGTACATCTTTATACTCAACAATTTATCTATGTCATGTTTGGTTACAAATTTAACTTTCTTGATCTCAGCTAAAACAAAAACACTTTCTGTTTTGGTGGTCTAACCTTGCATATTCTGTTCTTTCTATTGAACCACATCCTAGAAAATGTTTTCCTTTTGTCTTCCATGCTTGTGGAGGGATGAGTGAAATGGCAGCTTCAGTCTACTCCAAAATTTTTTCTTAATCCAAAAAAAAAGTTTGCTGTACAAGTTTTCTGCCAGGGTCAAGATCTAGGGGAGGGGGTAGAGGATTCTAAAATTTCAAAACTAAATACTTCTTTTCTACCTAGAGTTTTCAGAATTCATTCTTTGTCGTGCAGGTCCAAAAGGTTAAAAATAACTGTACCTCCTGAGACTTCTCCCTGGGCTGTGCTCTTCCCTGGGATTCTGTAAGCTTTTTCCACCCAAACTGGGTCAGTCTCCGTGCCTAATTTTAAAATCTCTGGGATCCAACGCTTTATAAAAATCAATGAGAACTTTCCCATTATATAATCCCAGCAGCCACATATGATATGCTCTGGCCTGATTCTGCTTAAGCTTGATTTTATATATTGAAATGGCGATTATTAGTTTTAAAGAGCTGTGAGCTTCTTGTGGAAAATTATGGGGAAAATTCTTCATGTGTGGAGTCTTTTCTCTGTCTCTTTATGCAGAATTTTTCCTTTTCAGTGAAGAAGACTACAGTTAAAATGAGAATGTTTCCTTATTGAACTTAGGAAATTGACTTTTAAACTAAATGTTGAGAAAGTATATTTTCCTGTGTTTACTCTTACTCTCTGAAAATGTAATTACAAGAAATGGTAATGGAGATAACAAATATCTTTACAAATACTGGTTTTCTAGACATTTTGATACCAGAGTTGTTCCTGCAGCTAGCCTACAAGGTCTGGGAAGAACTCAAGCAATATTAAATAATATAGGAGACCATAACTATCAGATCAATGAATAAACCAAATTTATTTCAGTATTTATGTCAAGTACCTAATTGTTTTTCCAAGCTCTGCTTAGACAGGCTCTTCTTTGCTATAATGCCTGCAAAATATTTGACAACTCTGACTGCTTGCATGCTGCCCCAGTGTCTGTCCTACTCACCTGTTGATGTGCTCTGGCTTTCCTTGTAATATCCAGCTGTTTCTTGACTTAGATTGGGTATTGGAATAAGAATTTTTTTGATCTGCTTTTATGCAGCACCTAGCACAGTGTCATCCTGATGCATGGCAGGAACTAGAAGATGCTCCTGCAAAGCAAATTAACAGTGTCTTTGGGATTTGGAAATGACACGAAGAATTATTCAAGATTCAGCTTCAGAAAGTAAATCACTAAGTCAAATTGTTAACGATAGCTATGACAGCAATGCATGGTTTGGAATTTTATTGGAAAGAATTTGACAAATACTTTAGATAATGAAGAAAGTAATAAAAAATCAATGTCTGTTCCCAGATAATTTGTGAAAAGGAAAAGGAGTTTATTTATCAAATATATTGTTTCTGCAAATAGTTCACCTCATGATTTCAGAGGGGAAATAGGTAGGAAGAGAAAATGAGCTTAACAAAACAAACATTGGTTTATATGTCAATATTCTTGTAAATGACAACGACAGAAGGGAAATAGAGCTAATATGATGTGGGAACAAAATAATTTCTAAACTGAAAATTTTGTTGTGATTCTTCCAAATCTCACCAGCTCTATAAAAATGGCAAATCCAAGAACCACCTAATGCACTCTGATATTGGACATCGAGCTGCAGGACAGCCCTGGCTATACTACTCCACTGTTGCTTCCCAGCTCTCCTACTCTTTCAAATCACCATACAGAGCCATATATTTCCTGTTAGGCTCTGTTTGTCTGTGGCAAATGACTGTTGGGGAAACAAACAGGCACGTTTCTGTATTCCAGGTGAACAGCATCCTGTCTCACAGCAGATTTACTTATGACTTTTTAAGGACAACATTAATATCATTTATAGTTACCTTAATCATTCCCTTTGACAGAAACAACTGCAGAAGAGGGAAACTTTGTCTGAGAGATTGACTCTGCCTTGCTTGTGACTTCTCTCTTAATTAGGAAGCCAGAGGCATATGTCTGAAACTTATCTAGTGTAGAGCTGGGCAGGTTTAAAAGCCCAGACATTTATCATTTGAAGATTCAGCTGCCCCTAACCCTAGCCAAGGAGCAGGTGTGTCTGTGTGACCTGTCACATCCTTTCCTCAGTGGTGTTGAGTTTCATGGCAGCTCCACTCCCCACCTTCCAAGGTTTTCATTTCAGCCTGGTGAATCACTGTGTTGGTTTTGGCTGGGGGAGAGTCAATTTTCTTCACCGTAACTGGTAAGGGGCTATGGTTTGGATTTGTGCTGTAAACAAGGTTGATAATTCAGGGATGTTTTGGCTATTGCTGAGCAGCTCTTACACAGAATCAAGGCCTTTTTTGCCTCTCACCCCAACCCACCAGTGAGCGGGCTGGGGGTGCACAAGGAGTTGGGAGGGGACACAGCCAGGACAACTGATCCCAGCTGACCAGAAGGGTGTCCCAGACCATAAGGCATCATGCTCAGCATGTAGAGCTGGGGGAAGAAGGAGGAAGATGGGGAGATGTTCGGAGTGATGCAGTTTGTCTTCCCGAGTCACTGTTAGGTGTGCTGGAGCCCGGCTTTCCTGGGCATGGCTGAACACCTGCCTGCCCATGGGAAGTGCTGAATGAGTTCCTTGTTTTGCTTTGCTTGTGTGCTTGGCTTTTGCTTTACCTATGAAACTGCTTTTATCTCAACCAATGAGTTTTCTCACTTGTACCATCCCATTGTTTTTCCCCCATCCCCTGGGGGGAGTGAGTGAGAGGCTGCATGGGGCTTAGTTGCCAGCTGGGGTTTGCAGACAGAGAGGAACAGCTGCTCCAAAGTGGTACAATAACCTGTTTTGTTTCCTACTGGAGTTGTCATGGTTTTTTATGGGTTATTTTTAGTCTGATCAGATGTGGGAGAGGAAACAGGTAACACCATAGCAGTGACCAGGATGGAAAGCAAAACCAGGGGAGTACAGAAAGCCCAGCTGAGCTCAGAACCCCCTTCCTTGCAAAAACACCAGATTATGACCTGGGAAAGCAAAGCATTCAAGAGATTGTGTGTGTGTGGAGAGTGGTGGGGAGGAGGGTTGGTGGGGTCCTGCCAGTGCCCATTCGCTCTCCCCTTGGTATAGACATTCCTTCTCACTTCTGTGGGAAAGGGAAGACCATGAAGTCCGAGGTTTGCATTTTCACCTCCCATCTCCTTCCCAAGCAGGGCTGCTGGCATTGCTCTGACAGTGCTGGCAACCTCCAAGCACAGCATGTAAGCGCTGGTGATGCTTTGTGCCTGGGGAAATCCCACCACACAATCCACTGCTGAAGAGCAAAGCGTGGTACTGGTCTTCTGCTGGTGGAATGGCACTTGGGAAAGTGGAGCCCTCAAGTTGCTCGTGAATCCTGGAGACCTGGCAGGTGAAAGGAGGCCCTGGCCAGGGCTGGCAGCTGCTTGCTGTGCTGTCCTCACTCCCTGGCTGCTCAGCCATGGGCTTCAGCAGTGCTTGCTGCTCCCCTGGTGGCTCGGGAGCAATCCCAGAGCTGACCTCTTGAGATCTGTGGCTACCCCTTAGATCTCCGTGTTTTGTTCTAAAAACAGAATCTCATTGGATTCTACTGGGGGAGACACTATCTCTGGGAAAAGGATTTTCTCTGCCAAATACCAGAACCCTAAATGTGACTGCAGCTGGAGAATAAGCTGAGTATCACAAACCCCTCAGGACGTCTCTTCTTTCCCATTAAAGCCCTAAAACCAGGCAACATGTATCTGGGAGTTTTATTTTCCTCCTTTCCACAGTATTATCTTCCATTAGTAGTAATAATCTTTTAGGGATGTGTTTTCATTTTATGAGTGTCCTACTGTGCAGAAAGACAGGTAAGCATGGTCTGTCTCCTTGAGAAACCCTGTTTTCAGTGAGAGGAAATGACATTAAAGAAGACAGGTGACACTGAGCTCTCCAGCCTCAGCTCTGCATTTGCTCACACCTCAGCAACTATTTTTTTTAGGATCTTAGAGGGTAGGGAGGGGGCACTTACACAGCACATAAATATCCGCAATATTCAACTCATTTTGGGGTGTCAAATGGATTTCTGCCATTATACCCATGCAAAGTCAAGATTCCCTACAGCAGGGAGCTGAGTAACAGTGTTTGGCAGTAGACAGCAGGCACTGAATGCTGCTATAATCAATGAAGGTTTATGAAGTAAGTGGCTTATGATAGTATTTAAATCTGTGGAAAACACCAATTCAAGGAACTTTCTGTCCTTGGTACTTTAGACTGTGTTCGTTGAAACTGAACACAGACCATCGAGTGCTTTCAAGTTCATTTAAGGCCCATGCAAAGTTATGGCCTCAAATTCACATTTAAAGCACCAAAGAAAAGGAAATCTGACTTTCAAAGAGTGACTGTAAGTTTTAGTTTTAAAGGTAATATGAAATGCCCATGGAGGGGAACTGTGTATCATATCCTCTTTCACTGGTTTCAGACGTGCTCCGTGGCTTGAAGAAAAACAAAAGCAAAAAGTTGGGAAAGCCATTACAGGAGGGATTGGCTTCAGTTTGTTGAGGTTACACAAGTCTCACCCTGCCTGCTCTTGCTCTCCAGGAGGCTAAGTGCTTGTCTTAAACGTGAGGAAGGCTCTCCAGGTGCAGCAGCCACTCAGGCAATAACAAACATCTAGTAAGGATCTTAAAACACAAACAAACAAAACACAAAGAAACACAGTCCTGATCTGTCCAGAAACGAGACTATCTTTTATCTGACCTGATATGTGGAAATAATGTTTGCCATACTATCATTTTTCTTTCAGACAGAAATGAAGTACCTGGAGGGAGCCTACAGCAAAGATGGAGAGAGACTATTTGCAAGAGTCTGGAGTGACAGGCTTCTCACTGAGGGAGAGTACATTTAGGTTAGATGTTAGGAAGAAATTCTTTACTGTGATGGAGGAACTGGACCAGGTTGCCCAGGCAAGTTATGGATGTCCCATCCCTGGAAGTTTTCAAGGCCAGACTCTAGCAACCTGGTCTAGTGGAAGGTGTCCCTGCCCATGACAGGGAGGTTGAAGCAAGATGATCTTTAAGGTCCCTTCCAACTCAGACCATTCTATGATTTCATGAATTTCCTTCTACAGACTCTATTTCACCATCTGCACTTTGCTTTCCCATGCACAGTCTGAATTTACTTTTCCTAAGGATCAATGAGCACAAAGACCAAATAGCACAGTGCAGGGGAATCTGGCAGGCCTCATCCTCCTGCTGGATGAAGTATGACATCTCACTGTACCTGATGGCAAACTCCATGTTTTGATAGATTTGGATGTTAAGTGCCAGTTTAAATGGTGGCACAGAGTTTCAAGCATCTATAGCTTACTGAGAACCAGTAAATGCCTTCATGCTAAACCTCAAACTCCTAGTCAGAGAAGTCTGGCCTTTACATACAATTTTAAAAATTGTAATTCTTTGGGCATTTTTAAGATAGTTTTTTAAGTGTTTGTTTTGCCAACAGCTTTTACAATGGTGGGTACAGAAACAAAACTTTGCAGGCAGACTTTTGCCATCTTGCTTGAACCCCCCATCAAACAGGACCTCCTCTTTCTAAAGGATGTCCCCCCTGCCTCTAGGACTGTAAACCTGGAGCAATAAAAAACTTTGAGGTAGGTTCTCTCAAGAGAATCAAAGTGAAAGGGCTGTCCTCCCCCACCCCAGTTGTTAGATTATTAAAAAAAAAAAAAGTGCCTTTATTTTATTTAACACTTCTCACCTGCTTTTGCATTCTTTGTGCATCAACCTAATTTGAAAACTCAACACTTAACACATCCAGAAATTAGCACCTTGCCTTGCCTGCTCAAGCAGGGAATCTGCACATGCCGAAGACAAGGGAAATCCATATCATGCAGCAGTTTCGACTTTGTTCTCTACAACAGCCTCATCTGTCACCTATACTTGCTCATGTATAATGGTTCCAATATGAAGACGGAAGTATATTCTTTATGCATCAACTGTGAAATTATTTTTCAATACATATTTATGTGAACTGCAAGCATCTTTAAATGTAAAGTTGTCATTACAGTGTCAACCATCTCTCTAACTGCTGGAAAACCCCTAACCTAAGCAGTGCTTTTTATAATTCAGCACATTAATTATATTTAGAATCCTTAATTATCTCTTTTCCATAGTCAACTCTAATAAGTTCCAAACATTTAAAAATAATTTTAAATAATACCGCTTTCTTTGCATATTTTCAATCAACTGCACAAATATCTAAATTAGCTGGTGATTATACAACATTTGGTTACTTTAAAAACGTAGTTAATTGTCCAATGCAACATCTTCTATTTTAGTCTCCATTGTTCCTCTCCCTCACTGCCCTGGTACTGGGGTGGGGTCCCAGCTTTCCTTTGCCCCCCTGGCTGCCTGGGCATCCCTGCTGGTCCCCGAGCCTGGGTGGGGGTCCCAGCCCCACTGAATGTGGAGGGGATGGTTGCTGCTGTGGTGGCCACCCCTCTGCATCTGTGGGGGCACCACCTCCACCTCCCACCACACCTTATTTTTCTGGGTGGCTCCACTAAAACAGTACTAAAAATCACTAGTTTTAGGAACAACTACAACTACAATGGCTGTTGGATAGTAAGAGGTTCTGGGTCTCAGTGCATGAGCAACTTCAACCAGGTGTCTTCTTTGTGGGAACATTCGACTTTATTAAATCCTTGCACACTCCAAGCAGCCACAGGTACAAGATGAACACAAATAAACTACAAGTGAAAATAAAAATGGTGAGCAGCAATATGCTTAAGACTCAGACATACCCATATACTAGCACTTTTCAGTTAGACACACTGTCAGCAGTCATGCTAATTGACTAATAGGGCAAAAGGATGTCTTTTTAATTAAGAATTTTCTCTACAAATGTCTTTGAAATTTTGCGAACTCCTGTTGTAAAATTGTCTTTAAATAAATTTTAATTCACCATAGTTTCTTTTTTTAAAATATTAAAAAGGATATATTAGTTTGGGTTTGTTATTGTTCTTTCAAGATTGACCCTCCCACATGTATTTTAACTTAAAAATATGTTACATCAGCAGATCATTATATGTTTTATTAGCAGTTCTTGTGATGCTCAAAAATTTTCAGTGAAATAAAATTCCATCCAGTAGAGAATTTTTGGGAAGAAGAATCACATCCCAGTTACATTAAAAGAACAAATGATTTTATATACCTGACTTTTTTTTTTTTTTNTAAGTTTGTTTTTGGTGTGGATTTTTTGATGGGAGGGAGACAGAGGATTGAGGAAGACAGGTGAGTAAGAGGACTAAGAGTGTGCAGGGGAAACCTTTCAAAGAAAAGGGGAGAAAATATAAGAGAGAAATGATTATATGTGGCGTTTTCATTGATAACCTATTTTCTCCTCTTGCTTTACTGGTGCAGGTAGCACAGAGTAGCTGCATAAAGCGCATACAAATAAAGACTCCCCATACAGAAAATTGGTGATGCCGCTGAGAGTCTTCAGATAAATATGATGATGGCACGAAAAGGAGAAAAACATCAGTGTCATCTCTCTCTAAAAGTCAGAAGGAGCAACTCATTCTGGACAGTTTTACATTTGTTAGAGAGAACTTCTATTCCTTAATTACCATTGGGGTTTTTTCCTAGGGGACTTTCTGAAGCAATCTGCCCAGGCAGGTTCCACCTTACTACTAAGATATCCTGTTTGTGCTTGCTTAATATATGGATTTAATAGCATTTCCTGACGGGACAGAGATGAGGTAATCACAAGTTGAATGTGAGCTATGCCACATCCTTCTATGTGGCCTCAGGCTGGCCACTTAGCCTCACTGGGCAGGTGGGACCCTCATTGCCTGCTCACCTTTGTAAAATACTTTGACAACTTTGGATGAAAAAAACAGCGCTTTTATTTGGAGAATGCTCTATGCTGGTTCTGTGGCAAAAAAAGAAAAAAAGGTGATAATAAAACAGGGACCGAGTTTGCCCTTGGGGTAGTCAAAAGAAGATGAACATTTGAAGATAGTTGAAATATTTTCTGGCAGGTCTTCTTATGTGAAAGAAGGAATGTGGAAGCAAAGAGGAAATACGCCTAACAGGAACAGAAAAGAGATTCGTGTCTTGGGACTTTCTTTTCTGTGCCAGGACTTCTGTGATGCAGGTCTCTCCCCTCTTACCATCCTTTAAATTGCTCCGTACTGGGGATTTCTCACTGTTATTCGAGTGAAGACTCTCACAAGGATATGTCTGAGCAAACTCTCTCAAAAACTGACAAGCCAGAAAGCCTCTATGGCTCCTGTGGGTGGTGAACCTGGAGCAATGTTGAAGAGAGCCAAGAGCCAGAGAATGGAGGAAATCGAACCACACATGCAGGCAGATGAGCAGAAAACAAAGCCTCTCAAATATTGTTTCAGTATCTGTCTCCTGTGGCAGCAAAGAGGCAAAAAATGGCTAAGAAAAATTATGACACACTGGAAAATTCAGGATAGATACTTTAATGGAAGAGGATTAGGCAAGCTGTTGATCAGAAAGAAAGCACCAGTCCTGACATGATAATGCACAGATATATTTCTACTGAAATAAGTGAGAATAAAAGTAAAGGACAGGGCACCTACTCTAGAAATAAAATTTATTTAATCTCTGTAAGCAGGAAGGAAACGCACCCATGGCATCCTTCTCTAGCCAGTCGATGGCAACATTAGTCTGTCTAGGCAAGGAGTTCCCAAAGGCTGGCACGTGAAGTCTTTATTCACAGCCTGCAAAAGAGATTTTAAAAATTCTGATTGTACCCCAGAGTTATCTTGTTTTGTATCCCCCCTCATGAAGGCAACTGTGGGTATACCATCTGTTTTTGCTTTTCACATCGTGTGGCTGC
Organism: Tyrannus savana; assembly: GCA_013399735.1. Classification (NCBI taxonomy): domain Eukaryota; kingdom Metazoa; phylum Chordata; class Aves; order Passeriformes; family Tyrannidae; genus Tyrannus; species Tyrannus savana. The sequence continues at coordinate 181,472 of VXAW01005013.1, forward strand.
TAATGTTTGCACAAAGTGGGCAATGGTGGGAATATTACTTTCTGGGTCTTTCACTGCTTTCCTTGTGTTTTGAACTCATTCTACACTGTGTTAATAGCAAGATACAAGGCAGCGGAGACTTAGACCAACTGACTACCTGCTCATGTAAGTGCATCTCTGCATGTTGCTTTTTCTGCCTCTGATTCCTGTAAAGTGCTTTCCCCCCGTGGAATTATATTTTAAGTTGTGTTATAAAGCTGATGCACGCTTCCCCTAACCCTGGGTTATTTATGCTCGATTTTGGCTATAGAGAAAACTCAAAGGGTAGATGTGCAACTAAACAACTTAGATGAGATACAGACCACTACTATTATTAAGTAAAATGGCATTTGATTTGTAGCTGTGAGACCATCCCCTTTTGACATTCAAGGGAGCGCAGCTATGGGCTGCCTTGAAAGCCTCCACACATCGATGTTTTTTCTGTTGCTAGGAGGAAGCGTTTTGAAGTGGGAGGAGAAGCAGAGACCCTCTAGTCAACAGAAGGATCCTCATGTAAGGGTCAAGAGGGAGCAGAGCTCAGAAAGAGGAAAAAATTCAGCTGACCGTACTGTGCTATTCTCTATTCACTTTAATACCTGCATTTAATGATATGCTTTAAAGCTAAACCTCAGGAATGTCAGGAGTTTTTTTCCTCATGGTGGCATCCCATGTAGGCAGAATCTCTTGAGTTCTCCCTTTAAAACAGAAAGATGAATAAAGACTTGCCTTGCAGAAATTTCCTCTGGATTTGTGCTTGTTGGTGTGTTGTTTACTCAAATGATTTATGGACTGGAGATTAGTGAAGTCATAGCAACACATAGAAATTGCCAAGTGAAAATAAAAACAACCCTGTGTATTCTTATTGAAAATAATCAAGGAGGCAGCTGACAAACAGGTTTGTTTTTTTTTTTTTCCTCTTATATAGAGAGTTGGTATGAGACAAAGCCGATTTTCACCTTTCAAAATTCTTTGAGCAATGTCTGGCATTCCAATAGCTGGCATGATAAATTTGAATACACCAAGTAACAGAGTATTTTGAATCCTACCATACCTTATATATAAAAAGACTTATTTCCTTCTGGAGAAATGAACATGTCCTCCTAGGAGACAAGGGCTGGGAAAAGACTCATTCCCAGCACTGCCACACACTTGCTCTCATGTCACACGTGGTGAGATTTGTCTTTCAGTAAAGCTAGTGAAGAGCCATGGGTCTGAACTGAGCTCATTTTCTGGTGCCTCTAGAGACCCCAGGGAGGGCTTGTGCACCCCTGAGCAGGGGCAGCATCTTTTAGAGTAAGATGTGCACCTGGAGGACTGCAAAGGGACCCCCTGGGAATATCTTTTGGGTATAGGTTCAGGTCCTTCTCCTCTCCTTCTGAAGCCTCTCCTTACTTTTCTAACCACAGAAGTGGGATAATTAATATGATTGAGTATTATGCCACTGTAGCACATCAAAATGACAGTGCTGCCTCACACTGAGGAAAAACCAGGGCATATTCTGCCTTTACCCTGTTTGTGGGTTCAACCACTGTATAAAACTTCTTTACCAGGCACTGCAGAAGAGGACTCCCTCTTACTTTACTTTTTCTGGTTTTGCACAATGGTGCACACAACAGGGTAATGTTTGTCATCACTGGATATTGCTGCTGCAATGAAGTTAATAGCTCACTCCAGAGTGGCCAAGCTTGAAATCTGACCTCAGGATGTTTTTACCTTGGTGTGACAGGGAAGTGGCACCTTGATGGCTTTTTTTGACACATTCACATGAGAGCAGCAAGACTTTGGTATCACTTAGGCTACGGTGGAATTATTTATTTGCTTGTATGCAAACAAAGAGCTTCCCTTTACTTTAATCCGATTCAGGAAAGGTAGGTAAGTAGAGAGGAATGAAGAGTGTCTGTGGGCCTGGAAAACAAAGGAGGAATAGATAACAGTATCTATGAACGCTGTCAGACTCTAGACTAGTGCAAGATCAGGGGAGATGTATGTCAAGACCAGTGAGAAGAGCAATTTGTTGAAGTGGCAATTCAGGGGTAGAAGTATCAGTCCAAGAACTAAAGTGAAAACGTACATCAATATCTTGCTGGTCTTTCCATATGTAGCTGAGAAAAAGGACATCGTCTCAAAACGGAAGAGAAGGGACAATACTTTTTGACAAGTTCAGGGTCTACAAAGACTTTGATACAGGCAAATGCTGCGGTCATTTGGGGGACAGTCAGAGCTTCAAAGTCAAGAATCCAGTTGAGAAGTTGCCTGTCAAATACAAAACAACACTCCTTGTGGGGATGCACATAGCAGATAAACAAGAAGATGGTGATCTGGCAGAGATGCAGATCTGCTAGTAGGAAGCAGAGGTGAGTGCCCAAACCAAGCTGTTTGAAGATGGGCCACCTTGAGTGTCTTAACATCTTAGAAAGCAATCAGAAGAGATTTCCTTTGCTTTGTAAATCTCCGTACGAGCCAGCAGGACCTCTGATGTAAGGCTCTTGTGATAATGGATTGTCCATGCTCTAACCCTTCAGCGTTGTCTGGGAGACAGTTGTCTCCCCCATTAAATACAACACTCCTGACTCCACTAGACTATTTGCAGCAGAAGCTGATCTGTACAAGCACTGTCCAGACAGGTTACGGGTTATCCCACCACATAGCATTTCTCTGTCTCACACTGCAGTTGTTTTGGTCTCACCGCCTCTCCGTAGGTGGAACTCTGCCAGGATGGCTCAGAGAAGTGACATTACCTTTACGCAGTTCTTACTGTAACAAGAAGGAATAACATCTTTTTTACTCAGTGCTGACACAGTGGAATACTGCCAAACCCCTGGAAAGCCTCCAAATCGGCACATTTCTCCTTCTCATTAAAAAATAATACAGTACTACCAAAACAGAAAACACTGGTGACAAAAACATATTTTTCCCACAATTTGAAATCCCAGCTTACATGTAAAATAAACATTGAATACAGATTTAATTCGCTTTTTACATCTTCTGACGGTGTATAATAGGAATAACACCTCTTTTAAAGTAAACTAGAAAAAAGGCAGACTTTCATGCACTGAATAAAGATCTCAGCTCACAATTTTGGCTTCCTCGGCACACAGCGCTAGTTTAGTTCCTAATTTCCTCTCAAGTGACTTAATGGTACTGTATTGCTTAATTATAGCAGTTGCAAACTCCATCCTCTAAGAAATATCACTGGGACCCAAACATCTGCAAGATTTTGAAGGAGGAAGATACCACATAAAATACCCATTTTTGTATTATTTTGCGTTTATTAGTCAGTTGCACAGCATAGCCACTAAGCAGACAGAATAAGGCAACATTTAAATAAGGAACAATGGCAATGAAATATAAGACATTAATTTACACAAACTCTCTCTTCGTCAAAGACTTAGGCTACAGGAGAAAGCGTTTGTGTGTAACATGAGTTTTTAAAAAGCAAAATATAGGTGGACCAGAGACCCTGAAAGTGGCCTAAATCTACTGGTCATCCTAGCCCACTCCTCTCCTGGCCAGTGAATATTTTCCTCAACTGCTTATTTATTGCTGCTGTGCCACATCTTCTTTGAATGTCCCAAGCAGAATTCCCCTCAACACAAAACTTGTTTTGGTGAGAGCAAGGCAGAGATCACTGGAAAGGAAATAGCGTTTGCCTGAACAGAGTCCCTACAATATTTGAAACGGTAATGCCTGATGAGGAGGAAGAAATTTGAAAATGCTTAAATGTAGTTGCTGTTGCTATAGAAACTATTTCCTGGGCTTCCATACACCCCGTGCATTTGTCTCACTTGGTCCCTGGCTGCCCGAAAGAGGGCCCATGGTTCTGTGGATGGAGAAGGTGGGGGAACCCATCAGAGGTACCACAAGACCATATTGTTTCATATTGCCTTCTCCAGAAATTATGTTGAAATATAGACAACTGGAGAGTGCCGATCTATTACTAATGGAAGAGAGGAAAAGAAGGATCAAGATCCAGAGAGCTAGATTAATCCTGGCAGAGCTCAGGTGAACAAAGGAGATCCAAAGGAATTTGTCTTTTGCTGTCTGAAGAGCTTGGTCTGTGTGACCCACCTGCTCAGATGTTTCCTAAAGGCATCTGATTTTTCGAACTTCATTATGAAAAATGTTAATGACTTACCTTAAAAACTTTATTTGTACTTTCTGGAAGTGATCAAATAGACAACAGCTAAAGAATTCTCCCATTTCCTTGTGTTTATTCTTACTTTTGAAATAGGTGGATGAGAGACTCATGGAAGAACAAGAGAAAGGATGTTGGCAGTGGAGAGAAAACAGCCCATGGCATTCCCAGAACCTTGTCTCTCCTCTCTGTGTGTTTTGTCGAGTTATTAAAAATGTTAAAACTGAAGAGGTAGTACTTCCCTTCCCCATCGCCTTCCACAAGCACAGTGTTAAAGTGGCCTGTTTTGAAAGGTGGCTTTGTTTGTCTAAGCTGTGGGTATGCAATTGCAGCGAGGTCAATGAGAGGTCAGGCAGTGCCAGTCAAACGGCAGGTCAGGCGATTTCTTTTCTATTCCCTGGAAAGAAAGTACTTACCTCTCAGCAATCACATTTCTTGTGGGAAGGAAGGAATCTGAATGGGGAATGAGGATAAGAATTTATGCATGGGGCTCCTATTAATTGTTAGCTTGGGTTGTGGGTATTAAAATTTGCCAAGGCTTTTTAAAAAGTGCATACTGCCATCAATAGAGCAGCAGCGCGATTCTCCCCCTTTGAAATGCAAAAATGAAATAAATAAAAACACACAAATCCCCTAAAATAGCTGATGACATCTAACCCCAGTCGGTCTTCTGCTTTGCCAAAACTGTCAGTTAGACATAAGGAGCCTGTTGCTGCTGGTACCTCTGCTGTTGGTCTTTTTGCCTCCATTCATTTCTCCAAAGGCTTCCTCTGGAACAGCAAACCACTACCATAAGACGTATTGAATAACTGTCTTCTGAAAAACAGTTTCAATTCCCTTTCACTTCTTCAGAAAACTCACTATGGTGAGGAACTTACCTACTTACCTTCACATTTTTTAATGAAGACACCTAAGTGCTCTCAGCATTTTTCAGAACTGTGCTTCTCCCGGAAGGAAGCAAGATTAATCTACCTTCACAAGAAAATATTCTTATATATCATTAATAAACTCTTTAATAGAATTCTCCTACCTTCCTGTTTCATGGCTGAGGTTCAGTGAATTAATTGAGCCGAACAAGTCTGGAAGAAAACAGACAAGTTTCACACAGGTGTTTCCAAAGGGAGTGGACTGGCCTTCATATCCCCTCTCCTCTTTCAGGGAAGAAGAGCAAGCAAGCCTCGTGGTTTCAGAAACAGCAAATCTATGAGCAGCTGAACCAGGGAGAGAAAAAAGTAGCCCCACAGACAGCTCGTAGAGCCAAGCCTGCCTTCCTACTGCTTTGTAGCTCTCTCTGCTTGCTGCCCTGCCTTGCTGCCCACTGGCCAGGGAGCAGACCAGAGGGAGCTGGACTCTCAGAGCCAGGGCTGGGACTGGACTGGGCTGCCCAGGCAGGAGGCTGGAGACCAGCCACAGAGCTAGCACAGACAACCCGCCTCTCCCCACCTCTGCCAGCACTAATCAGGGTTTTTCTTCTCTATCCAGCTGTTCATTTTTATGAATCTTGTAGGAACTTAATATCTTTGAGACTTCTATTGCTCTTTTCAAATTTGTCTGAAAGTCACTAATGGGTTGGAGAATTACTGGGGGAGGACTGGCTGACAAACGTCCTGGTTGTGGAAACTTTGTTTCCCTCCAAAAGAGGGCTGAAAGCAGTGAGCTAGTGGGAAAGCATGTGCAACCTTCTTTGATACAGACTCTTTTTGTATGTCATTTGGATCCCTGCCCTATTTAATATACACCTTTCAAGCATGGACACCTATTACACAGCTAGAATAGCTGTACATAAATCTACTGCCTATTCAACTTGTCATCCAGCTTCTGAGAAAATGTTATCACTGATGAAGAGTGCATTTTTTTTAAAGGCTTGTAAAGTCAAAGGTGTACCAACTTTCAGCAGAGTTCTTTCATGAATCCTGGAAGTAAGCACGGCATCCCCTTTTTTTTTACATTGTGTATTTCTGCTGCAGAGTTGTTCCAAATAGTTCTTATTAATAATTATTATAATTTTAATACTATTAAAATGAGAGGAAGAGTGTGCTATTTGCCTCAAGGCTGTTTGCAAAAAGTAGCCTGACTGATTTTTATGTGCCCCCTCTTAAACGTCATGTAAGTGGCATCCTGGAATGTGCCGTGAAATAAGGGGAAAAAAGGGCTGCATAAAGTATAGGCATAATGAAATAATAAACACGAATTTCTAGGTTTTCACACTTTTCTTTCATTCCACTGGATTCATAAGGGCAAGAATAAATGTCTTCCTTGTTTCTGCTGGAGATCACCTTGGTTGACTAAGGGGAACACCTCAGAAAAATCAGATTTATCAGCCTTTAGTTTAGATGCTGAATAATAGAGATCTTGCCACCTAAATGACTTTGGGTATGCAAAAGAGATACTATGAAACAATAATTAATAGATTGAAATCCTCTGACTTGAAGTATGTTACCCTCTTTTTTTCAGGTTTAGTTTCTTTAGTTAAGCTTTTGACAGTAATGCTGGCTCTGCAGTCAGCTGCAAACAATCCTGAAAAGTCAAGACAGACATGGTTTACCCTTTAGAACAAAAATTTAGGAACCTTTTGCCCAGCCCACCTTACTAACACATCATAAAAATAAATATATAGATTAAAAAACCCCACATTTCCCCCTCCTGTTTTCAGGTCAGTTTTACTCTATTTCTAGCTCCCACTATAAATGCATATTAATGTACATGCTCACTACACACGTTCAGTGTTTTTTTCTCTCTCCCATTCAGTCTCTCAACTGACTTTTCTTAGCTTCCAGGTTATATTAAAGCTTTTGGTTTTGTGGCTGTAGGGAGAAATCTCAGAGGTTAGCAGGGGAGGGCTGTGAATAGAGTCAGCCAGAAATACTGACAGTAAGGCAGAGGTGGGTAGCAAGGGACAGAAGAATTGACTACTGGCGAAGTTGAGGATTAAAAACATATAATTGGAAACAAAACCAGCAGAATGTGAGATTCTCTGAAATGCTCTCTGACGTAAAATCAGAGCCCAATAAAGACTGAAGTAAAAAAGTTCTGACTTGCTCTGTTTTATGTAAAATTCCCTCTTTAGCTTTCAGATGCAGATCAGGTACGGGGTGTTTTCTCTCCTTCTGTTCTTTAAAAGCCAAATTAAATCCATGGTTGTTTTATAGAGAAAATTGTAAGCTAGGGGGGGTTCATAAAAAGACCTATAGAATGAGAGTTTTAGTCTTTTGACAGGGAGCTCACAGGAGTGCTGCACAGCTTCAGCTATCACAGCTTTCCTCCTGCAATAATTTTTACTGACCTCGGCTCCAATTTTATGCTCATTACTCAGGAAAACTGCTCATTGTTTTCACTGGCAGCTTTGTCCGAGTATGAAATCCAAAAGGAAGCTTTGGAGCTGCAAAGACATTGTAGAAATTCATAACCATTGGACTGATTTAAACCAAAAGCTAGAGCAGCAATACTGCAAAGTGTCTGAGAGTTTGGGACAGCAAAGTCATCTGTAGCCAGGCACCCTCTTACTTGACTGAACGTTCCCAGGGCTGACCTGGATGTCCTGCCCTAAAATGCTAGGGGATGCCTGAGACATTAAGAGCTCTGTGTTAAGTGACTTTGCAACATGAATACAGGCTTTGCACAAGTAAAATCTGCAATAAATGAGTGCCGTGGCGTTCCTGAATGTAAAACAGTGCGTTGGGGCATAAGTGATTTGCATGCGAAGATGTGTCTGGCATAGAAAGTGAGTGTAGTAAAGGATTGTTCAACAGCTCCACTCGAGTTCAAGAACCCATCAGAGAGGAAAGGGCTGGGGCCAGAGTGTGCTCTGGAGCTGTAACCCCATGATGAACAATCTTCCCAGCACTTACTGATTTTGCAAGTTTTTAAGGAGCAGCTGTTAGCAGAGATACATCTCGCTTCCTTAGCTGATACTTGTCTTAGCTATTCTGAAGGCAAAAAAGGAGCTGAAGGGAGAGAGCTAGAACTGCAGGGAGGCCAGAAGAGACCACCAAACATCCTCCAGATGGCACAGGCTGCAGGGAAAGGATCATCATGTCAGAGAAAGAGCTCAAGGGAAGAACAGGGAACTGGAAAAACTTCTAAGACAACACTGAAGTAGGGAGGCAGCAATAGCAGAATAGACACCACTATTTCCATGGGTGGTTTTTTGTTTGGTTGGTTGGTTGGTTTTTGTGTGGATTTTGGAGGGGTTTTGTTTGTTTGTTTGTTTTCTGAAACAAAAGTTTCATCACTGATCAGGTTGTCCAGGGACCACCTCAATGCATCCACACACTGAACCAAGGGTCATGGAAAACAAGACATGCCTGGCACAAGGTCACGGTCTGGTTGCCCAGCAGAGTTAGGTTAATTTGTGGGGTGAAACTCAGTGCCACCTGCACAATAAGCAGGAGCAGCAGAAGTAAAATAAGGACTGGAGCTTGTGGTTGCACACTTTCTCCTGCAATGCCACTGTTAGGCCACAGGATCAGGCTCTTTTTTGCCTGTTTTCAGCTCTGTGCGTTTGGCATCACAGATTCCCTGTCCCTTCCAGGGGTCCTTAGAATTTCAGGGTGATGCAGGGAAATAGTGGTGGGGGGATGGGGTGACAGAAAACCCAGTGCTTTTGAGAAAATTCTCCAGTTCTACCAGGGAAATATGACAAAAAAGTTGTTTTTTGCAGGTATGTGTCAAGATTGTAGAAGTGTCATTTTCCCATGGGGGGAGAGCACTTCCACATTTCTGAATAACGTTACCTGGGAGCAATACCTGCCTCAATATCCTGCCCTATCTCTTGAATTTCAGCAGCTTCACCCTTTATCTCCAGCAGCTTTCCATGCAAAGCTGGTAACAGCAGCAACTCACCTATAGATGTTTCTTTAAGGAACTATCTTATAAAAACCTTTAGATGAGAAGCATCCTTTCCTCTGCACCACAGAATATAGAATCATGGAATAGTTTTGGAAGGGATCTCTGAAGATCACCTAGTCCTACACCCCTCCAATGAGCAGGATGTCTTGACCTAGGTCAGGATGCTCAAAGCCCCATCCAACCTGATACTGAATTTTTCCAAGGATGGGGCATCTACCACCTCTCTGGGCAATCTGTTCCAGTGTTTTGCCACCCTGATTGTAAAAGAGCTTACTCCTTATATCTAATCTAAGTTGACCCTCTTTTAGTTATAAAACCATTACCCCTCATTCTACCACAACAGGATCTGTTAAATACATACCAGTGGCCCATACAGCAGAAGCATCTTTCTGTTTGATTCACATTTGATTCACACCTGCAGTTACTGTTTGATTCATGTCTGATTCACGTCTGCAGTTGGATGAACTCAGACTTGCTTTTACTCCTTTTTCTGTCTTCTGAGCTTACCATCAAGCCAAACAAGATTCAAGCACTGCCTACTGCAGTAGTAGGTTAAGTGATTTGGGGTTTATCATCTCAAAAAAGCTGTCAGTTACCAGGCCACATATAGTGTTAAGATAGTGATTTCCTATTTCATCCTAGGGCAATTGTTTTTTGTTACTGGTGATTGCTGCTATTTATTCCGTAATAATCTGTTTATAGGATGCTGGGCAACTGAGAAGGATGTAGAAACTAGCAAAGTGTGTAAATGCTTAAGATGGCAAACAACAATACCTTCTACAAAACTCTTGCTTAAAAGTTTGTGATGTTTGTTTGTTCTTTCTGTCCTTCCCAGACATCAATTTTCTCCCACAAGCTCTTGATTTTATTTTCTGTAAGCTTTGATGTACTTTTGCAAGCTCCTATCCCTGCTTCTTAGACCTTAGCTTCTTAACTAAAGCCATTTATTGATATAGTACATCTCTCAGTGAAGTAGTACATCAATAAATTAAAGATTAGTTCAGTGTGTCAGCTCTCCCAGAGCATTCTGGGAAACATTTGCCACTCTGGAAGATTGTGGAGGCCACACAACATTCTTGCACAGCCAAGATAATAACTCTGGAAGATTTAAGCTTTCACTCCACGACATCTCCTCCTGCTAAATATTTTTGAAAGTCACCTTTTAAACTAATTCATGGATTCTGCTTGCTACTAAAGAAACAGGTGGCATTAAGTTTATATACTATAAAGAAAGGTGTCCAAACCAATTTTCAGCTGTCTCTTACCGCATTTACTTTTTCCTGCTCTCTGATCTGATTTTATGCAGGCTACTTGTAGGGATAAACAGTTTTGTCCTGTATTTGTATTCATCATGTTCCCTGTGTGACTCAGGCTCCTACTGCGCTCCTGACAAATGTTCCTGCAAAGTTTCATTGCAACTAATTGTTTGCAAAGGCAGGGACTGAGGTGCATTGCTACTGAAGGGGATGTCATCAGACTTATCTTAACCATTTATGTGAGATACTTAAATGTTCTTTATTGCTACTTTTGCACTGACACTCTTGCATTCCTTGGTGTTTATTTCAGGATTAACCTGCCTTTATAGGATTATACTTCGGGCAAGATTTCAAAATGGAAGACAAAAGGTAGAGATCAAAGGCAATATTTGCATTCCTATATAGATGCTTTATGTACAAATGTTCTGATGGCATAGCAGATCCCAATAATTTGATTTCAGGGTAGTCTGCATTATGCAGCTGAAATCTTCCATTTTGGTGCTCTGTTTAAATTTTGGCTTCAGTCTTTCCATTATGAAAATGGCACCTCATTCTTTGAAGACATATCCACTTCTTTTTGCATCCCTGGATAAAGGTGGACATGGGATGGCAAACTAGAAGTGTTTTTTCACACAAAAAGGCCTCTTTAGAAGAAAAATGGTGCCAATTGATTTCCTCAGGTATTTTGAACCAGTTGCTTGAGGAACATGACTTTTTCCTCTGTTTTCTTCTTGTTAGTGAGGCAATACAGATTTCTGCTGAGGCAGCACTGGGATGGTGGAAACTACTATGAGGGACCAGGTCTTACCTGTGTTAGGTATCATTATAAGAAGATATTTGTGATTTGGGGGGGGTGGTCTTCACAAGTTGTTCCCTTCTACTGTCTGATTTTGGTGCTGAGCGAGCACGCAGTCACTGAAGTCTCTTGGCTGGATACAGGAAGCATAGAAGAATGAATGATACGTAGCAGATAGGCCTTATAATGAATGTTTTGTTGTGCACAGACACCCATGTTAACATATGAATGTGGCCATTTGCATGAAGAGCAGTCCTTCTCCAAACCTTCACAGGGAACAAAATCCTGTTTGCACAAAGGTTTGTGAATGATGGATATAAACAGGGACATGAAGAGGGCACTTAGATACCATGGTGATGGATATAGGATAATGGTACATATATAGCCAGATGGATTTACACAGCCAGTCGGAACTGAAATGAATGAAGGATTCCTGATACACCCTTCCCAAGTGCTTAACCCAGCTACAAAAGGGATAACCTGTAAGGTCATCTTAGGAAAAGCTCCGTAGCTATTTAAATATTTTGTGGCAAAATCCTTAGCAGAAATACATCACTCAGACTTGGAGCCTTTGGGAGCTGTATGTTCCGGTGAAACTTTGCAGTGTAAGAGCCATTATTATCCATATTGCTTGTAAAATGCAACCTGACAGTCGCCAGAGTGCCTGGGAGGATGGTCGCCCTACATGACCAAGCTTAATGAACACACAAATTTTTTGAGTCAGTCATAGCGACTGAGGCTGTTGTACTAATCCTCAGCTGCTGAGGAGAGCTGGAGTCTTGGGGACCAGCAATGAAGAAGAAATTATTGTATTAATTGCCTACCTGTGTTCAGCAATGGCCAGGTTTTCTCTCATTGCTAATGGACAAAATAGCAGAAAATTACTTAAAAAGGAAAAGGTTTCAGCAAATTATGTTTCTATCATCCATGCACACAGAAAAGAAATACCTAATGCCATCCTACCTGTCCCAGGAGGTAGAGTTACTTGTGCACTTAGCTGTGGTGTGATGAGACAAATCTCAGCTCCAGTGGGGAGTTTGCATTTTGAAATTACCTCAATTCGTAGATAATCTTCATCTGGTCGAAACTTCTCTGAGCTGAATTTCTCAGCTAAAAATGAGTATACTCCCATTGAGAGTGAAGTAGATACTTTGGTCTAAGTCTCCGGTGAGATGTTCTTGATGTGCCCCAAATGTCATTCTAACGAATGAGTGAAAACCCCTATGTGTGACCCCAGAATAACGTGCTGTACATTCCCTGTGCAGACAAGAAAGTAATCAGGGAACTCTTAATAGCTGCCTCTCAGAGAATTGCACACATTAACCCTGATGTTTGACTCTGCAATGTTTCCCAAGAAACATGACAAAGACAGTATTTTGACCTGTGTAACAGCAAGGTTGGGGTGCAGGAAAAATGAGTAGCAATAGTTACATGCAGTGCTAACTCCTCTGCCACTGTACAACTGTTTGCTGCAAACATTCTGTATGTATTTGTACCCCTAATTACGTAATTAGGATGTAGGCACTCATATGTGAGTTTATATGTGAGTTTATGTAGGCACTTTTATGTGACATTTATCCAAATGGATACTTCTACTATGTAATTAAATATGTGCTAGATACCAGTTATTAAGAACTTTCTTCTGTACAGGCCATTGGTGAGCTTTTGTTAAAGCAAAGAGTAAAATGTAAAATGTCAAGCAACCATCTCTGACCGACACTTGGGAAACTGAGCTGCTGCTGATTAGTATACCATTTACAATTGAAATCTGGACTCCTTTTCTAATTTCTGTTGACGTGCTGTTGGTCTGTGAACTCCTAGCAGACAACCTGGATTTTTAAATAGTCCTTGCTTTGACTTCCAATTACCATACAATTAACAATTCTAACAGCGCTGCCTTTTAATTTTGCTGCTTGTATTCATTTTTCTGTGTGCTCCTAATTTGCCATCCTGGTATGTCACTTGTAGGCTTTGCTTTAGTACATCAGACATCTGTATTTCTATTTAAGACATAGAAGTAGCTAGTCTAAGTATCTATATTGGATCTATTCTTGTTCCAGAACAAAGGAAAGCTCTACAGAGCTTCACAAGCTACTCTTCCAGTTCCTTAATCAGCTGCATTTACTTGGAAATACCATGCAGTAATTTAATCACAATGGTTTTGAGGCAGAAACACCCTTCTGGGGAGCATGTGCCTAAGGCCCCACAGTCCCCAGCTGGGCCACATAGGCAGAGCTGTGCCTGCATGGGTGAAGCTACTCAGGTAGCTCAGTATGTGGTGTGGAGCTCTTAACTGTCCCCTTCAGCATCTCTGTGACCAGAAGACTTAAAAAAACCTCACAAACCCAGTTGCCTCTTCCTCCAAGGAACGCAGCAAGAAGGAAAATGGCCCATTGCATTGGAAGGCAGTAAATTTTCCAGGACTTGCCCTTATAAGATTCTGGCCCTTCATGCTGGTCCTGTTCTAAGAGCTGAAAATAGATGGGGTCCCAGGACAGCCGTGGGGGCATGGAGATGAATCAGAAGGAGCAGTGCCTTGTGCAGGCCCAAGCTGCCTCCAATGCTGCAGCACCCTGTCCCTTCAAGGGAGATGTCTCCCTTCAGAGCTTGCATGAGGCAAAGAAACAGCAGTATGGTTTGGGAACTGATGGTTGGTAGAAAAAAAAAAAAAGGGGACAGGACCCTGGATGGTGTTAAGATGTTGCTTCCTCGTTTTAAGAAAAGAATTACACTAAGTTGTTGCCTGTCATCACCCAGCTTTGCACTAAAAGATCCAAGGGATCCCTTCAGCCCAGTGTTTCCACCAACTGCGAAAACAATCAAAACCCACTGTGGAAAATGTTACACTTATCATTCTTTTGGGTTTTTTTATTGCTGCATTTTCCCAGGTTGATGCTATGCTATGCTATGCTACTTTTTTCCCTGATGCTGTTCTTGCTTCATACAAATACTCAGAGCTTTCAAGAAGAGAAGCATTACCTATTAGTGTGCTCAAGAAAGGTATTTAGCAATCCTAGGTGCTTAAACTGGTAATTTGACTGGTATTTAATGGGTGGGTGCTTAGACTGGTAATGTTTGTTTGTTTTACAAGACTTCCCCAGTAAACCTATCTTTCTTGCTGCTGCTAATCCCTGGCAGAAGGGATACGGGGAGATTACAAAAGCTGCCAATAATTTTCAGGACCAAAATTCAGTCTCCTGGCACCTTCCTGATCTCTTCATTGCTTTGTTCCAGCAAAAGGCCCTTGGTAGCCAGAAGGACACTGATTCCTGAAAGGAATTTCAAAAAGTGCATAAAGTTGATATCTGCTTAGAAGTAATACAAAACAGGAGCATCTGCCAGAGACAGGAGCATGTTGCAGGCTTAGTAAAACAGCAGGGGGAACCTGCTGTTGACCAGATTTGTCCATATCAGTGCAGGTGTCTCTGCAGTTAATAAGAATTACTATTTACACTTGTTTTCAGAGATTTGGAGACATGGGGATAATATAGATAGCCTGTAAGTCATAAAGAGCAAGTAGATACGACACATGTTCCCATTAATGTATAGTGTTACTCCTTGGAGTTTGTGATATTGAGACATTATGAAGTACGGTATGAAATACAGATGGCTCTGAATCTTCGCTGTATTTGTTTAATTATAGCAGAATATATTCTGAGATAGATTTTTATCCTGCTTTCAAGATGAGAAAAAGGATGAGCAAACTTATACGTAAACTGAGTGTGTTCAGAATTACCAGGATGTGGCAGCTGGACATAAGCAGGATTTGCTGTTTATCTTCATAAAAAAACCCAAAGTGTATGTTTATGCACAAGCAATCATCTTTCTTTGACAAACTGTGTTCTGATCAGTCAATAGAAGCACAGTCATTTTTTTTCTTGGTGTAAACGAGTCTCTCTTCATGCATGTTGGCACCACAGAGGCAGAGCCAAGGCTCTCAGATGTGCCTGTCTGGATGCTCTTGCCCTGAAGGGAGAAACCAGAGCAAGGAGTTGTGACGGAGGAAGGGGGAAATGCTCAGGAGAGGAGCTTGTTGACCTTGCTACTTCTTGGAGCCCAGAAAAGTCAGGCAACAGTTATGGGGTCTAGAAGAGGATATTTTGTCTTTTTTTTTTTTACCTCTTACCAACAGTAGCTTCACCCTGTATGTCCTCACGATCCTGGCTTTGCTGGCCTCTGGTACAGGCAGAGTAGCCATGGGCAAGGTGACAGTGGCTGTTTCAATGCCTCCAATGCTTCTTTTAGAGTCAAGGCTTGCTTCAAAGTCAGTACTGGGAGTCAGTCATGAAAAAGACTCATGCCAACTGAGCAGAAAGCAAAGGCTGGCTGCATGGGCAGGCTATTATAAAGCAAAAGCAACAGAACCATTAAAATGCAAGAAATTTTGCTGTGTGCCAACTCCTGGCCAAGTAACACAAGAAGCCCCCAAGGTCAAATGTGCCTCCACTGGCACTCTGAACATGCACTTCCAAAACAGAAATTTGGAATCTGTCCTACTGGTGTTCATAGCATGGGTTAGTTCATCCCAGATACAGTGAGATACCATAGCATTTCTAAAAGATAACCTGCAGAAGTCTTACAGGTTAGAGGATCATATTACCTTGAAGGGTGGAAGAGGAGACATGGGGGCTGCATCTGGCTGATGCATGGGGAGGAACTGGTCTTCTTTCCATGCAATCATGGCCAGACAGTGCAGAGGTGCAAATATTAAAGCATCTGCACCTATTTGCCTCTTACTGTGCTGGGATTTTTACCTAAACAAACAAACAAACAAACAAACAAACCCAAGCCCCTCCTTCCTCCCCCCAAAGACCCCCTTATCAAGCATGTCCAGTTTCTGGGAAGAAGTAAGGCTCAGTGAGTATTTTCTTTTTGGCTCTACTCTCAAGTGTAAAATAGGATCGCTTCCACTGATTAGCACCCTTTACGACATACTGGCTTCATTCCTGTTCTCCAACATAAATTGTTATTTTTCTTTACAATATCAGATGGGAGCAAGATAAAACCTTCCTTCTGGGAAGGTGTATAATCTGTAATTCTTCCATGGTTTCTTACGCCGTGGGTTAAATTCCATCCCACCAGCAAATACGCAGAGTGGAAAACCACAAAGTAGGCCACTCAACTGGCTTTTGCCCTTGCAGTACAGAGGTTATCCTAACACATGTGGTAGAAGTGGCAAGAAATGGCCTTTGGTTCTGGACTCTCAGGAAACACATGATCTTTCACCTAATGGGGGACTTTGCCCCTCCCCTCCTCCTGCTACCTCAGGGAAGTGGGAGAGGGGGAAATGGGAAAAAAGAACAGTCCACCCTTAACAGTTTGTTTTCCCAGATCAGGGTGGCAAGAGGGAGGGGGAAAGAAGAACAGCAAGACAAGGAAAGGTGAGCCTTGTAAGCATGGGCCGAAACAGAAATGGGTCTGGATGGGATTGTAAACATTAAAATTTTTACAGTTAACCCACCTTTTGATTTAGGAAATGGCTTTAAAAAACAAATATGTAGAGAATGTGAGCATGTGTCTCTGTGGAAGAAGGGGAAGGGTCAAGAGACAAGTCTGAAGTACTTGGTTCCATTTGGATATTTACTGCTTCAAAATGCTGGAAAAGGATGATACTTTTCATACTTGATTTTTGCTGAAGTACAAAGCAAATCCTCTCTGCATTAAACAGTGAAGAGCATTCTTGAGAGTAAGGACCCTTAAAGACTCTTGTGTTTTGTTTTGTTTTTTTCCTTCTGGGCAATGAATGACTTGTCCCTTGACACCACTAACTGTTTATGTAGAAAAACTAATTTCACTTCTGCCAATAAACTTTTCTTGCCAGTCTGAGTTTCTCATTAAAATTAATATTCTTATTGTGTGTCCCTGTCCTTTCCCTGGCTGAGAAAGAAGCTAATAATCATTCATTCAGGGCCAAATTCCCACTTCTTCCCCATCCCAAAGCAGAGCAGGGCGGAGAAGGTAATTGCATATGGAAGGCACATTGGCAGGAACACAGTCCTTTGGAGATATGCTTCATTTCATGGTGAGGAGAAATATTTCAGTGGCTGTATCTTTCAGTCGGGCTGTAGGAGACCTTAGTTCACTCCTCTACTGGAAAAAGCTTCAAGCTTACATCTCATGGGAGAACACCATAACTAACAGGCCAGGGATTGGGGGGGATTGTTCCCAGTTTGTCTCCAGTGAAGCAGCTCTATTTTGTGAGAGCATTAAGTAGCCAGGGAGAGCAAGTATGGAGGAAAGGCAGGGGGATTAGGGCACTCAGTTGGGATGTTTCAATTCCTGCTCTAAATATGAAAACTTCACTGAATCATTACATGAGAGGAGGCATTATTTCCCCTGCTTGCTCTGCCTGGTGTGATGCTGGAGTTCTTAAGGGACTACCTACTGGAGAATTCATCAGAGGTGGGGAGGATAAGCTATTTTGGGGAGCCTGTTGGTGTTTTTAGTGAAATAGGCGGGACCGTTTCAGCATCCCAACTGTGCAATGCTCACCTGCTCATGGGATACGTCACACAGAAGGGGAAAACAGGGAACCACATAGCTTTGGGCTCAGCATGCCTGAAGGAGAAATCGGGTGGGAAACCCTCTGTGTCTCTACCCTAGCAGGACTGTGTGGACAAGTAATGGTTCATACCTGAGACTTAAGCCTACCTGTGTAGGTAATCCTGACATCCTCCTTCAGCCACTGTGGGACATTGTTCTGCCCCTACACACCCAAATAGTATCATCACCATGCTGTCCTCATGGCTGAGGGAAAACTTCCCTTTCCTAAGCAGACTAGTTCACACTGGGGTTTCTCTCTGCACTGTTCAAGCTAAAAGGCCTGCTCAGGGACAACAGGGTGGATAGAAGCTAGAACAAATCATCCCATCAGGTGGAACTGTAATAAATGTGAGCTTCAGCTTCCTTTCCTCTTTTGCATCTTTCTGCTGCCTTTTGGACTTGATTTTTGAGAAAGAGGGAAACAAAAGGGTGGCTTAGTGGATTTAGTGGGTATCTTAGAAGCGTGCTTGGAAGTAAGAGACGGTCTTTTAAAAATTGTCTAGGAAAGCAATTCCTCACAACACGGAGAACATCACTAATGCTAAATGTTCCTTTAATTCTAATTTTGAGACACTTGCCAATCTTGTAAATTAAAGATTTATTGCCTGAGAGTACTCAGATCACAACCTAACACACGTTTAGCTGCTTTGTTCCATTCTGTTTGGAGCCATTCCAGAGGCTAAGCCCCTGTATTAGAAACATCACCAATGCAAAGATTGAGTGATCGATCAAAGCAATGCAGATTATGAATTCTCCTATGCAATCTTCCATAAAGGGGACCTAGAGAAGCAGCTATGTTTTTTCTGTTTATTTTTGGCAGACAGATTTATATCAAAGATTCTGTGAGACTGTTTTGTAACAACCTGCGTCCTTTATTTGAGGAGGTAAATTTTGCTAGGATAAATATTTTTCAAGTGAATGAGAAAATGACATAACTAAGACAGGACACAGAAATGAAATGTTCTGCACAGTTCGTCAGGACAGATCAAAGATAGCAAAGGGAAAAGGTATTTCTAACTTCAGAAACTCCAGAATAAATAAACTGTTACTGATGTAAACTCCCTCAAGAAAACAAATACGATGCACTTTTGCTCTGTTTTGAAATTAATTCTAAGTCCAAGGAATGGAATACATAATGTGTGTAATAATTTCAATGTGAATCCCAGGGATATTAAACATTAAATCTGGGCTGAGATCTTGCATTATAAAAATTACTGAAAGCATGTCATTAACATACATCATTCAGCTGCTTACAGTATTTGAAGAGCCCTAGGTTTACACAAATTCATCAGAGTAATACTTTGCATTCCAGGGCGTGACCAAATAATCAAATTACAAAGAATGAAGTGGTTAGGGCTTGAGATAGCATGGTAAACACTACAACTCAAAGGATCCTCTGTTGTGGATCAGATCTTGCTCTCCATAGACTACCTGCAAAATAAAGGAATAAATAGGTGAAACATCAGGGATGTCTTTTTCAGACTCTGTAGATATCATCCAAGACTTTTACACAAAGACCAAACCCAGCAGTCCAGCAGGAAAGAAAATACGCCACATCAGGTGCTGCTCCACTTGTTTAATTTGTCTCTCAGACACTCAGTTTGCAGTGTGGCTGATTACTGACCATAGAGTTTTGCTTCCTCTTCACAAACCTGTCTCTCCTTATCAGTAAAGAATATTCACCCCATAGTCCTAGATCACTTTATGTTTCTGGGAGTTTTTGCTACTTTAAAGTATGTTGCTCTCTAGGTACTGCAAATAGAGAAAAAAAGTGTGTTGAAATCTGGATTAATCTTTTGAGAACCAAACTTTCCATTAACTCATATAAGAAGTTCATAAGGAACACAGAAGAAGATTTTCTTGAGCTTGGATCTTTGTATTTAAGTTCTCTGCTAAAAAACCCGTTATCACTAATCCTTTCTACTGCACTGAAACCCATCATGAAGGTGGGCAGCTTTGTGACTCCTTTAGATATGAACAGGTAGCCAAATATCTATGTAAGGCCAGCTAGGAGGGGAAATTGGTGATGTAGGTGGTGTATTTGATAAAATTCTGTTTATTTACATATATGTAAAATGTTTACGTAAACGTACCAAATCCGACATGAGAAGGATTTAGAGACAGGCAATTTCCTTGCTTGAAGCTTCTTTGCAGCTCCCTGTGAAAAAAGATGTAGTTTCTGCTGCTCTTGGGTTGGTTTGTGTCTTGTCTACTCATTTGTACCACTGCCCTCATGCTTCTCAAAAAATACCAAGAAAAGCCTCTTTTCTGTGTCACCTTTTTTTCTATGTGAAAACACATGGTTATCTACCTCTGAAAGTTATCTTAAAGGCTGATAGCTGACATACTGATCTGAAAGAGGCAACCTGACATACATCTTTTCCCTCAGCTCAGATCACTGAAATGTGAAAAATCACCTTATTTCCGTCATAGTCATTGTAAATTTTTCCCACATTTTAACAAAACAAAATTAAAGAAAGCTTAAACCTTCCTGCATTTATAAGCTCATTTGTTTCTTTTGTTTCAGCTAGCACACATCTTCAAAAGAAACTGCCAAAAATCATATTTGGAATATACCTTTTCTATTGTTACTAACTATGGTAAACTCTAACTCGTTTATTGGTTCATCTATTACCTCAGTTGCTCATACTTCTTGTTCGAATTACAGAGGTCCCAGTTTCAAAATCTGTTTTTTCAGTTTTGGATCCCTTCACATTCCCCAGATGTTCTCTCCATTTGAAATCAATTAGAAGGCTCTGTTTTGGATGTCCCAAATCCCTAGTCCTTTTGGTTTGTCTGGTCTAATAAATGTAAGGTTTGAGACAATGTCTACAATTCCTTCACATGTCATCAATTACATTACACAGTCAACATCCAAAATTCCCATTATTGTTTTTAGCTGTCCAGCTTGAAATCAAAATGGCGTGCTGCTCCCTTTACACATCCCTGAGTTTTGCTTCTTCAGTTTGATGTCCATTCATTCCCTGAGCTGAAAGAGAAGTTCTCTGTGAAGCAATGATTGTCTGACTGGGTGTCTTGGTTTAGGGTTGGTAGTCCCCAGTTTGGTGTTCCACTGACACACTCCAAACCACATGCTGTTCTCCCACTCTCCTCTCCCACCTCCCCTGCGGTGGCTGGAGGGGAGAACTGGAGGCACAAAAGGTAGATATCACAGGCTGAGATAAGAACAATTTACTAGAATCAACAATGAGATAAGAAAACTTACAGTAATAGCAACAATATTAACATCATGGTGTACAAAAGGTGAAGGATCCACACATGCTTGCTCACCTCTATACGATGCAGAGAACTCTGACAATACCCAACCTTGCCACACGCTGCTCTGACTGGAAGAGCCTCCCTTCCTCCACCCCCAGCAATGACCTGAGGTGGTACAGAATAACCTCCAAGTCCCACACATGCCCCTCCTGGCTACTGCAATAATTTACCCTGTCCTGGCTGGAACCAGGATTCTGGGGCAGTTTCCATTGTAAACTCCAGAAACCCCTTGGATCGTCTTTTGCTGCCATTCCCTGACCTTAGTGTGAAATCCCAAGTCCAGCTGAGCACCTTGTAATTGAATCCATCTCCAATTTATCCTTGAAAGCCCTCGCTGCCATCTGCTCATTCCAGAAACACAAGTTTCTGCAGCTTCTCTTGCAGTTCAGGTAGGATTTTCTCTTTCCTTTTACTTTTTATTCTGACTTTGAGTTGTACCTGGAACAATTCAGACCTGTGGATGGTTCTAATCAAGAAACAAAGGTTTGCCTGAAGCCTCTTTTTGGGAAATCAGAACCACAGCACTATCCAGTCATGGTTACTCAGGCTTGCTGCTAGAACTCCATCTTCTTCATCCGCTTTCATTCAGCCTGTGACATTATACTTGGCAAAGTAAACCTCAAACAGAATTTTTCCTAAAAGATATTAGGTATTTGCATTATTTGATCTCAGAAAGTCCAGCCTCTCCCACGGGACTCTAACTCTGGCAACGAAACAGATCAACTCCAGTAACTGTTTTTTCCCTAAGCTCTGCGACTGGCCTGACTGAATGTCTAGATGGCTGGCTACAATGATGGGTCTGTGACCAGACATTTATTCCTGGAGCTGAAATTAAGCCAGTGGGTCCTTGTTCCTCTTCATCCCTGCTAGTGGGTTCCCAGCTGGTGCCTCCCTACCTTGAAGCACCTATGGCAGTATTGTTGCCATTTACCTTTTTGAGCTTACCAGTTCAGACTGGAAATTTTGCAGCTGGCCTTCTCAGTTTGTTAGGACATTTTGGAGCTGTTAGTCCAACAAAAAGTTCACCTCTGCCTGCAAATCACTTCTGCCATTTCTGGGAAAGCTCCAGATACTGCTGTAATTCCTTTTGTAAAATTTCCAACTCTTGTTTTAGCGCCTTCTTGTCTTGCTTTAATTCTTTTTTGGCCAGTTTTGTTTTCTGAGAGCAGATTTGTTATTGGTTCAAGAAGAATACTAGCTCATAATTTCTTTATTTGAATGGCGTCCCAGTGTTGACACCAGGCTTTTATCTTGTGACCTGACCAGGTTATTCCAATTAGAAGGAGGAATTGATGAGGGAGATATTTCTGATGCAATGCTGTTAATTTATAATAACGTATGAGGTTCTGCTTTTTTAGGGGATGTGTTAATCATGCACAGATTTCTTGCCCATAGCTTTTTCTGTTAGAAACCTGTCCAAAAAATTCCCCTGTTATCCTTCCCCTGGGGCTTGTGGGAAGGTCGCAGATCGGCACACTGAAGGCAGAAACACCTTAAGGAGAGACGTGCTCCAGTCACAGACAGAGGTAGGTATGCCAAGACAAAAAGTTACAGGCAGGACAAAAGTGTAATGCTCTGAAAACAGTAGCCACCAGAAAAAGGTCCAAACAGTGTAGAGTAGGCAACTATGTTATGGGGTTAGAGGTGAAGTGCATTCTTCTTTTCATGACTGTTATAAGATCTACGCCAAATGTGAGCCTATTTTGGGCCCTCGCATACAATAGTAGCTAGGGGAGAGGCTTGCTGCCTGAGACACAGCAGTGCTGAGAAACTATGCATCAGAACTGTTCAGAGGGCTGCATCTTCTATCTTCTTGTACTCTGTCTACTCTGTCTCTTCTGCATAGCTCCACCTCAGCAAACCCTCTATCTACGGAGTCAATATTCCTAAGCTTTGTACATCCTATATTTAGGTGGAGACATGCACTAACCTCCTCTCACAGATATCTTAAGTGAAGGACAACACTGAAATTTAAACCTAGTACTTATCACCACATAGACACAGCCTTTCATCAGCTCGACGGCAAACTATCTGACAACTGCTGAAAGATCGAGGAGTCAAGATTGTTGGCCAAGAGGGCTTATGAGTTAACAGATCAAAACAAATTGCAATCAATGTTGAGAAGAAAGAGGGCTTGGGAACACAAGTGGTGAGAAGATCAGGATAGCACTCTCATGGGTTTTAAGACAAGAGCCAGAGGAAGGAGATGGGAAAAACTAGCTCAAATGGCATGAAAGAAGGCAGAGAGCAGAGTGGAAGAAGAGGTCAGAGGGAGCACAGTGAGCAGCAGAGTCAGAGAAACATGGGATCAATGAGGTGAAACAGGATGAAAGGAGCGCAAAGACAAGATTGTGCATGTTCCCTTAACAAACAATGGAGACAGATGAAGTTGATGCAACACTTTCTTCTGCTTCCTCAATACAATTGAGGATTGGTGTCTATCCTGTACCAGGACAGCTGCTACTAAAGAGCAGTGCTTATTGTAAGTGTTGCTAACTTCCTCACTCTTGGGAGAGGAAGATCTCCCAAGGGCAGTATGGATAAACTACCCAGAGGACTTTAGAGGACTGCAGTGAGAAGCGAATTCTTAGAGTAAAAGCCCCCTACAGGAGGTGATCACTGTCCCAGCCACTGACATAATTCCAATTTGAATGTATCTGCTGGACTCAGCTATGGCAGTTTGCTGCAAGGAGAGATAACGTCTCAATTTAATAGATCAATAATGATGTAGAGGGTTTTTTTTTGTTTTTGTTTTTTTTTTTTCCTTTTTTTTCTCAAAACGTGTCCTGAGTTCCAACTAAGAAAAGACTAAAAAACTGTGAAAGTCTCTTCAGGATGGAGATCAGGTTTATGTAAACACAAATGAGCAATAACTGGCATCTGGAGCAGTATTTGGACTTATTGCAAACAGAAAGAAAGGTGAGGAAAGTAGAAGAGGACACTGGAATTAGTGTAATCCAAGGTCAGAAGAAACAGTTGTAATCCAGTCTGCTGATGTTCCTCTTAAATAAAACCATAGGGCTGTACACAGTGGTCCCTGGACAGCATGTTTTGGAGGATGCACCAAGTATCCGGAAAGATGACTTTCCCTCTTAACCCTCCTGATGTCTAGCCTTAGATATTCAGGGTAACTCTAGGGACACCTACAGCCCTGATAGACCCAGTGAGATGTCAGGCATGCATCCCTGACACAAAACCTGACCTTTTGCCTAATTCCTCACTTCTTTTCCTGTCCTGTGGACTGCACTGTCCTCTCCACTTCCCTCAAGTCTCAGAAATAGCTTTTGTTCCTTGCCCTCATCATACTGGGGCTTTTTATAACTACTGGCATTCCCTAGCAGTCTCTCATAAAACCCTCTTTCCCTTGCCTGTCCCAATTTCTCAATCCCTCCCCAAGGGCAGAATTTGTAGCACATGACCGTGGCTCAGCCAGCAATTCCAGCACCTGTGAATTGTGTTTCTTCCAGATGTACCTTCTTCGTGATCAGTAGATCATTTCCATGTCTTGTTATGATTAACCAGGTTCAGCCACAAGCTAGGTGTACGGATATAACTCTGACCATGTCCTTGTGGAGTTCCTCATATCACTACATGATTAATATAGTTTTTTAGTTTTCTTTTGCCTATTGAAGATTTTACAGTTTCAAAAGAGGCTGGATTGCTGTTCAAAAGTCTGTGAAAACCATCTTCCTTTCCCATTGCAGGGGTCATATCACTCTCCACTGTGAATGGCTTCACAAGCTTTCTGTCCTCTTCCATTACCAACATAAGGGAGGCACTGTCCATATCTGAGGATGCTGCAGTTTTGATCAGACACAAACATTGGCTGAAGGTTGATGCAGACAGGCCTTGGGGGACCACCAATAAAAGGTGCTGGGGAAGATGTGATGTAAGAAAGGATATAAAAAAGGAGTAAGACCCAAGACAATTTTTTTTGGTAATACAAGTTGATGCAGTAGAAATGGTGTATGTATGTCCAAGAAAAAGAGATACATGGTATTGAAGAAAAGAATGACATCTATGAACTTCATATAGCATTAGAAAAGTAGGTGAGTGGTCTGAAAGTTTTAGTGATGTGGGCAACAAATTAGTTGCAGAATTATCTGCCTCTTTGGAAATGAGTTAGCAGCAAGGAAGAAAACAGGTATGCCCTGTAAAAAAAGTAGAGAATAGAAAAAAGAGCAATGAGTGTGTATGCAGAAGGGATTTACCAAAATTCTTTTGTTACAAAGTTTATTAGCAAGGTATCAGAAAATTATACAGACATAAAGTTAGTTACACAAGAACATTTGCAATATAAATTAAATTTTCAGCTATGGGTTTCATTATCTAGTGGGTAATAGCTC
The DNA here is from genome assembly GCA_013399735.1 of Tyrannus savana. Lineage (NCBI taxonomy): Eukaryota > Metazoa > Chordata > Aves > Passeriformes > Tyrannidae > Tyrannus > Tyrannus savana. The sequence goes on from VXAW01005013.1 coordinate 206,693, forward strand.
AAGTATTCTAAGATGGATTTTAATTCTGTGTAGCATGTGCAAGTAAATGACAATTTGCAGGGTTTGGTGTAATGGAACGTATGCTATTCAGATACCTGTATAAATTTAAGTTTTATTGGCAGCCATAGCATGAACAAGGTGCCCTACCTGCTATCTCTTCATACAGGATTCTTGTTGTGTTCAGCCTGAGTGCTGCAAAAAAATATAAAGTCATTACAGTTTCTGGATATTTTTCTACACTTTGGGGTTTTCATCAAGATTCAGAACCATTTTCAGAGAGTGCATGCCCTCAGACCCTCTCTGTCACTTACAGAATGCTGCAAATTGACTCTATCACTCTACCCGCTGCTGTAAATTGGCTCTGAGCACACATAATGCGTCAGGTTTGCCTACTCACTTTCAGTTTTCACCCGCCTCTACTGGGCATATCTAGGAGTAATGGGATGAAATTGAGCAAAGGAAAATTTAGACTGAATATCAGGAAAATTTTCCTAACAGTGAGATCTATTAGAATGTGGAATAGTCCCCCAGGAAAAGTGATGGAAACCCCGTTGTTAGAATCATTAAAAATAGACTGGAAAAAAAACACGGTAAAAATACAGTAGAAAATAATCTGCACTGTCAGGGGATGGACAAGATGATTCCCTAGGTTCTCTCAGGCTCTAATTTCTAGGATTTTAGGAGCTGAGTTCCATCAGTATTAAATTCCCTGAATGCTCAAGATCATCTAATTGAAACAATAGAAAGTTTGCTCATAGGCATGCCAGGGAGAGTGCTCAGTAATGATCAGGCTGCATTACTGCTGAGAGTATATCACTTGATCTGCACTGTACAAAGAAACAAGGAAGGAGACAATTTTTGTCACAATTTACCCTTTGCTAAAGCTGCTATTGTAAGTCAAATATGCTGCCTTGATTCAGCACTGCTGATGTGATAGAATGCGATCCTTAAAGCAGGTAATGGAGTCCAGATCACAGTTTGTCGTGGTGGAGTTTTGTATCAAAAGCTAACTGCACGTGTTCAGAATCAAAATTTCCTTCTGCAACACACGTGCTTTCTTCCATAATTCTGTGTTCCTTCCATAGCAGACAGATGCCATGCACCGCCGTTTCATTCGTCTATGGAAGACTTGTCTCTGTCTTGAGGGATAACAGATTACCTCCACAGGGAAAAGACCAATTCAGAGTTTTTCCTCTCTAAAGTGAGCTTGCTAATAAGATTTCCCCATCCTCATTGCTCTTAATATTTCACAATCAATGCTGAAATCTCAACAAATGAAAAAATTAAAAACAAATTGCCAAAGCAATACCAGGTACTGCAGCCACAGCTGAGGTCAGCACTACTTTCTTACACCCAGGAATATTAGTCTTCTTGCTTTGAGTAGGACACCAAAAAACAAGGAGGGAAAAATGGCTCGGCAAACTAACCACCCAGGAGAACAGGCTATCCTACTGCTGTCTGAAGAAGCTACAGGTTCAGAAAATCTTTTTATTTTCCAAGTAGATAGTGACTATGATTTTCTTCTCATTTCTTGCAATACTCTAGCATCCCTGATGACAAGCCTGTTAGAGTGGGTGTTTTTCTGGGGCCAAACACGAAGACCCAGAAGGTGAGTGAGGTGTAGCACCACTCACACTCTTGCCAGCATAGGATTCTCCTCTATTCTTGTGTGCATCCTGCAAAAGCATGTTGGAAAGATCCTTAACCTTATCACACAGCAGGGCCTTGTATCGTAATAGATTTGTAACTTTTATTTCCACGGCTGACCAAGACAAATACGTTGGGGAAACTGAAAATAACTAAAGCAACTGCCTGAGTTCATGGCAACTGATTCCCAGAGTTCCCTTCTCAGCCTTTAAAAGCAGCAAAACATTATGGCTCAGACATTCAACCCTGCTCTGGATGCTATGTCTGTGCAAAGGTGGGTGGAAGGGAAAGGACTGCAGCCATCTAGAGGGTCTTCAAGGGCTGCTTGTGGCCAGGAGACCTCTGCTCAGCTGCATGCTTTGGCTTTGCAGCACTCCTGGGGAGAGGGGCACTTGGGGTGCCTTGGGGGAGAAGCCAGACGGCAACTCCCCGTCCCCTTGCCCAGCTGTGATGTGTTGCAGACTCAGCACTACAGAGACACGAGCCCATGAGCCCAGCAGTTTCTGGGCAGCCCCATGGCCAGTCCGGGACCCTGGACTGCACAGCTTAGGCTCCTCAGCTCCCACAGACCTCACCCAGCAATCCCCCTGCCGCTCAGCTAGCTCTGTTCCCTAAATTAAGCCAGCCATTTTCTCCATGTCACCGTCCAAAATCCACAGGTTGCAGTCCTCAGCAGCAAAGTCCTGGGGTGCCTCTCCCCACATCGGAGGTTAGTCTTCACATGTGATGTGCACATGTACACATGTCATGCAACGTGTGAACGTGCCCACTGATTGAATAGCAGCAGCAATAATGTCCTCCTCCTTTCCTTTTGAGGACTGTGAGGGTCTGATGAGAGCCTGGAGGTACCAGGAGATAATAAGACTGACTGTCGTAATTCCTGTCTATCCCTAGCTGTTCAGGTCATTAGAGTTATTTTGCAACATTGTCTTAATAACCTTGCAGACACTCTCGTCCAACACTTAAATCATGCACAAAAGCCAAGGTTTAGGGATATGAAGACAATGCTGATAATGAGTCCCTGATTGATTAAAAGTAAATACATTTTTATTCAGAGAAAAGGGCATTTGTTACCACAAACATTTCACCTTCGGCACAAATAGGAGTTGCGCTTACATTTACTAAGGGATTATAGCAGCACTACAACTAATTACTTCCCAGCAGCTGTTGGCCTCAGGTTAGATGTAAGCTACTTCTGGCAATATGTGGTGTGGGCTCATGTAAAAAGGGGCCCCTATTTTCATTGTCTTGGTAGAAAATAGTGCAACAGTGAGGCGTGAGTGAATATACTATGCATAATGCAATACAAAATAAGAGCTTATTACCAGGAGAAGACTCAAGGACATCAAACAACATTAGTCCATCCCACCATTTTATGTTACGAGGGAGATATTAATTATTCTGTTTGCATTTTGTAGATGGCCTCAAGTTGTACAATTATCACATAGGAAGGTGCACATTACTTGCTGGAGAGAGATTCCAGATTCAGACTCCTTGATTACCTTCACTTGCATGAAATCAGTTGTATATTCCCGATGTGACCCATGAAAATTATAGTATGCTTTTCATCAGCAGAATATCATTTTCCCCCAAGTTATTTACCAGACCTTTGGTGTGAGATTTCTATTTTTTTCTGGAATCCCAACACAGTCACATCTGCCATTCTTACATGAATCTCTGAACTCTCTGCTCTTCCACCCACCATTTTTGCTAAGCTCTTGGCAGGTTATGAGATTACTTCAAAATACATATTAAGATTCAAAGAAGGAGGTTCCTTCAGGTCCAGGCAATGAACTGCTCTGAAATTATTGAGTTATTCATAACTTTCAGGAGTTACAAATTACTGCTATTAATCGAATCCTGTAATTACAACCAGTAGCTAGGTCTTGCAGCATAATTTATGGTATAGATAGTTTTAAGGGCATGATTTAGAGCATTAAAACTCAGGGAATGCAGAGAAATGGCTTTTGCAATCTTGCGAAAATATGTGATGTTTCCTAAACTGGAATCTGCTTTGGATCATAATGAAACAAAACATTCACTTTGGATGAGGGACAAGTCCTTACTCTAATTAAAACAGTGCCAGAATGGTGTCTTCTACCCCAAGTGAAGGCTTTCACTGTATGGACTGTTTTTCAGCATGACATGAGGAAATCATTCTTGAAGGCCTCTCGTCAGACAGTTTGTTTAAACAATTGGCCTGTGACATCAAGAAATTGCTGAGTGACACTAGTTAATCTCTTTGAGACAAACCCTATAGTGACTGGTTTTAGGGACTGTATTATGGAGCAGGTGAAGACCTCAGAGTACCTCAGCACAAGCTCCAATAGCCTTCAGTTTTCACCAAGCAGAAATAAAATGCTGCAGACTGCCTACCTCTTACACCTATGCAGCAGATGCTGGCACCGCTGGAGCCCCTTCTGTCTTGAGCACAGAAAGCACTTTAAGAAAAATAAAGAGTACTTTAATTTCAAAATCAAACAGATATTCAAGCTGTTGGATTTATTACTCTTAATTTCTGGAGGTCAGCACCTGAAGTATTGCAAAGTGTATTCCATGGCCAGGCATCACAGCTGGGCATGAAGCTGGTGTTCATTTCTGTGCTTCCTAGCTGCAGTAATGACAATTCCAGCCTCTCTTTTCTAGTAGCCATAACCCATCGTTCACCATACCTTGAGAAGGTCTTCTGGAGGGCATTGAAACCTGAGGTATTCCTGCACCTGTATTACCTTTCATACAGCCAAGTGAGAGGCAAATAGCTCTACATCCAGTCCAAGCAGGATGAAACAGCGATTTATATTTCCTATCATGTATTTTTGACCTTTCTGTTGGAAGAAAAACACTGAGCTTGTTTAAGGTTAAAAGATTCTCATGTGTCTTGTTCTGAAAGCGATGTTATAAAAACAGTACCTTCTCACTCAGCAGATCTACTCTTGTTTCGTACTGTGGACCATTGCTGCCTGTGTTCAGAACTAAGAATTTTGTTGGTTTTAGCCTACAAAACCAAGCCTCTTTAGGACAAGTGAGCTGATTCCTCTTTATTGTATCATTAATAGAAGTCTGTAGTCCTTACCAGTTAACAGGCCAGTCAGTGCACACACAGATCGTTAACAAGCGTTCCTGGATCGCTCCCTTTTTTACCTTTAGTGTTGGCACAAGTGGAATCTCTCCTAGTGTAAGAGGGCTATAATGTTTGCACAACAATAAGTCTTGCATATCTTCACTGGTAGAGATTTCATGACCTGCAAGTGATGCACTGTAAAGGAAGAACTTTGATTTGCCTTCAGAGGCTGAGTTTGCAGTGGAAAAAAAAAAGACAGTTAAGTAGCAGAAATCTGCAAAAAACAAATTTCCACTTAAGTACATGGGAATTCAAATGGAAAAGAAGTGAGCAAAGAGCTCAGAATTTGGCCCTTGAGAAAATCTATGCACATGAAGCATCTCTTAAAACTTTACTGAGTGGACCATCAAATACAGATTTCTTAGTGGAAGTTGTCTTTTCAAAAGGGCAAACATGAGGCAAACACTCAGCAGTGAGAGTGTTTTTATTATAAAAACAACTTGTTTGCTTAGGTATGGATTAGCTTTCCAAAGCAAGAAAAACAGGAGAATATTAGAACACCGTCCATTACTGCTGAATCTAATAGGCAGATTCAGAGCTTCTCCCCTGAAAATGGAGGTAACAAATAACAGTGCATGCCTCTATACTAGTTGCTTGTTGAGATCTTCATATACAGAGGCTCTCTTTTAAAAAAAAAAGGTAAACTTTCTATCTGTGTTGGTAACAAATATTATAACTGGTTTTAGTCCCCTCGTTAACAGTTCCAATGCCACTGCACAATACGGTCCTTTTAGTGTTATTTCCCACTGGGAGGCTGTCCACCCTCCATGAGTAAGTAATATCCCTCAGCTCATGACAGCTTGTCCATGTCTACTAGAGGATTTCAAGTCCCAGTACCAGAGAAATGCTGAATTCAAGAGTTGTAAAAAAGGGTTAATACACTGTAATTGCCAGGATCTCTGGGGAATCTGGGTAAAATCCACTGTGGACTCCTGAGTTATGAAGCAGAAGATCAGAGGCCTACTGCTACCACAGTTTTCCCAGGACCAGCACGGGTGAATCAAGGTTTCCTGACTTGCCCAAGCTTGTGCAAAGGTCAGTTAAAAAGGGCAAAAACCTCTTGTCCTCCAAACTTAATTACTTGTCCCCCAAAACCTGCCGTCCAATATGGAGAGACAGAAAGGAAATTTGGAGGAGGAGGAAACTCTTAGAGGGACTGACTGGCACCTCTACGTGTTTACACTGCTTACAGGGTGAAATTGCTTAGGCGCTGTGACCTCTCAAGATACACTTATCACAGTCTGAAGTGTGCCTTGAAGAGCACAGGAGCCTCTGTGGGACCCCCTCCCGCCACGGCACACCGTGAAATTCATCTGAATGTGATCCCCACAGCTGCAAATCCACCTTCCCTTTCCATTACACATTCTATTAGTCTGCCGTGCTTCCCCTTTAGCATACATCAGCGCAGCTCTTTATTTTAGCATTATTAATTTTTGACATGAAGTCTCACTAAACATGGTAAATACAGAAAGTAATTGGTATGTTAAACAGGGGAAGCATAATGAGTCTCATGTACAAACGCGACTTGCTCCTGCTGCATAGTAGGACTGAAACAGAATACACAATCGCGCTGCCAATTTCAGCAGGAACTTCTTCACGAAGTCCCCGTGGTTCACAGGCAGTGCCTCGACCTCTCCTGTACTTATGATACATCCAGCCACAGTTTAATGGCTGAAATGACTTTGAAGCTTTCCCAGTGGAACCAATTTTCACCCTCTGTGAATATAAGCTCCAGCCTTTCAGCAAAGAGTTTAGTTTGGTGATAAGTTAACATGTGAGGCCAGCCAGAGAATAAATTTTGACTGTTACCCCAATGGTAGGGCTTTCACATTCCAACTTGTGGTGATGGCATAGGGCTTTTTGGGAGCGACATGCTCTCCAGACTAATACTGGCTGACGCGATATTTCGTCAGCAAGGAGAGATGTTCCTTGTAACCAGTGAGGCTGCTATATATTAGGCTGTTATATTAGAAAGGGTGAGAAATAGAAGAGTTAGAAAACAAATATGCCAGCAACTTTCTTATAAGCTTCAAAATATTACCAACCCCAGCTTGTCTCTTTCTCTTCATTTTATCCTTTATAAAGATTCTAGATTTGTAGTTTTGCCTTGGAAATAATACACACTAAATACAGTTATTCCAGCTGTTACTTAGTTTCAAATCCAATCATTTTTTTATCCAGAATCAAGGCTGAAAGATCAGATCAAAATTATTGTATAAACCAGAATCAGCAAAACACACATATGCTTCTTGAGAAGCCATTTTCCTGCCAGCTACATGCCTTTTCTTGTAGTGGAAATTCACAAATAAAAGACAGATACAGTAGCAGAATGAGGCTGTATTATTTGACCAAGAATGGAGATGACATACATCAGCAAAACGCCCACAGACAGCAGATCAGGAACTTGACCTGTGTGCTGCTTTACCCGTGGTACTGCATAAATAATTAATCATACCTGCCAATGTAATATATAACACCAGGTAGTTCTTTGCTTTTTGTTTTTTACCACAATCCTTGATCTTTTTCGGTGTTAGCTGTTGTAGAAGAACAAACTGGAAGAGAGAGACCAGACCCTTGTTACTGGTGTAATAGCCTACCTGCTTTCTCAGGTTATTCTTGAAGAGGGGTTGTTTACAGACTATAAAATATCTCAGCAGTGCTTGGCAGAAGAGAATCAGAAGAAAAAAACAGTATCTACCTCAATCTGAGTTTGGTGCTTGAACCAAAGGAACACAGATACAATGTTGGAGGGGGGAGGTGAGGGCTTTTAAGATAGGACACTGTAATGTCCCATAAAATAGGTACTAGGGAACAAGCAGCAGCTCATAGCAGGATAGACTTAACGGCACAACAGTTTCTTTCAATTTGGTTTTATGTGCTGGGTTTCAGAAGAACTCTGAAAGCAGCGTGGAGACAAAATTTTCCTTCTCTTTTCCTTTTTAACACCTCTGTGATTTAAGAATGACATTTCATTTTGGACAAGAGGCCCATGGTATAAGGCTGACAGTTGAGACCTGAAACACACATTCTGCAACTCAGCAAGTGCATAAATAAAAAGGACAAGTTAGTACTGGGATCTTCTCTGAGGGAACATCACAGGTAAGTTTCAAATGCTGAAATGAAATACTGAATTCAGTTGAGGTACCTATGCACATTTTCAGGCAAGCAGCCAGTAAATGTGTGTCCCTTTTTCTTTGTTTCTCCTTCTATGGGTTATAGTATTACTATTTGATTTAACATATGTTTTCTGAAGGAGGATGGAAGCCTTGCCCCATGTAACTTGCACAGCTCTGTTGAAGAGACCATAAAACTCACTAAAAAAATGAGTTAGAAAACCCAGCACAGTGATTTCAAGACTAAGTCCCAGAACCTACATGAATAGCATTCCTTAATGATGCAGAAGGTGGACAACAGCATATGATCTCATAAGGGATATGGTTTCAACCTGGGCCTGATAAACTCAAGTACATAAACTCGCACCTGCACTTTCCAAGTGCAAACACCTGGCTTTGCTTTATAGAAGGAGTCAAAAGCCTGCGTGCTCTCTTTCAACAGCCTTTTGTAAGTGCGAGGATTGTAATGTGTGCCTGAAAATCACAGTCCTGGACTACTCCTATTGATACCCCAACAACCACAATCCTTCTGTATTCAGAACTTCACTAAATGTTAAATGCATTCACTTTAGGAAAATCAAAGAGAAGTCATCCTTGATCACAGGCAAAGATTCCTGAGTCTGCAATCCTGAGTCGGAAACTTTCCTCCTGATAGATTTGTCACACCTTCATCTCCCAACAAATAAAGGCTACATTTACATACGAGATTACTGAATGCTAGTTAGATAATAATGCAGAAGCATTTTCCAGTTCTTGTTCTCAAGTGAAAACCTTCATCTGTGACCTGATCTGGGCCCAGACATCACTGTATCTTTTAGACCCTTTCCTAAGCTTGTCTGAATGTTGATACTAGCCCAAACACCCAAAATCGAAGAAGACAGCTGGAACCATTTTTGAATTTTATATTCAAATGAAGACTCTTCAAGTTGGGCAGTTTGGTTTATGGGCTTAGAAAGATAAATAATCAAGACCTGAAGCTGAAGATTAGGGTTTGTGTTGAGACTCATCATGAATTTGCAACGTACAACTGAGACGTATAATGGTACCAGCAGTGGTGGCTCCCATTTGACATCCCCAACTTCTTCATCTGCAGGGTAACCAGCAAAAGTATCAGCAGAAAATACTCTCAGCTTTTCTGAAGTGGTTTAGCTCTTTTCTAGATGCCGTCAAAAACAATGAAACAAAGCTTTCAGAGCTGGCTGTGCAGTACCCTCCACACACAGCTTGAATCACCCAGCTCTTGGTAATGGTCTGCCACAGAAGCTCTAATCAAGTGTGCGTGTGTGTTTTATTTTCACAAGATGAGAGTTCCCAAGTGAAAAGGCACTTCAGCTCTGATAAAACTTTCTTTCTACTGTCTGAATTTTGTTTGTTTTCTGGCAAACCCCAGCACTGCCTCTGCTTTCAGTGCAGGCAAACATTTCCCAAGCTTGTGCAGGGAGACCAACCAAAGTCTTTGGAGGCTTCTCAGTAGTATTGCCTGAAGCAAATACTACAGCTCAATAGCAATTTAATGTTGTAATCAGGGAGCAAACCGCACAGTTTTGGCACATTGTGATAATTATTAACTACATGTATTAGTGTTGCGATCCTCGTAACTAATATTTACAAAAGGTTCCCTGTGTGGGGAAGACCTTGACTAGACATGAGCAGTTGAGCTATTCCTGAGTGATTGTCAGTGGGCCTTTAGGACTCTGCTCATGTTCACTGTTTAAAGATAAAACATCAATACTTAGAAATTGTACTTCAAAAGACCTATTTCATGAATAATAAATTCTCAGGGTGTAAAACCATACCAAGTGCCAGAACATTTTGTGAATTTATGGGGAAATTTTCTCGTGGAAAACAAAATTCTAGAAGATAAGATTAAAAAAGGACATCTCAAATTCCCTAACACAATATAAAGGAGATCGGATTTAAACATTAAATCATTCTTCGGACTTTTGTTTCATGCCATGATGTGTCTCTTTCTCCTGCTTTCCCATTGCTATTAGAATTAATGACCTTATGAACCCCAGTACAGAACTGACAGCAAAGGCAGAGATAAGCAGCAGCAAAATGTTCTCTAAACTCGAAATCTGTAATCGTCAAATTAAATTTCTGCATGCAGTTATCATGCCTAGACTGACTCAAGCTTAAAGAAAAGTTGCATTTGGCTTTGTGTCTTGTGCAGTTCTTGTTGGCCTAGTAGTTCTTCACCTGGTAGAGTGTGCTGGTAAGGAGTGAAGGTGGTTGGGTGAACACATCAGTATCCAACAAAGATGACTCATACAGTATTCTTTACTAACTTTGAACATTGTAGCATTCCTACTCAGAGTACATAATTGTATTTCTTGCAGTGATCAATTGTGTGTGGGGACAGAAGCACGTACATTCTTGACATTGGGTCTCTTCTAGTCTGCAAGCTGTACCATGTCACTGACGGGAATATATGCACAAGAAAAAAAAAAAGCCATTTATTTTCTACATAGCATCATAGTTGGGAGAAAGATTTTCTCATGCAACTTAATCTCTGTGTAGTTTCTTCCCTTCAAGCTCACCCATACTTCACACAATTTTTCTGGCAGTATTCAAAGTGCCCTTTAAATTATGTATGATTTTGGCTAGTATGCCAGACTTGTAGACTAAGAGACTAGACTTCCCTACAAAGAAGTAATGATTTAACATTGTTTATTTTGCTGCATAATCACATTAGATAGGGCAATGTCATAAAGATGACATGAAACAACTGCATGTAAACAATATATTGCCATTCCTTTACCAATTGCTTAAACAAATTAGCAAGTAAAATATCCTCTTAGCTTCAGGTAGTTCCTATGTCACAGCAGCCAGACATTAACATGTATTTCTTAGAATTCAGACTGGTACTGAGTGTTGTATTAATGTGGAAGACAAAGATGGTTATTTTCATGTGTTTGCAATACACTTACCAGCCAGGAGATGACTGATGGACGCTGGCAGGGAGTAAAAGTAGTGTTGGATAACATGGTCAGTAGTGATTGCAAAGCACTAGGACTTATCAAAAAAAGAAATTGCAAAGGCAGAAGGAAAGACAGAAAGAGACAAAGGAAAATAAGATTTCCAGAAAAAGTAAGGGGAATGATGTCTGAAACTGTTCACAGGTTAAGGGGGGCAGAGCTGGCTATGAAGAGGTCAGTGAAGACTTCACCTGACTGCAAGGCACTAGAGACAGATTGAAGAAAGTTTTCTGGGGAGCGGAGGAGGAAAAAACCTGGCAAATGACATGTCTAATATGTGTAGGGTCAGGGTAGTAGCTGCAGTGGCAATAGGGGTCAGTTATACAAGTTTATGAAATACGTAATATTAGTATTCATGTATATATAGTGTTGAAGATCTTGGTAATGTTTGCCATGTAAATTTTGACCATATCAAATATCAATGCAATTTAAAAAATTATACTCAAGAAGCAGTAAAATTGCATGCTTTACTTTTATTTTTATATTTTACAGAATATAAACATCAATAAAAATATGGTTATAGATAATCAGTTAGTGTATGCCTTTATTTTTATATTAGCAACTCATCCAAGTTTAAACTATAAAACACAATATTCATATATATTGCTTCCCAATTTACAATTTTATCTGTTTCAGTCAGAGTAGATATTTTAAGATTAATAAATCAGCCACTCTAAATTCCATTATTCTCACATGTTACTTCTTGGGCATGAAGATGTAATATTAGTTTTTATAAACTCCTTTAATTAAAGCAATTACATCAACTATAAGATATGGTAAGCATATTAATATTTTAAGTAAACATTTACGCTTGTTTTCAGAATGAGTAGAAACAGGAATTTGTCTACAGTTAGGGTTCTTCACTTGTTCTGAGTATTATAATAAAGGAGGGGAAAAGTAAGTGTATGCCTACCTTTAAGTGTGTGCTTAGCCTTTCTAACCTGCTGTGAAAGCAGCAAGTTAAGGGGACTAAGTACATACCTAAAGGAAAGCATGTGCTTGACTGCCTTGCTGATCCGAGCCCAGAGACAGGAGAATGATGAGGCTTCTGAAGAGGCTGTAGCCACACTCACCACTTCAGCTCAGGGATAACAAATAGTTTTTTCACAAGCAACTGAAGGGCCAAAGATTCACTTATGCAACAAACTGGTTTTGGCAGAAAAATCAGTTAGAACTTTTTTTCCTCTGAAGTGGAGACTTAATATTAGCAAACCAGTCTAAAAAAATGGCAGTGGTACCATCATGACCACAGAGATGATGAATTTTGGCCTAAGAACAAATGTTTTTCCATGTGTAAGAAGTTATTAAGTAGGGGTTATGGTCAAAGCTGTGGAGTTGCATCCTGCACCCTTTTAAAATGTATTTTGGGGTTATATGCAAAAAAAAAGATCAGGTACCTAATCCTGGCCTTACTCTACCTGCAGATGCCCAAGTCAAGACTTGTGGTCCTAAAATTCCTGGATATATCTGGCGGTGCTGAAGATGTTGATATTAACACACATTTTATAGTGGATTTCTGAATTTTAGGTTCTCTCTATGGCCAGAAACACCTTTATCAACCTTGGCAGTGTTTGGCTTCTGTCTCAGTCAGTCTGGTCCTTTTTTGAGATCCACAAATAAAGAGTTTTCTCAGTCTCCAGGTGGAATGTTGCTGGAGGTATATGCTATGAAGATCTCAGGGGAGGGGAAGGGAGGGCAGGGAAGGGGAGAGGCGGGGAGGGGAGGGGAAGCGGAAAGGGAAGGGGGAATTATCTATACTCTCCTTTCCTCTAATAGTTCAGTGATTAAAAACCTCACGCAGTATATGACAGAATTTGAGTAAAGTACTGAATAATTAGCATAAGATGTTACCATTACCTCCTTTGTACATATTGTAGTTTGGTATTCTATGATATAAAGTAAATGGTCTAAGTTCCACATTATATCATACCAGGCTACATAATGAGGTAAAACCCAAATGAATAAAAACCCCCCCACATTATAACATGGAAACCTTCAGGAGATCACTAGAATATTTAAATGCTGTAAGGTTCTTGAAATCTTAAACATTTACCACAGCAAGCCTCCAGATCTCCCCATTTCTCCATCAGTGTTGAGAAAGACAGTCTGAATACTCTTGCCTCTCATAAGAATTTTCTCACCCCAGGCAAATGGATGACTAGGGCTTTACAAAGCTGGGATACACTCTGTTGTTATGAAACTGTATATATACAAAAGACAGCCTGCCTATTAATATTTATAGCTTAGAACAGTTAAAGGACACACTAAAGCTCCATAACTTTTTACGATAAAATATCAAGCTTGCTAAATATGCATATACATACATAAATAAATTGTATTTTTGACTGGGGGAAGGGTCAGAGGTAGTGTCTCTGAATAAATAGCTCTCAAACCAGTTCCACCCCCCATCTCTTCCACGGCTGCTGCCTTTGGCTCTGTTTTATTTTTTTTATTTTTTTCCCCTGCTAAGGCCAGCTGCCTCCTCGATGGTTGGATCCTCTGCCATGGCCTGGGTTGCCTCAGGGATGTTGAAGGACCACCTCCACTGGGGCTAGCCAGGCTCTCTTGGCTGCATGCATGCGTGTGGTTTATCTGCCTGATGGGCCCAGGCAGCAAGGCAGAGCTGCTCTTCTCTTCTCACTTTCTTATCTTTCCCTCACTACTCCTGCAACAGTGACCTGTATCACCTTGCCTGAATGCATCAGCTTTGCTACCGCCGGGACCTGGAGCAGGCAGTTGTAATCAGGCATTCTTCCCAGCTCCTGATGCTTTTGAGTTTATCAGTGCTTACCCTCCCGGTCATTCCCATGACTGTCAATAGCACAACATCCAGAGGCGAGGCGCCGTGCCTCCTCACATCTGGGCTTTCATGAGGTTATGCCTGAACAATGGCTAAGTCCAGCTCTTCAAGTAGCATGCAGGGTAGGGGGGCATATACAGCACACAGAAGCCTTGAAATCATAGGATCATTTAGGCTGGAAAAGACCTCTAAGACTGAGTCCAACCATTAACCCAGCACTGCCAACTCCACCACTAAATCATATCCCTAAGTGCCACAGCTACACATCTTTCAAACACCTTCAGGGAGGGTGACTCAATTACTTCCCTGGGCATGACTGTTCCAATGCTTGACAACCCTTTTGCAGAAGAATTTTTTTTGCAAATATCCAATCTGAAGTTTCCCTGGCACAACTTGAGGCCATTTTCTCTTGTCCTATTGCTTATTTCTACAGAGAAGAGATAGGTACCCATCTGGCTACAACCTCCTTTCAAGTCATTGTAGAGATCAATAAAGTTCCCCCTGTACCTCCTTTTCTCCAGGCTAAACAATCCCAGTTCCCTCATCCACTCCCCATATGACTTTTTCTCTTTACCCACTAATACTCCAAACTTGCTGGTCGAGGGAGTTGCTGGTCAAAGTCAGTGCCCTGTGTTTTTGATGGGGTTCCTACGAGGCTACCCCCATCTAGTGCTCTGCAAAGAGTCCCTTTGCTACTTCCCCCTGAGCTCACCTATCCCAAAGAACAGATTTTGCAAATGCTGTTGTTGGTTGAGGACATCTAGTCACACCTCCCCACTAAGGGAGCAAGGACTTTATTTAGCATGCGATTGATCTTTTTTCTTTAATCTTTTCACAGGTCTCAGTGAACATCTGAGTGACACAAGGATCGTAGAAAATGGTGGGAAACAGATAATTTGGGAAATTCTAGGAAGCATCCTGTAGTAAAACAGAAAGAACACACTGGGGCTGGCCCCAGGTCACCTGCGATGTAAATTGTGGAAGTCCTGTCTGCCATGTGTAACTCAGAGATCCAATTTGTACATATGCAACCAGCACTCTGAAGAAATGTTAAACATTTTATCCCTGCTCTGAAAAATGCAAAAATCAGAGACTGTTAAAATCAGAAGTGCTCACAAAGCAAGAACTTTACTGAATTATTGTTATGCAAAGTGTTTTTGGAAAGAAAGTGTAATGAATGTCAAACCATTCTGCTTAATTGAAGTGCCAGTAAATTAGGGCTCCTGAAGTTTAGTGAAAACTGAGTAAAATTATATTTCTTAAAAAACATCTGAACTACAATTCTCAGCTTTGTCCATATGGGGTTGTTCTTGGAATAGCAATTCATGAAAAATTTTTAAGATCTGAGCATATGACAAGAAAATATCTCAAAATTTCTGGTCTTGAAACAGTAGAAAGTCTGTTTTCTGAATAGTCATAAAGGTGATGCAGGTACACCACAACACACTCTCCATAATTCCACTCAGTTTTAAAGGTTTCTTTTAATAAAATTTTTCAAACAAAATATTGCCAGAATTAACGTAAGGAAAACTGTAGTATCCTTTCCAGCCTCTCGGAGCAACAACAACAAAATCATGTTGAACAGGCAAGGCTTTCAAATTGTGTTTTGCACTTACAATGACTATATTGCCTTACACAAAATCCTTGTAGTGGATCTAGTGTGGTGCAGATAAAACACTCCTTGGCATATGTAGAAATCCCCTTAAAACTACGAAGCTGGGGTTGGGGGTGTTATTATTGCCTCTGATGATTTCCGAGTCTGAACTCAGCCTGATGCAAGGCCAGATCTAGCAGGTAATATTTTGGCTGCTTACTTGCTACTCCTGGTGGGAAGCTTCCCTTCCTTGATGTGTTGAAGGACCTGCAAGGCCAGTTCAGTGCTCACAGGAGCATAGTGCATTTTTTCTCTTTGAGATCCAGTAGGTGATGGAGCTAGAAAGACTGCTTGATGTCTCTCAGCGTGCCTTTCCAGTGACCAGAACTCAGCCTAACTTTATTACATTAAAGAAGAATGCCTTCACCCCCACACACACCTTATATCAAGAGAAAAATTCAAGATTTTGCACACTTTTACAAACAACATATTGAAAAAAAGCCCAGTTTGCGAACTCTGGTCATTTTACAGCAATGCTTCAGACTCTAATTCAGGAAAGGCACTAGTTAATTTTGATTTCTCAGCGCTGTCTTCAGTTCTGTTGTCATAATTAAAAAGTCAACATTTACCCACATCTATCATGAGACCTAGGAAAACTATTAGTTGCAAACAGCTGATTTGTTGAATTTAGCTCTCTTTCCTAATTGTGGTTGATCAACGATCACATTTTAATTTCTATTAATTTTATTCTCTGTATAAATTCTTCTGTGATTTGTTAATCTGAATATATTTCAGCCTATGTATTGCTTACTGACTGGATGGTGTATCAGAGTTCTTGTGAGTTGTAATTCACTACTCAGTTTGTACATGAAGGACCATTTGAATCCCAGCCTATTGTTTCTGGTCTCTAGGTGAATAGTCTTCAAAAACATAAAGTGATTTCCAGATGACTTCTGCAGTTTGGAAACTTTAGAAACAAAATTCACAGGAGTACTTGTTTCACTGTCTTTTTTAATATAAATTTATGAACAAACATTTCTCCTATCTATCTGTATGCAAAAAGACCTGATGAACTCTCTATTGAAAACAACAGAAATGCCCTGACTCAAATCAAAGTGGATCCTATAAAGTTCACTGTGGATAAAATGGGAGAAATTATTGTCCAATTAAATGAGGGGATTTAGTTAATATTTGTCTTCCTTGGGTTCTTAAAACTGATCCCCAGAAAGATTGTCCTCCTTTCCTATCTTCCACCATTATTACTCCACCAGTTGGCATCTCAGAGACACCTCGATAATTTTTTATATTCTTCCCAACTGACAGCCAGGGGGAAGGCTGAGCTTTTTTTGATAGAAACACAATATGGCAATAAGACTAGAGAAATGCAAAAAGAACACAAAAAGAAACTGCATGTCTTTTCCTGAAGTGTTCAAAAGTCCATCGAAAAGAGGGAGGGATCACACTAGGTAAAGCTCTCCAGACAGTCAACAGTGCTTTTGTGCAGAGGGGACACAACTGATGTCCATCAACTTGAGAAGACTGCCTGAAAGAGCTGTGCCAGGCTTTCCTGCACTGGCATCAGTGGCTTTTGATGGAAAATTCTGTGTATTTCTTCTGGAGGGACTGGCTGTCCATGTTGAGTGTGTTCATACTGATCTGCGTTATGGTTCCCTTGCTGACTGCCAAGCCCTTCAGGGAAAGAAATCCTCTCCCCAAGGAACCTTGATGATGTCCAGCCATTTCTGTGCTCTGGGAAATGTGGAAATGTGGTGCCAGAAATGTTATTTTGAAAATGGGTTATTTATATGTGTGTATCACAGAATCACAGAATGGATTGGGTCGGAAGGGACCTCAGTGGGTCATCCGGTCCAACCTCTCTACCCAATCAGGGTCATCCTAGAGCACACGGGACAGGACTGCATCCAAACAATTCTGGGATATCTTCAGTAAGGGAGAATTCTCTGGGAAATCTGTTTAGTAAAGTAAACTTGCATAGTAAAGAAGCTCTTCCTCATATTCAGGTGGAACTTCCTGTGCATCAGATTCTGTCCATTGCTTCATGTCCTAGTGGTTGGCACCACTGAGAAGAGCCTAGTTCCACCCTCTTTAGATATTTATACATATTGATGAGGTCCATTCTCAGTTGTCTCTTCTTGAGGATGAATAGGCCCAGCTCCCTCAGCCTGTCCTTGTAAGAGAGTTGCTCCAGTCCCTAAATCATCTTTGTTGCCTTCTGCTAGACTCCCTCCAGGACTTCCATGCCTCTTTTCCTGCTCGGAGGAGCCCAGACCTGGACACTGCACTCCAGATGTGGCCTCACCAGGGCTGAGTAGAGGGGCATGATCAGCTCCAGCGACCTTCTGGCAATGTTCTTCCTAATGCATCCCAGGATTCTATTGGCCTCCTTGGCCACAAGGGCACACTGCCGGCTCACGGACAGCTCGTTGCCCATCAGGGTCCTCCAGGTCGTTCAGGTACATATAGACAGAGCTGCGGGAGGCAGAGCTGGGCGGGGGGGTTGTAACCTGGCGGATCAGTAAGAGCAGCACCNGCCGCGGCCGCGGGGCGTCCCCACGCCGGGAGTCGCAGCCGTTGCCATGGCGACGCAGGCAGAGCCGAGCCGCGGTGTGGGAGCTCGGCCCTGAGAGTGATCGTATCGATTAAACGAGCTTTTTATATTTTTAAACTAATTTTTTATTTAATTTTTTTTTTTTTTCGGCCGTCACATCCCTTCGCTGTCCCCGGGAGCGAGTGACCATCAGGCGTGTGCGGTGGTTCCCCAGGGCGAGTCTCCCCCCTCCGCACCACACGCCGTAGATAAAGCACATCCTCGGGTGCCGAGCCCCCGACGCTTTGCCGTCCTGACGGCAGGCTGAGCAGCGCTGGGAGGCAAAGCTGGTTTGGGTTTGTGATGTTTAGGGACAGCACTCGCCAGCGGGGCAGCACTCGAACCCCGCTTGCCACCTCTCCTAAAGTCACTGTCAGTCTGTGGACACCTCAGGTCGTCCCGCAGGGATTCCTTGGATGACTGTTAAGGACCTGCCTGCTGGAGGAACGTCTCCTGTAATATTCATTATTCTCAGCCTGACCTCAGCGTGAGGATGTAGTGACCCCCCCGTAATAACAGGACACCCCTCATTCCCAAGCCTGATGACCTGCGTGGGTGCGTGTTGCCTGTGTGGCCCTTTTGCCTCCCCAGGTCTCAGGAAAGTGGCACAATACGGTGCGGCAGTCTGCCGGCGGATCTGTTACTAAAGGAATTCATGCATCTTGCATCTTGGAGATGCATTATTAATGCCTGGACAAATCACATCAGGTGGAGCTCAGCAAGTCCCTGGCACTGCAAAAAGGAACAAAGGCTGGTTCTACAAGAGAGAGAAGGATGAGACAAATTATAACAGCTGGGAGTTTCTTGTCAGTAAGATGGCATAAAAACAGAAATGCTAAAATTGTTTGCACATAAGGCGAGTTTATATTTTTATTGGGAAGGAAATTACACATTGCACTGTGAAGGAGACACTTTATTTGTATCCTAATAAACATCACATTACTGGGCATATTTGAAATCCATGGCAAACTGGGCCAGCTTGCTGGAATCCAAATTACTTCCAAGCACAGTTTTATTTAGTATCTGGAAAGGACTATAAAGACTGGATTTGCATGTAGAGGGCCCAGTCCGCTTCTCATCTCCTTGAAGTCAATGGCAAAACTCCCATTCACTTCAGCAGTAACAGGATCAGGCCAGAGTTTGTAGCAGTCTTCCAAAGGGAAGAAGGCAATGCTGCCTGCAACAGCACATGGGAAGTCACAGACCACAGCCTCCTGGGCAGAAAGCAGTAGTTCTTCATCTCTCTAACTCTTGATAAGAAGATCTAATTTGTGCAGCACAGGCTTTGATGCCAGCTAGTATTTTTGTCCCCATGGTGCTAGTAGTTATCCAAAATCTGGGCCTTGCTGCCTTTATTGCATTAGGAATGGAAGAGGATAATAAGAACCCAGGATTTCTTTGGGAAGGGCCCTGTTTATTTTCAGAGGATGTTTTTACAACAAAGTGCTATTACAGCAAGGCAGGAGCAAGCAAAGTAGTTTCTTATTTGGAAGTGTAAGTTTCTTTTCAGGGATCACTCAGCCAGGAAGAAACGTATTTTTGTTTCACCCCCTGACAATGAACCATTGCACTACTGTGAGTGGCTTTCCCAATGTCTTCCCTTTTCTCTTTATTTTTCACTCCCTCACACATCCACCTACAACATGCAAACCCCCAGCTGTTTCACTCACAGTCTTCACCCAGGAGAACTGCCGGGTCCGCTCTCTGCTCCTGCCCTTTTTACTCTTGTCTTGTCAAGCTGAGCCATGCTCTCAGCAGTGACTTATATTGTTTTTGTTGCCAGTAAATTAAAGGACACTTAATTGTTCTTTCATTTAGTCTTAAAAAAAAGTTCATTAAAACAAACTTCTGACTTTTTCCTCCTTGTGTTTTGTGATTACCATTTCAGCACATCAGTACTTTATTTTTGACTTCAGACTGACCAACTGGAACATTGTGTTTTCTTTCATAAGAGCCTCTAAAGGCACAAAGGAACTCGTGTTTAGCTGACAAAAAGCCCCAAACCTCTTTTAGACATCTACCAACTTGCCATTTTTCTCTTCCCCCAGTATATGATTCTATAGGATTTTTGTCAAAACTATTTATCTAAATTTAAAAAAAGTTACCAAGGTGCTTAAAAAGCATTTGAAGTAATTATTTTATCACTGTAACTGTATGAAATGCATTTCCACTGTCACTGAAAACAGATCTAGCCTTTGGTATGAAGTGGAGAGAGAAGGGTATTTGTTAGAGATCCATATGAGATGGTAGGAGATTATTGAGATATCTCTAGCCATCACTATAGTGATAATCACTTTCTCAGTGCAAGAAATAGGACCCAGTGAGGAGTGGTAAAAAAAGGACAAACTAGGCAATTTTCACTAAAGCAAAAAGTAAAAAACTTGTCTCTCTAATTCTTTAATGTACTGGCAAGCTAACAGTTGTAACCTTGTTTTGCCAAAACCAGTTGAGTGAGTGAAGACCGGGACAGAGGGGCAATGGTGTGAGGATTTTGTACAGGCAGGCATGTACTGAGGGTACTGTGGGGTTATGGATTACCTACATCCAGCTAGGAGATGGATCTGGGAGTAGTAAAAACAGCTGCTCAGTGCTCACAGACAACCAGAAATGTAATGTTAGTACATGAAAGTAAAGGACTCAAGAATAGCACTTCAAATGTTTAGGATACTTTCACGTAAGAGGGTGAAGCATCATGGCATATGGCATACAGTGTTCAGGATTAATCAAGCACTGTTGAGAAAAGCTAGTTATCAAGAAACAGAGATAGGGATCAGCACATCAAAAAGCACTGAAAGCATTGAGAGGCTTCATACAAAGAGAACCTGCAAAGATGATGTTGTTTAGATGTGACAACTCTTAAGAAAGAAGTCTTTACTCAACATTCCTCGGGACTGAGGAATGGCAAGCACTTACTGAGGTTGAAGAGAGAAATCTTCACCTGAAGACCGTGCACAAAGACATGTGGTATCTGCTCTGGTACTTGAGGCCCAGGCATAGTTAAATAGCTCGCATCAATACCCCTTGTTTCCTCCAGTGAAACTCTGGTTTGATTAGACCCAAAGTGCATCTTCTGCTCATTGACTAAATTCTGAAAAGAGGATTTTATTTTATTAAATTGCAGACTAATGATTTCAAGCACATTAAAAAGGGGCATTTTTCCAAAGCTCCTTCTGTGTAATCTGCCTGTTAAATACACAGTCTTCCTGACATCCTAAAGGAAATGACATTCTATTTAAACATGTTACCTGCTGATCTACTAGAGAAGCAGGCCAAAAGTTTTTTCTGTTTGGTTTGTGTTTGCATGTGTGTGTGGTTGTTTCATGGCTCCTGAGTAATGTTATCCATATTTTTCTGTTTGGAGAATCACTTTTCCCTATGCACTCACCAACCAACATGAAACCACCTAATTATATTTTCATAATCATGATTAAAAACCATCTAAATTATCCTGCTTGATGTACTCAAAGAGTTTGTTGATTGCTTTTTGATGTGTATTAGAGCTTTTTGCAGAGCCACATCAAATGGTTTGCTCCACAATGAAATAAAAAAATCTTGTAATATACATATGCACATCTTTAAAAAAAACATATATAATTTATATTCTGCTAATTAAGCTACATCAAAACCAAGTCTATCACCATGAAATAATTGTGTAAAAGCTACTCACCTATTACAAGAACATTAATTTCCACTTTACTTTTTTTTTTTCAAAATATCGATTTTATCTTATACAAGGCAATTCAGCATTTCAAAGCCTCAGAGTCTCAGAGTGTTTTTCCACCTCCATGGAGACCTTAAATCTTGAATACAAAATCAAGTTTTAGAATAGAAAACTCAAGTAAATAATATTTTCATGCAGAATAGGCGCCTTCTGCATAATGGATCACAAACATTTTAATTTTTTTCCTGTGTTGTTTTCACATCTTAAATACGCCACACCAAATCTTGACAAAAGTTCTGTCTGCTGCAGCCAAAGGATTGATAAGAGGAGGGGAGAAGATAGAAGGGAATTTGCAGAAATTAATCCCTGATTCTGGGTTTGAGACTGAACCATGGTCTGTTTTACTAGGAGACCATCTCAGTGTTCAGCACAATGTTTGGTGCGTGTCTGGATAACTTTGAAGACTGTTGAGAAAATTTAATGCATCAGAATTTAATGGAGGCTGAAAATCCTCAAAACCCTGAAGGTCAACCAAGGCCAAGTTGGACAGGACTTCGAGCAACCTAGTGGAAGGTGTCGCTGCCAAGGACAGTGTGGTTGGAACTAGATGATCTTCAAGGTCCCTTCCAACCCAAACCAGTCTAGGATTCTGTGTCTTCCATTAAGTCAGTCTATGAGCACATAGGAATTAAGGCTTTCTTCATAGTTGTCCAGCTCCAATCACAAAGCCATCATTTATTAAATAATAAAAATAAAATACTCTAGGAAAACAATTAAATAATTCAAACTCTGCCTACTTGATATCAAATCTGTTGTCATATTAAATATTCATGTGAAATAAATCTGTAGGTGTGTCTGTATGAATGGAATGCAAGTGCAAATATTGATGCTTTGCTATAACTTCACATCCAGTGCAAGAGCACAGAGGATGGTCACACATGCAAAAGCGTCCTCCTCCTCTGGCATCTTCCTTAGCTGTGTGGATGTGTGTGTGTGTAAGCTGTCTCTCTTCTCCTGGAAACCTGTGACACACCGTCACCTAACCTGTGGTATCAGTGACAGCTATGGGGTATTCAAGTACAGCTCCATTCATCCATGTGTTTCCAGTTTGACTTTCAGTAAATGTTTAATGATTCTTTTCAATTACTGGACCAAACTGTATTTGACAAGAATGCACCTTGTCTAATACTAGCACTTAGACAGGAGTGCTTTTTAGATAGCACTTAGCATCCACAGTGTTGTCATGATATTTGTGAATGTACTCTCAGGTTGATCTTAATGATCCCATTACAAAGGTCTTCTCATGCCTTGCTGTGTTATCATCTCTCTTTCCTTAACTTTACTGATAAAGAACTGTCAGAGTTCACCTGGGAACACTCTAACACTCAGTGTCCTGGGTTCAAGCCCTAAAAGATCACTGGCTTTGCTGGCACAGCTGTAACCACCACTGGAGAGGCAGGTTCCATGTATGAGACCATCTGACTGATCCTTTGGCTTCTCTGGCCGCATTTGATCTCACCTATGGCCCGTGTGTGTATAGTGCATCTCTCTCCTGTCTGTCTCCTACGTCCCCCAGCTTCCACAGAGCAGAATGGTGTGGTCTCACTCTGGCCACTGCTCCTGGGCTGGATGTCCAAGAGAGCCAGGGCATGCAGCAGGAGAGACTGAGTCCTGCAGGAAAGGTATGAGCCCAGATGTCAGGACACAGCCCATACAGATGGCAGACAGAAATATAAAATAAGACAGATGAAGGAATATTGCTGTTAAAATGATGTGGCCTAATGCTTAGCAAGTGGGCTATTAAATAAGATAATGTGGGATATGGCTATGGAACTGTGAATGCCCCTTTTCCTGGCATCCAAAGGTACTTTCTGTAGTTCTGAATTAATTCCCTCTTTATTGTTATGCTCATATCCTCTTCCTCTGAACTACCATTCCTTCAGCCCATCAGGGTATGAAAACAGATCATCTGTCCAACCCCTTTATCTGCAGTAGTGAACAAACAATGGGATATGTCAGCCCCTTGACAGGTTCTGGAGATGCTCTCAGAGCATGCCCAGCATAGCTTGGCCAGACCAAGTTCCTTGTAAAACTCTCTGAAGCTTTCACCGTCTTTTAAAAAAACTTCTGGAAAACCAACAACTACCATTTCTATCTTGCATCAGCCTAGGGGCTAGAAAGTAGGAAACCCACATTCAGTTCCTATCCTCTTTGGAAAGAATTCAAACACACTTCTAGTCATTAGACTATAGGTTTTTCTGGGAACACTTTACCACTCCTCATGAAGCTGCACCACTGTGCAGAAAAATGGTTTGAATTCACCGAGAGAAGGAGAAAGGGTGAGTGAAAGCATAACTCCCCAGGCTAATGATTAGGCAGCTTTTTTGGAAGTAGGAGGAAGTAGGCTCCAGTCATTCCCCCTGTTTTGTACTTTTGCTCATGCCTGTTTCATATCATGTCCTCCTTCTTTCAGTTAAACTGGTGCATTTTGGTATTTTGAACAAGAAATTATAGTCTGGTACCTACCTACTGTTCATGTTCATGGTGTACTGCCTATGGAGTGATTTTATTCTGCATTTGTCAGTGAAGGAAGCTGAGGTTTCTCATCTATTTCCATTTATATGGCTGATCCAAGCACAGGGAAAACTTCTTTCTGTCAAGTTTTCCCCCTCCCCAGCCTTTTTCACAGTGTCATCTTTTATTAAGATCACCTCAGCGCTTCTGGAACAGACATATTTTATCAGGATCTCTCAAAAGAAGATGAGTCAGACCATCTGATTTTATTTTGTTAAGTTCATTTTTTATTTGCTGAGTTTAGTTCAGATATGAACACATCTTGTCCAATTTATCTTTAATATAATACAGATGCTGGCACAGGCACTGATCTTGGTTACACTAGTGTAAATATGGGGACATGCCAATGGAGCGCTGCCAAGGCCATATTAAAATTTCACTTTCAGCATGACTAGAACTGCTAGCTTCTCAAGAAGCAGGCTGCCGTGGTGGGACGAGCCAATGTACCACTTCTCAATAGCTCTGCAATCCTTTCTTGGTTGGAGAATATCCCAGGTAACACAATACAACCAAAGTCAGACGGGGCCAACAGGCTGCTTTACATAGCCTGAGGCTGACTGGATCACTAGTTCACATAAGCCTTGACTGACGGGGATAAGCTGGTGGGATTTAATCAGTAAAGAGGGAAAAATGAAATAAACTTTGTACAGATGGCAAGAACCATGACTAGTCAATATATTTATCACCTGGCTATTTCCCAGGGTCATACACTAAAATAAAGAAGAAATGAACAGTATTCAACCTGTCCAAACCATATTTTCTCAGAATTGGTACACACTGCAAAACCTGTACGGGAAAAAGGCAACTGGATGCTGTCACAGCTTTTCCCAGAAAACAGGACTTCTGTGCATTTCCCCCTAGTTTCTTTTTACTGCAGAATATGTGTGCTCCACAATCTGCAGTAAATGTTAAAAATGTAAATGACTTATTGATTTATCCAGCCAGCTAAGTACTTTGGTATATCAGTATTCTGATGAATTTTCAGATTTTGGCCCATGCACTGTAACTTCAGAAAATCCAGATCATAGTAGTTTAGTTTCCTTGAGACTCAGAATGGATAATTTGGACTCTATATCCAGTGATTTTTTTTTTTTTTAATAGGTGTCAAGGCTGCTTGACATCTCTGACTTAAGTGAAGCTAGAGCCCATGGTACCAAATTGTTTTAATGTGTACTTCATGCTAAATTAGTGATAAGCATGGGCTAAAATTGGCCCCGCTTCTCTGGAATGAGTCATGACAAACTGGGGTTGGCAGAAATGGCAGCCCACTGTGAACATCGATACCTCTGTAATTATTGTTTTCTAGAACTCTGCTGTCTTTGATCAGTTGCCTTTCTACTCTTTGCATGTTTATTTGGTTGTTTATTATTGTCTATACTCTAACTTGTGAGCTCTGTGGGTGATACTTTGTAATGGTATGTAGGAGTCCTTGGAAATCTCTGAAAAGAAAGTCAGTAAGGTGTGGGTTTCCAGTCTTTTTGGTACTTAAATGCCTGTTGACATCCATGCATTGAATATATGCAGTGCTTTTGCCATATTACCCCAATTATTTGAATCAAGGTTTGATTTGTCAAATATTTTACAAATATTTAATTCTTTCAACAAATAAAACCCACCTTTAAAATACACAACACACTTCACTGCCAAGAGTAGCAGTCTGGTATGAAGCCAACACTATGGATGAATGGGTTCTGCCAGGCCTCCAGGCTTTATGTGGATCTTTTGGGACTGCCTTCCTGCAGGTCCCAGGTGTGGTTCTTGCCAGGCAAGCTCCACAGCTCGGGAGCATGGAGACTGAACCTCTGGCTTCTCTCTCTTCTCAAATGGAAGACCCAAAGTCAGGTCTGTGCTTCACAACTGCCATAGTAAAACTTGTAAGATGAAGATTTTTGAAAGCCCTGGATATAAGCAGACATCCAATGGCATCCTGGCCTGCATCAAGAACAATGTGGCCAGCAGGACCAGCAAAGTGATGCTTCCTCTGTACTCAGCACTGGTGAGGCCACACCTCATTGTGTTCAGTTCTGGGCCCCTCAGTTCAGGAAGGACATTGAGGTGCTGGAGCAGGTCCAGAGAAGAGCAACCAGGCTGGTGAAGGGACCTGAGCACAAGACCTGTGAGGAGAGGCTGAGGGAGCTGGAGTTGTTTAGTCTGGAGAAGAGGAGGCCCAGGGGTGACCTCATCACTCTCTTCAACTCCCTGAGAGGAGGTTGTAACCAGGTGGGAGTCGGTCTCTTCTCCCAGGCAATCAGCAGTAGGAAAAGAGGGCACAGGCTTAAGCTCTGTCAGGGGAGGTTTAGGTTGGACATTAGAAAGAAGTTCTTTACAGAGAGAGTGATCAGGCATTGGAATAGCCTGCCCAGAGAGGTGGTGGATTCACAGTCCCTGGAGGTTTCTAAGACGAGGCTGGATGTGGCACTGAGTGCCATGATCTGGTAATCACAGTGGGGTTGGATAAAGGGCTGGACTTGATGATCTTGGAGGTCCCTTCCAACCCAGTTAATTCTATCATTCTATGATTCTATGATCTGCCTGAAGTTCTCAGTGGACTTGGGACATTGAAGGGTGGGTGAACACTGATTGGTGGTGGGGAAGAGGTTATGCTTCACTTTTCCCAGTAGGGACCATGGTGGATACACTAAACCCTCAGATTGTGACACTTAGGGTAAGTTTGTCAGCAGAAGGCTCTGTGCTGGCACAGCTGAATTGCTACCAGCACCCAGCTTCATGGGTTTGAGTGTCTTTGAACTGTCCTATGATGCTTTAGGATTGTATTGTCCTAGAAGAAATCACGCCTCCATAACCACACTCATCAGGTGTGAGTTATCAAGAAGTTCACTGGAGATTTGGTCTTCTTTCTCTTGCTGTGTGACCCCTGCCTGGCATGGTGTCTGGCCCCATATCACTTGGCTGAGCTGCATCTGTGAGGAGATGGACATGTCTCCACACGTTATGTCTGCACAGAAAGAGGGGTTTGTGCCTTTCCTGTAGCTCACTTCTGCCCTTAAGAGACCCTGCAAAACCTCAGCTTCTGTATCTTATCAAAATAGATGGCAATGTTGTCTTCTCCAGCTGTTACTGCTTGCACTGGATACTGCAGGAGTCAGATGAGATTTGGGGCTGGACGCCAAAGACCTGGGGGTTGCAATGGTTTTCCACTCACTTCCACTCACTGATTTTGCACCGACTGTAGGGACCCCCAGGCAGATTGAGAGTCACGGGCAGTGCCCACAGATGGGTCCCCCAAAATTCTACTGTCGCACATGTAGGCAAACTCTGTCTGCAAGTTTCTTTCTACAAGAATGAAAAAGATTTTATCTTGTATGCACCAGAGGTACTCTCTTTTAACAATGGCAGACCAGTGTGGCCAGGGGCTGATGACCCTGTGATGGTGCTGGATAATTGACTTGTGCAGCTCTGATCCCTGGTGGTGAGAGGACAGGGTAATTTTGACCCTGGGGACGTGGTCCCTTGCATCTCTCAAACTGCTCTTGGTAAACTGCATGACTGGAACACCATTTCCAAGTTATATGGATCTTACACCTGGACAGGAGCAGCACAGCCTTTCTGATGAGGGCATTTCCTGGGCAGGTAGTCAAGAATATTTCTAAAGCTAGCTGAATGATAACATTTCCTTTCTCATCCTCTGTGGTCTGTGGGGAGGGAATAGAGACAGCCACCACTCATTTAGCAAGAGCAATTCAATTTTTAAGAAATGGGAAGAGACACTAAAAAGCACTCTATGACTTAGGGTCATTTAAGCAGATAGTGCTGAAGCAAAACCTATGATTAGGAGCAGAAGTTATTTTTATATACATTATTACATATTATTCAAATTCATTGCAACTGGAAAATAATGCATCTATCGCATTCATTTTCTATTAATTTTCTTTCAAATAAGCCCTACAGATGTTATAAAGAGTTTGAAACATAATTGCTGGCATGACTACCCTATCTGCAGCCAAGTAAGCTTTTTTTTTATTAGACCTCATTTTATAAGTGGAATGTGGCTTGAAAGTTTGAATTCAATCCTTCTCTGCTTAGCACTAAGCCATATATTGGAGAGGTACAGCATTTAAATGTTGCCAAGATACCTTTGCAATCAGAAGGGCAAGAGAAAGTTCAGTTCTGTAAAGCGAAGGCTTAGATTCTGGAGAGCAGAGCCAAATCTGTGGAGAAAATTCTAAAACTGCAAATACCGAGGATTTAGATTGATCCTAAAAATGCATTTTATTATTTAGACGTAATACAAATTCAAATGATGTGAAAAATAGTAAAACCTCTAGTTTAGTGAGAGGGATTGAAGTGTTTTTAGACTATGCTATATGAATGCCAATATGGACAATAGAGTTTAGGTAGCTACTCATCTAACATTTGCAGGAAGATGTTAACAATATATGACCCTTTACTGTCAGCTGCAAGCACATAATATCATTCACAAATTATGTATTTAGGTTTTGGGAACATGAAATGTTTTTTGTAATGCTAATACCAAGTCCATGTCCAGAGATATCTAACAGAGAGTCTGTGGTCCAGTCCTGATCTCTTTAATTCTATTGACATCAAAAGTGAGAGCCATATGCAAAGGGTTTAACACTGCCATCTGCAGATTGCTATCAGATTTGCTGGGTTTT
This sequence comes from Tyrannus savana, assembly GCA_013399735.1. Lineage (NCBI taxonomy): Eukaryota > Metazoa > Chordata > Aves > Passeriformes > Tyrannidae > Tyrannus > Tyrannus savana. The sequence continues at coordinate 235,423 of VXAW01005013.1, forward strand.
TCCACTGTTAAAGGACTGACTTTTCACTTAGTAAATCACAACAGTTAATTTGCTGCCCTTTCCATTCACTGCTGGTTGCCCAAAAGCCTGCTGGACATCCTCTGGTGGAGTTTTTCTGGGAATGCTACCCCAGGCTTTAAACACTAGGTCAGTTTTGTCAAAATATCCTTTTTTGTCATCATGCCTCATTATTGACCTCTTCACCCACAAGGGGACTCTGAGCAGCCAATCTGAGTCAAATAAGCACAAAGCTATTGAAGAGGATGTGCACGTCCTGTTCCAGAACAACTTACAAGCAGTGAAACTCAGGGGTGATATCTTCTTCTCACTTAATAAAACCGGCAGAAGGGAAATACTTTTACTGTCAGAATGACCATGTGAAAGGATGAATTAGGATTAATAGATGTTTATAATAAGCTTTCTAAAGTGGTTATAATAGAAAAGGCACTTATAGCATGCCTGTGTCCCCAGAATGCCACCCCAGCATCGGAAAAAATTAAAAAGAGCAAAGATTGGACACAAAATGACTTTATGTAAATAAGTAGCTTGAACAAGAGAGGGAACAAACTAGAAGAATCTGAAAATGACTGCATGGAGGAGCTAATTCCAAATGTGACATCCATGGGATACTTTAACAGGAATGAGGTTTGTCTACACCAAAACCTAGAATATGCTGCAGGTGTTCATGAGCTATCAAAAATATGAATAAGCAAATCCATGTGGCACAGTGTAAAGTTGTGGGGATTTAACCAGTTTGAGCTTCATTCTAAGGTATCTTGCATTGATACTGCTCTGAACCTGAGGCATATAAAGATCTACCATGCACACAATCAGCTTTGGAGTCTGATCACCCCTCTCCACCTGCTACAGTCTTTCAATTGCTATTGTGGACAATATCTGCTGGAGAGATACAGGCCCAGGCAATTTCCATTCTATTGCCAGCTCCACTAACTGCTTACATTGTGACATTTAACACAAATTGTTTCAGTTCTTTGTCTTCATATCTAAATTAAGGATAAAAGAATAATCAGATCCCTTTGTAAAATGTATCTGAAGTTTTTTAAAAAACCCTATATGAACTGTTATTTTAATCTCTCCTTGTTTAGTAATTTATTCTTGATAAAGATTCTGAGTAAGAATTATAATTAACAGAGAGAGTAAGTAAATAATGAGGGTTGAAATAAATCAGTTTTTGCAAGTTTCATAGCCTATCTGTTCTGATATTAAACTGGGTACTTGCCAACTTCAGAGAGAGTGGTATAACTTCACAGAAGAATTTATTTTGTGAGGGAAAAGAAGACCTCATAAATGAGATATTAGTATTTTCTTCATTACAGCAAGGTCACATGTAACTGCATTTTCAAATCTCAGGTGTTCTGCACCTTAAGCAGTAGGTGCTCAAACAGATCTCTGCGTGCTGCTCTGGCCAGGAGTTTTCAACAGTTATCTTTAATGCTGATCTCTTCTAAAAATATGACCATATAATTACATACTCAGATACTAAGAATTGTGATGATGGTGACTGGAGGCATGTGTACTAGTTCCCTGCTGGACACTTGGAAATTAGCAGTCCTTGCCTTTACTTCTCAATGGGATTGCTACAAACATTGGCCTGTCATTACAGATGGCTTCCTTATTCTTTGCCTAGCAGCAATAGAAAAATGATGCACCCAATAACTAGTGCCACTTATAAAAAAAAGTGCACAGTTCATTAGTTTGAATGGGTGTGCAGTTCTGACCTAGTGTGTCATTTACGTATTATAATGAGTCATTAGCATATGCTAATCACAACCCTGAGCCTTGCCCTGGCACTTCTAAAAGATGCTGGATGATACTCTGTAGATGCTGACTATCATGGGCTGTGCTCTGAATGCCGGCTCTGGCTTACAGCAGTAGCCTGGGCTAGTTGACTCCAAACATGGTACCAGGAAAATTCCACGTCTCTCTGAGGGAATGACCCGCTGAATCAGGTTCGATTGCAAGTAGAGGCTTTTTGCAGAAAAGCATGTTGCATGAAGGCAACGCAGTTATCTGAGGACAAGTCGTAACTGGCAACCCTCTGTGATCTGCAGGAGAAACCAGTCAAAAAGGGATGGACACCCGCAGACATGACACCAATGTCTAGGCCGTTCAGCAAGAAGATGCTATCAGAAAAAAGGCAAAGTGCCTGGAGTGGTAGTTGAAGTTCTGTAGACTGAGTCTCTCACAGCCCCTTGATTTTCTTGTTTTCCTTTGGGATTTCAGACTGTCCCAGTTGTTTTTAATTAGTGATGTTTCTGAGATAATTTACCTTTTGCATTTGGCCAGAGTCCCTCACCTTTCCTCCCTGAGGTACATCTGCCTTACCATATAGCATCTTTCCTATTGGGAAATATGGTTTAGCAAGCATGAGAGCTAAGCACAGGGACTGGAGTTCAGGGCAGATGATCCCACTTCTGCAGAAACGTTGCTAATATTTCTTTTTCCTTACACTGACCAGGGGAGAGAAGTGTTGCCTGCTATTCTCATGCCTTTGAGGGAACTGTTCCTCTCCTCTGCAGGCTGAAAGCTGTGGGTGCAACAGTACATTTCTTCTGCTTCTTGCTTATAGTTGTGATCTGTTGGTGACCTCTCCTATCATTACAGTTATCTGGGCAAGAAGTGTGGAAGGGCAGGTGTGGTAGGTGCCTGGTTGCATACACAAATCCAGAGCAAACAGTCCTTTGAGCCACATTTCCCTCTCCTGTGTAACAGGTGGGGGAGCTGACTGGAAGGTGTGCTCACTGTGGGCACAGTGCAGTAGTTGCCAGATATCACCTTCCCAGCTCCTGGTGCTCCTGCCCACCATCCCTTTCTCCAGGAGAGGGGAGTCACACTCAGTACTCAGAAATTACGCGTTGAACACTTATTAATCATGGGATTAGCATTAAAATCACAGGATATTAAAACTAGTATATTCTTTGTGCCTTATGGTTCTGGAGCCACCAGGGGCCAGGGTATCTAGGGCTTTTCCTGACAGCATTACAGATTGCTGGAGGGGAGGAAGGCAGAGAGGAAGGGAGTGCTCTCACACAAGTCTTTTGACTTTAGGGACTGAGGTGCAAGAAAACAGACTGCAAATGCTGTGGAAATGATTATAAAATTTGGCAGCGTTGCACATGTTTTTGTCTGTGGGCAGAATAAAACATGCAAATAAGGGCTAAGCTTAGCTGAAGCTTTGATTTCTTTCTGTTGGATAGTGTTCTTTTAATTCCTTCTGATCCAGATCTCCATTCTTTTACACACAGCCACCCAGAAATACGCAATTCCTGGTGTTTTCATCTTTGACTCCGGATTTGCTCATCCTGAGATTTCACTGCCCGCTACCAGAGATGACGGCTGTTACTACACGACTCTTCATACAGGTTTCACTGCAGCCAAAGTATCCTGTTTTTCAAACAAACTTCTATCAAGGAGAAGTGATTAGCCAAATTAATGTGAAGTTAATGTCCCAAAGCAGCACAATTTGTTCTCAGAACTTCACGCGACATTTAGCTAACAGCCCAAAGAACGGGTTCCAATTGATAAAGCGATCAGAAGAGTCACAGCAATGGGCTCGGATATGCAGGGCTTGGCAGAGCTTTTTCACTACCATAAATTAAAGAATAAGTATCGAGTAATGTATTTAGCCAGGGAAGCATATGTAAAGGAAAAAAAAAAAACAACACCAAAAGCAAATTGAAAGTTTCTTGCTGTTTCCATGGTGCATCTTGGGAACAGTAGCTCTGAGAGCCACCAGCAGGGAACAGAGCTGGGGAAGGAGGGAGAGGTTAGGCTTGGGAAGGCCAAAATGCCAAACTTGAGGTGAGAGTCTAGATCCTTCAGACCCTGACATGTTAACACCAACAGGCCTTTAATGATACAGCTCACTGCTCGTTCTTATGCAATAGTAGCCTTTCACTTATGGAAACCTGTGTCCAAATGATATTTGGAGCAATAAAAGTCTGTTGTAGGACCATGGATGTCATCTGTTTCCAAAAAGTCTCTCAGAAGAGCCTACCCTAAAGTTTACCTAACACTTGATATCGATTTCTCTCACAGAATAAATCCAGAGAGAGGCAAGACCAGGATGGCAGTCCTTTAGCAGGTGCATTGCCTGAGCTGCCTGGGGAAGCACACACAACACCTGCTCAGGCACTACCTGACTGGAGTTGAACCGCTGCAATTAGTCCCTCATTTTAATGAGCACCAGACTCAGTCACATCTTTTTTAAATCACTCCCTTGTGATTTTATCCTTTGAAGTGCTGTTAATCCTCCACTACCAGCAAGATCAGTGAGGAAATGGCTCACAGCACCACTCGGGTGTGCTGGGCACCTTGCAAGACCAAGACAGGTCCATATGGTTTCTTGTTTGTAGTTTTCAGGGTCTACTTTAGCCCTTCTCGGAGGTGCCGTTCCTGGTTGAGTGATGACTGTTTGACCTAGGATGGCCCGAAACGGCCACGTGGTCATTCCAGATGGATGGCTTTAGATTAACTCATAGAAATCTCCTCCTAATTTAAGCATGTGTCTTTTTCACAAGGACAACTCCACGTTCTTTAAATCAAGGCTTCACATCTGTCCCACGTTCCTAGGACTCATCACATAACTATGAGCTGTGCTACACAGTCACCTCAGCTAATGCAGACAAAGTATAATAAGGCTCTCAGTGTAGTAAGCATTCGGAGGATGATTGTCTGTCTGTCAAGCAGAGCTGTTCTTCTATACTTCAGTATTAAAGAAATCCTGAAAATTAGCATTCCATCAGCTACAAATCCAACTTTGTGGGGAGCTTTTAAGAACATATTCCACGGTCAGTTGATACATATTGGGCTAGAACCAAAAGTGATTAAACATTGAAATTAGAAGCCTATGAAATAAGCTGGGAATCCCTAGAAAATCAGTGCACAGCTTATTGTAAATTTGATTATGAATTTTTTAGGCACTAAGTAGACAAAATTACTGTTAATCACATGTAAATTGAGATACTGGAACTAATCCACTGAAATTAGTGGGATTTTTGCCACTGATTTCCACAAGAGCAGGATTGGGCCTGCTCTGAGCAAAGAAAAGGAGATGGAAAATTAATGTCTTGAACAAGGAAAACTTAGGCCAGGTCTCCCTATCAAGATGATGGATAGCTCAGTAAATAACCAAACTTATATTCTCTCTTTTTCACCCAAAAAGGCATCATTAGCTGAAAATCTGTGCCAAGCTCAACTGCCACTTCTGTTAAAAAAAAAAAAATAAAAGGGAAAAAAAAGATTTTGTTAGTATGATGTATAAGTATTGAAAGTCAAAACCGGAAGCTTACTTACTGAATGTGTGATGATTAAATATTTGGTAACTGGCTCAAGGAGTAGAAATCCCGTCTAAAATGGGGTGTCAGCAGAAGGGCTGTGTTTGCTGGAAGTGCTGCTGTGGGATGCTCTGGTCTTTTCTGCCTGCCGTGGTTCAGATGGCATGGATAATCTGCAGAGACAGTGCAGCCTGAAGTCGGGTAAGCATCCTTGCTGGGGCCATACATTTCTTAAGAACAGCTAATATGTTCAGGTAATATAAGGACAGAACCTCAGAATTAAAAATAAAAATCAGCTGCATTTTAGAGCGAATGACTGCAAGCTAAAGAAGGAATTTTTTACTATCCAGAGTTTAGCTTCAGTATGTATTTACTTGCTGTAGCATTTGGGAATAAGTAGACATAGTTTAGGAATCAATTATTGATGGTGTGGTGGTAGCCCCCTCCATGGCAGTCCAGAATGCACAAATGGCCTTTGCACTTTTAAGGTACAACCATCCAATATTGATCACCATTCCTGTCTTTTTTAACCTCGTGGACAAATCATTATCAGCTCACATGCATGGAAGCAGAGATTCCCTAATTCTCCTTTTCCCCTTTTCTCGACTCAGCACAACAACCGAGGGCAGAATAAGAAGAGTAGTTAATAATCACTTTAAGCTGCCTCTGCACCATATTCTTAGGCTACTGGAGATCCTTGGCAAAAATTCATCTTGAGACTGGCTCCACACTACTCTAGTCGAACCCTCATTCCTGAGGACTCATTTGAACAACAACAGCCGTCGGCCAAGGCTTACCAGTCACGCTGTTCCGTCTGTTTTCTCCTGTTGCCTATGCCAAAGCCTAGTGGAAGTATCTTTACCCAGCCTGAGAAATCCCTTACATAAGGTAAATTCTCCAGAGGACTTTTATGCATGATTTACAGCATCATTATGCTATCATGCAGCCATAAAAACCATAAAGTCCCAAGCACTGAAGGCAAGGCCGACACAGACATATGCTTTCCTTTACCTGCTTCTGTGCCCCCAGAATACCTGCAGCACAAACTGCCTCTCCCTGCCTCCACGACCCAACACCATGCCTTGGCAGGTCACAGTGCGTTGCCAACCAGTTGCATGTTGTATGTGATGCCCCTGAGGGAAAAGAAGGCTGAGAAGCTCCTAGAAGATATGGATGTACCTGAGACATGGCAAGGTGACAGAGGTTGCATCCAAGTGCCACGGCATCTCATCTGATGCTAGAAAGTTTTCTCCTGTCAGCAGATAAACCATTGCACAGTCTCATCTGTCAAAAAAAGGAGCAGACTGAGAGTGAATTTAGCAAATTTAGCAAATGTGAATTTAACTCGACTGCTCGGGTAGCGTGGTATGACATGCATATTTCCATCCATTATTTTCAGCTACTCAACAAGAAATCATTTCAGTACCACTGGCTAAGTCTATATACTCACTCATTTGAATATAATGTCTTCGTTTTCATATGAAGACTTAAAATTCCTCTGGGTAAATTGGATATTTTTTTTTAAATCTTTGTGAATTGAAAAATTTAGTAGCCATGGTTGATTTCCCATTTTGATGGGTACATTGCTTTCTTAGCTATCTCTCAGGCAGAGTATATCACTTGAAGTGTGAAGTTCTATAAGCACAAATTATGCCTGATACTGAAATGCTTTCTTTTTCTTCTCCTAATTAGTAAAGTTAATTTGATTTAAATGGCAGTTCTGCTGAGGTACTGGTATTTATTCCACTTTCAATACACAAACGTTCTGAAAATGTTTCCAAAATATTAAATGAAGCCGTAAGTTTCCTGTGGTCAAGCAAAAAATAAACCCCTACAAATTATTACTTGAACATGTTATTCCCAAACACTTTTGAGAGGGCTTGCTTTGCTTTATTTACACACTTTGATTTTTCTAGAACTAATGACTTCTCTCACGTGGCAGAAAATTGCAAGTCTCAGCTATGGAGACCCAAGAAAAACATAAGCCTCTTTATGAGAAACATGTTATCCTAAGACAGTCTTTTTCAATCTGGTGTGTTTGCAGACTCCTGTGGGTTCCAGCACTCCTACTATGGGGACCACGAAGGGTAAGCAAAGCCAGCATGCCCACTGCCAGTAGGTTTTCATTTGCTGCACAGAGATCCACATCTCCAGCGATAAATCCTTGCGGGTCCACAAATTGAAAAATGTTGAAAATCACTGCCCTAGGAATTGTGCTTGTACCTTGGAGCTATCTTTGCTAATTGGGCAGAGCTGACAAGCAGGTCCAATATGGTGAAGAGAGATCCCCAGATTATTAACAACATGATGGCATCTGGAAGTTCTGTAGAGCAATAGAGGCACAGTTCTAATCAAGGACTTTTTCAGCCTCTTGTATAGCCCATCTGTTACAGATTTAGCATATTATATATAATGCCCTCAGCAACTGACTTTGATGTATGTTCAACTGTGTAACTTCTTTTGTAAGGAACAAAAAGAAATTATTGTTTATCATCTGCTAGGTCTTTAGAATGGAATCTCTGCAAAAGTCAACAAAATAAATTATCTATGTTTTCAATATCTATGAAATATTGATATCAGATGGAATTATTCTGCTATCCAAAGATCACTAAGCCATGGAGATTTTTTTTTCTGGATTTCACTTGAATTCTAACCTTGGACAAACTCTGCATAAGACAAAGGAGATGTGTTAAATTTAGGGTACTCAGATTTTAGATGAAAAATAGGAAGTAATGCAGTGAAAACATAATTATGTTTCTATATGATATGAAATGATTTATTTAAGTATTAGAATACAGTTTATTGCAAAGTACTGAGGCAGTTTGGTCTTTTTTTTTCTTCTCTTTTTCTTGGTGCAGCACAAGCAAAGGGTAAGGGATGTGTCCTGAATGAACTTCAGTTTGGGATATTACATTTTACCTGATCCTAAATTCACCTGAAAGTGTCAAAAAAGAAGAAAAAAAGGCGTCCATTTCTAAATCATTCTCTGTTACTGTAATCAGTAGGTACATCTGATGACTTCCCTTATTTTTGAGAAAAACAGATCTGTGTTTGGAGGGCTCTTTATTAAGTTATAATGCTTTCATTCATTAACATGAAAAAGATGCTATAAACAGGAAATAAGACTTTATTTGTTCCAAGCTAGTCTACACCTTCAGCACTTGATATTAGTCTAATATAACCTTCTCTCCAAATCTGTTTTCAATGTGTAATTTAGCAAAGAGTTCCTTCCCTTGTTCTTCCTTAACCAGAATTTTTATTTAATTCACTGAGGGCTTGTCTGGGTTAGGAGTGTGGCAAATTGGTCAGGATTTCAGCATTTGGCCCTTATGGCTGCCATGGCTTGCCAGCATCAGCTCCTCAAGGACACTGGCCAGAGCAGCTGCCAGGATGCCACCATGCAAAGGTTAGGAGACTACCTCCAGGTTCCTGGCAGTGGCCTGCAGGACCCGGCAGAGCATTTTGCCCCTGTGATGGCTGCTTAAGCCTGTTATGGGCTGAGCTCCATGGCTTGGGAATGCCTTTTTAGGGTGACGTTTCAGCAAGTGGCTTTCTTTCTGTGGCTAGGTCAGGAAATTTTTCCCTTTAGCTTTTGACAGGAAGGTTGAATTGCTGTGATCTCTCTTCTTGTTCCCTGTGATATTCATTAGTGCTCCTGTCACGATGCTGGGAGCAGGTGATCAAGGAACACGAGGAGTACATGCTACATGGTATCAAGCCCCATCCAAGCCACCAGACCATGGACATGTGCTGTGGGGAAGTGGAGGTGTCCAAGAGGAGCACACAGCCCCAGTGCCGCACTGGGCACTTGCCAGGAGGCGTTCATGAGTTCTCAGAAATTCTTTCTTCTTAATGCCAATAGTTGTCAGATGGAAATGAAAATAAACTGTTGTTCATATTCCTACAGAAGGAGGGTTAGTGAGTCTCAGGACTAGAGTGCCCTTCCCATCCTGCTTTAGATTCAGCTTTAATTTCCCTGAAGTTAAGACACATTAAGATATCTCTGTGTTTCTTCTTTTGTTGTGCAATCCAACAACTTTCCTGACATTTGAAAATAAGCGATGCACTCACCACTTAGTTTTTGTGTGTTTGTTTTTATAGTTTACAGTTAGAGCAGGGCAACTCTGCACTGGAAGAAGTCACCAAGGTTCTGTCAGTTTTAAGGTGGACTATGCTGAGTACCTTCATTTGGAGATAATAGACTTTAAAATTGCCTAGTTTTGATTTACAGACCTAAATTAGTCATAAAAATCTCTAATGACTTTAAACATTCTGTGTTGATAATTAAATTGTAAAGGAGGCTATAAATGGTTGGGAAGAAGAGAATATGTTCCTCTTAATATTTATTATACACATTACAGGCTTCACTTAAATGTTTGATGTAGAGTGGAGACCCCTTTTCACTGGGCAAGGAACAACATCACACTGAATGACAGATCCTGCCCTGAAGAGTCGACATTTTTGAGAAAGAAACAAAGCTTGCAAAGAGATACAATGATTTGCCTGGCACAACACCGTTAGTTCTCATCAAGGATGCTGCTTCCAGGTCCCTGACCCTGTCCACTGCATGGCAGTTGCTGCACAGACATAAAGGGCAAGAATTATAAGTTAACAAGTTCCTACAATATTAAACAGAGAAATATTTGTGTTCATAACAGGTTTATTGTTATAGACATAAAATTGACCTCAAAATCATGAAATATATAAATCATACAATAATAACTGTCACAAAGGTCTGATGCTGGTAAGTATTTAATGTAAAACTTATAAAAAGTGTGGCATGTACATCAAGGCTTACTCTGTATTTGTAAGTTAAACTTTCTTTTCAAAGAAAACGGAGACATTACTGTAATCACTTGGGCCTGACATGGATACCTTTCAGAAAATACCACATATTGCAAGGCTCACTATGAAAAGTGAGAACAAATAATTGATATACAGTCAGTTAAAGAACATTTCAGCCTTTACTGGATGTCTTCAATCCCTGTAGTTCAAGTTTGCTCACCTCAAAATAGTGTTTTTTGTTGTGTAATTACTCATAATTTAAAATATACTTCTCATTGCTAGATTGATTTATTTTTAATAGTGTTACCCTCCAGCACTCATATCTCCTTACACATTTTTCTTCTGTCATTAGTTACCTAACAAGGTTTTTTCTTCCATAAAGAAACTCTCTGCATCTCCCATTTAAGCTACAACAATATTTAAAACATCTAATAATACATACTCCATTTCTTCCTTATCATACTTTTTTGGTTTCTGAAGAGAGTAAACAAAGGCTTTTGCTAAATAGAAAAACAAACAAACAAGCAAGAAAAAACCAACATAGATTTGTTTTAAAATGTCCTGGACTGGGTGACAAAATAGGATTGTGTACCAGCCAAGAAATATTTCAGATATTAATTCACAGATTTATAAAGAAGTGAACAAAAAACATATGTATAGCCTTGTCTGGCATTTCCTGATGCTGAAAGTACATAAATTAATATTAACCCCAAAGTTCAAGAAAAATGCAATAGAGATGTACTCAGGCTGCTGACAGTTTCTGAGAGAAACTTGCAAAGATCAGTATCATAGATTTTGATGTGGGGAAGGGTTTTGCAAAGAGATGGTATTGACTTTTATACATCCTCTCCATGAGCAGGGGCAAAACAAGAAGGGAAATCGCTTATGACATGCCTTAAAGCTCAGGCAGTTTTTGAAGAGATCTGTTCGTCTGAAACAAAGAAAAAAAAATCACTGAGTGATTGATTTTTACCTCAGCACAAAAACCTTTTTTTTTTTTTTTGCACTAGATGCTATTCAGTAGTTGAGCACTAAACAAACAAAGATAAATTAAGTCATTCACTCTCAGAATTCAGAAGTGAAGTGGTACAGTGTTGGTGATAACCAGCCAGTCTTACCAGCTAGTACTTTTGCTGGTTTTCATAGGAATATCGCAAAAGAGCCAATTTCATCCATTTCACTAATTAAATTAACAATCAAGCATACGTTAAAAATACATAATTCAGATTCTTTTCACCTCCATCATAAATAAATTTTATGAGATCTTAAGTATTTATTATGGTGTAGTCTCAATATGAAACGTAATTCCTAGGACCCAATGTCATATTTAGGGCCCTGATTTTCCACCTAGGTTTCTTCCAGTTCTAACTGATTCCCATGGATGCTATTGGTTAAATAACAGGGTGTATGATATCCCAGAGTAAAGTGGTAGAGTGCTGGAATTATCTCCAGTGTGTAACTGTGCATCAATATTTGAATTCTCTTTATATTGCTGCATCTACCCGAATATTGCATGAGTACATCCTGACCAGCTCAAACTGAATGTCTGTCTAGTCCAGTGGCCTATGGTTGACAAAACCAAATAAGGGATGCTTAGGGAAACAGTACAAGCAAGTGGGAAGGAATCAAATGGTGTTTTTACTGAGACATGATCTCAGACTCTGCTGTGGTGGTCTGTGTTGCTTGGTTGCTTGTTGTCCAGATGGTTTCCTACAAAGCCAGCAGAAAGAACACCACATGGACTGAAGCTGCATCTCACTGGTGTTTTATTGAAAGTAATAATCAGTTTTTTACAGAATTTCCAGTTGTCTCCTTTTACCGTGTACTGGTTTGATTCACAGTGTGGCTTCGGATTTCTCTGAGAGCAAATTAAATAAGAAACTTTCTTTCTGTCTTGTATTAGATGCACTCAAAATCCAGATGGAGTCACAAGGCTACAAATAACTGACTGGTGCTTTGAATGGCTTTGAAACACAGGCATGTGAAGGAAGTTTAACCCAGAGGACCAGGCTGAATCTAACCTGAAATAAAATCCTGTAATTGTATATAGTGTAAATGCAGAGACTTCAATACTGAGCTCTCAGGCTATGTCTGAGAGGGCAAAGCTGCAATTTTTTCTTGAACTACTGAGCTGCAAACCAGGCTCTTTCAGCTGTCTTTGTTGAAAGAGTCTTTAGCATAAGGAACTCCATAAAAACTTGTACTGATGGGAATTCATGAACCCATGTAGCAGCAGTTAATATTAAACAATATTACCTACATATCCATCTCTCAGACATAATTTTAGAAGCTGCCATCTTCTTGTTCACTGAAATGAAAATTTAGCTAAGAAGTATAAAGCAACAAAATTAAAAGAGAGAAAGCTCTCTTTTTCCTCTCAAATTGCTCTACACATCTTACCAATTAGTTCTTTTGACATTGAATTTATTGGAATTCTGTATATATTTTCAGTGACAATAATAAGTCAGCTGACAAAATAAGATCAAATAGTATTTATGCAGCAGGGCAGTGGGTTTTGTGTACTGGTTGTTATCTAATAACCTGGTTCAGAGGGAAGGAAATAAAACCAGAGCAAAAAGCAACTGCTCAGTTTCAGAGGGGCTGCGGCGACCCCTTTCCGTGCTGCACAGTCACATCCCGGATTTGCCTGTCAGAATTCCCCTGTGTGGCATCTGGCATGTGTGGGAGGGTGTATGCACAGCCACACTGGCATGTAACCACCTAGAAACTAGCTGATAGTGCAGGATGTATTGTAAGCTACTGTTGCTCTGAGCAGCAATAACTAGCTGCCTGGCTTAGGGAATTGTAGGGCACCAATCACTGTAGAATCTAAGTGCCAATAATGCTTAACATTTATTTTACACTTTACAGAGTTAAAGTGCTGTAGGAACATTAGCTAATTAATTATTGCATCTCCCTTGTGAGGTGGGTCGGTTGGCAAGTATTAGTCCCATGTTACAGATAGGAAAACTGAGATGCAGTGTTTTCCCCTTTTATTTTTCTACTGCATTCTGCAAGGCTCCAGACACTTTCTAGGGGTGTTTGCTGCAAGTTGCTTGCCCAAAGTCACTACTCAAGTTGGGGTCCTAAGCAGTAGTATAAAATTTGACTTCAGGTTTCCTCTCTCTTGCTCAGTCCTTCACACACTACACAATCTGTTTCTGGATGGTAAGGAGATTGTTACGTTGCGCATACACATACAAAAGCAAACAAATCAGAGCTAAAGCAAAAAATCCAATGCTCTTCTTGGTCCAAAACTCCAAGCAACTAATCTGGGTACTCTGCTGCCTCTACTACAGGTTTCCCACACAGCACCAAAAATCGGGTAGATATGCAATGGCTTTTGAATGGGTATCCAGAGGCAACTAGAAAACCTCACAAGAAATGTGAGGTGTGCTTCTAAGTTATTTTGCTGATTGGGAAGACCAGAGCAGTGACAGGATTGGGATACCTGAAAACTTAATAATATTTGTCAAATCTTTCCATACCATTCAGCATTCAAATTCCTGGAAGTGGCCCTAAAGTCCAGACACTGACTTTTGTTGCTTGAATCCATGTTCTAGCAGACATCAGATTTCTATTGGGCTTCGGGTTTTTTTGGGAACAGCTCTCGGGGTCTTGCTAGCACTTGCAAATATGACCCTTTGATTTACCCTTTGGGTTGCATTAGTAAGCCAAGAATATTCATAGGTATTTTAAAACATAGAGTTGGACTAGATGATCTTTGTGGGTCTCTTCCAACTCAGGATAATCTATGATTACACCACTGACATAAATCAGAAAGTTTTGGAGTTTACAAATCCATCAAGATCGCTTCAGTAACAAACTTTATGGTTTTCAGAAGCCAGTGGCTTCTCCTTTCAGTCTGCTAGTGCAATTAATCCTCCTTTGAGTTCTGAACTTTGCTTATGAAGTAAAAGCCTGAACCCTGAAAGAGGGACAGGGTTTTTTTCTATATGAAACAGCAATTTCATCCCAGAATAAAAAGGCAACACTGATGCACTGAAAATGCACTAAATTATTACATTTTCTGATAACGAAAGGGTTCTGAAATGAGGGAGCAGTGAGACAGCTATAGGTGGAACATTCCCAACATTGCTCCTAGATGAGAACATGGCGTACTTTAGTATTTTAATGAAAATAGTCCAGAGTGTTTGATGAAGAAATACATGCTTAAAGAGAAAGAGATTTGGAACTACTTGAAACTGTGAAGGATGCTTCTGTGAATATTTTCTTACTTGTAGGGTTCTGACCTTCTCCATTTTGGGTATTGTTGAAAGAGAAAGTAATCTGACAGTACATAGTAAATGGAGAATCCCTCTACTTGAACTTGTACATGTTATGTTTGGAACTGGGAAAGGATCAGTCCCAAGAACTTAGCGATCATAAGTCAGGTTTCCAAGTAATCTGATAAATATTAGGTCATTATTTTCTAGTCACTTTTCGTAAACCCAGATAGCAGTTTCAGCCTCGCCTCACGGTTGTTTGCACCGAAAGCACAATTTAGTTTTTTCATTCTTAGCTATGAGTCTGATCTAATCACATGCTATTCTAACAGATGATGTTTTAAGAAACCCCCAGGATTCACAAGACCCGGCAATTTCAAAATGCAATTCATAAAGCTAATTGCAATTCTTCATGTAAGTAGAACTAATTATGTCTATGTACTTGACCTTTAAACACCAGTTCTGTTTTCTCTCTGAGACTTTTGTGGTTTTAATTTCTTCACCTCTCTGTTTATTGTTCTTAATCAAATTGTGCCCTCAAGTGATTAAGAACTCAAATTAAGGTTTATACTTTTCTTTAAGTATGTGATGGAGGGGGAAGAAGAGGGTTAACACAAACACTTTCAAGGCAATATTTAAAATATTTAAATTATTAGCTTGGCTGTTTGTAATACTTCTTCAAAGTGCTAATAAAACAAATATTGTATTATGCTAGTAGACAAGATTCAATGAGGAGAGTTTCCCTATAAAATTATTATAGATAATGTAATAGCAAGGTGTCTTCCCTAATTAAGCAAGGTGTAAATCAAAAATACATATTGAAGAGTGCCCTTGATTTTAAAAATCACTTTAAAAAAGATAATATCTAATCAGTAGCATAAGTAAGATCATAAAGAAATCATTTAACATTTTGTTCTGGCAGCAGCCTTTGAAAAACCATTTCTGGTAGTCTTCCCTGGCATTCACTAAGTATTGGCAGCCTTGGTAAACTGGCAGGGAAGAAGATGCAGAAATTATCTAATTTAAACATCTGAATCATTGTGTGTTGGTTCCGCCAATCTTTGCGCCTTACCCTTGGGTTCTCCTGCACCGTCCATCACTGCCGTACTGGGGATTGGGCTGGTGCCTGCAGCTAATGAATACTGCATTTCCTCCTCTCATTTCATCTCACCTATCAAGATGGAAATGTGAAATACTGTACATGTGTCTCATCCTGCCTCTTACCATCAGCATAACCGTGAAGCAGTGTCAAAGAGGGGGAGGCTTGGATGGATGGATGGTTTTGGGCTGCTCTCCCTCCTGACCTGGTGCCTCTACTGGAAAGCTGACACCACTTGCTGTGGGCAAGTTGTAATATGGTTTGTTTAATAGGGTAAATCATGCTTTTATCACTGGAAATAAGATGTGGTGGAGACATGTTGTCATGGTTACTTAGCCATTTCCCCAGAGTCACAACACCAGTGTCCCGGAGGGGACATAATTCTATTTCATGCATATGCATGAGGCTAGCAGGTGCTTTGGCACTTTAATTATATATTTTTTAAATGACTAACTGTAAAATTGTGACAGAAACACAGGGTATAAGGATAAGAAATGGACTTGGAAAGCAAGCAATAGGATTGTCAAGAAAAGGAAAAAAAAAAAGCCCAGGTTTCAGAAGGTCAATGCCAGAATTTAAAATAAATAAATATGTTTCCTAATTATGTAGAAAAGTCAAGGAGATACTGAAAATTAAAATCTCCATGTAGGAGGGTATGTGAAGGAAACTTTACAGAATCAATTTCTTCTATAAAATTTTTCTATAGGATAGGTACTCAGCTCATGGAAATGACAAGAGTGGGAGTAAGAAACAAGACTTAGGAAAATATTAATAACTCTCAAATAATTCAACCCCCCCCCCCAAACAACAATAAAACATGAAACTACAAAAACCATTGGCAAATGATTGGTATCATCACATGATTGTTTTCATGTCTGTTCAAGAGGTTTTTGTAAGTTGCTGCTCTTCGTTTAGCTACTGTCTCCCCATCCCACGTTACTAATGATCTTCCCTTACTGTCCCTTAGTTTCTTTAAACTCAGTACAATAGAAAGTAAACCAGCTTTAAGTAAAAATATCCTATAAAGACAAAGTTTTCCCAAATTATCTTCAGATATATCATCTGCTATGCAATTACCACATATTCAAATATTGCACAGGTAACTGATGTTTAGACATTGGGTAATGCATTCAACGGTAAGATGAAATCACAAATTCTGGAAAACCTCTGAACACTGATACCTGTTGGACATAAAAGGTCCATGCTGAAAGAACAATCCTTAACAATTAGTTCACCTTATGTGTCTCCTACCACTGAAACACAAAACTCACTTTGAAACTGATCATGCTAGGGATGTTTTGGACTTAATCAAAGATTTCTGGAGTTGACAGGAATAAACCTATTCACTGAAGGTGAATAAGCCATGAAGAATTTTTTCTGAGTAGTGTCCCACATCGTTTTACCATACCTCTTAGAAAGGGTTGTGAAACCTTTATTTAATGCAAAATGCCAAGACTGCATTCCAGTGAATTATTTTTCAGTTCTTTTAACTCAGTCTGGTTTTATGTTCTCCAGCATTTTTTTTTTTTTTTAAGAGAATCATATCAGGCTCTGCTTTCCTGGGCATTTGGCTCGGCCACATTCATCTGAGAATTGTAGGGTTGTTTTTAAATGAGGTCACTTCACAGGACCTGCAAACAGTTTCAAGAAAGGGGGAAGAAGAAGCAGGGTAAGGAAGAAGCATGAGTTGCTCATATCAAGAATAATGTTTGTGTAACTGCACATTTTGATAGAGCAATGATGACATGGCCTCTAAAACACTATTTCTGAAGCAGAGTTGACTATACCCAGGTCCCTCTTTCCCCAGTAACTTCTACTCCAGAGTGAGTTCAGGAGGCACAGAAGATAAACAAGTCACCCTTATATGCAAGGTGAGAAACATGCATAATCAATTGAAGTGTGGACTGAAAACGTTAGGAGCATTGTTTTTCCCTGTTGTACGTTTGCCTAAATATTTATGTTCTCCTGGAAATGTTTCACGACACAGCATTATGGTCACATAGGTTTGATTCAGTGCTCATTACAAGAGTTCTCCTCCAAAAAGAAAATCTCTGAAAATATCTCAAGAAATATTCATTACGCATCCTGTAAAATGTTATGTGTTCAGTACAGCTGGAAGACCAAAGAAGAACACTCTGAGACACACTACACTGTTTTTCAGACAGAGCAGAAAATTCCTAAGAGGCTCTGCTATGGAACATACTTTGCCAATACCTCTGAGGAGAGGTGTATTAATATTTCTCTCATGGCAGTGCCAAATCTTAAAGAGAGTTGCATACTGCTCAGTTTTAGAAGAGTTTTCTACAAAGAAATATTCAGAAAAGAGTCAGTTTCAGTTGCTAAGATAACCGTTCACGAAAGGTATTCAGGCAAACCCGTGTGGCTGTGGCCACATTTCCTTCTGATTACAGGTATAGTGGGACTGCCCAGTCCTTGCTCCAAGCTACACTGCAATGTTGGCTGGAAGTTACTGTCCTCTGATCTTCAGCAGCAGAGCTGCTCCTGCAACTCCTCCCTGGCTTGTGTGGGTCCAAATGAGCCATGTTAACTATCTGAAATAGATCTTTCCTAGCACAGCTGGTATTAGTGAGTTAGGTAAGGGGGAGTTCCTACAGCCTTACTGAAAGGTCTACACTGTGTCTCACCTAAAAAAAAATCCAATGCGCAGGCTGGAAGGTGTAAATACCTTCCTCGGATCTTCGCTCGCGAAGACTGGCCATTATTATTATTACTGAAAGGTCTGTAGGGGCATCGTGCTCCAGCAGAGGCAAGGACTGGGTAGCTGGAGTGCTCTAAGGGCAGGAATCCACTGAGCTGGCAAAGAGCTGGGGACAAGGATCATATAATTCCTCCAGAAAAATTGTCATGATTCAGTGGAACACTAAAGCATGTGTTTGCACATCCCTGAAATGAATGGGATGGAAGCTGAGAGAGCCCAGGGTGAAACTGCTATTGATTTCAACACCACAGGATTTCATCCCTTGTATATAAATACTTTGCAGAATGGGCTCTGAGACCCTCCAGATGCTCAAAGCCAAGTACAAGAGTAAGCACTTTTGGCTAATCAAAGAATGAATCCCTTTTGTAATGAGATTTGTGGGTCTCTGTGACACCACTGCATTCCCTTCTGCTCCTACATGGGCCAAGTGGTCAACATGGCAACTACAAAACTTAAAAGGAATGGAAATCAAAACTGCTCTCTTGCATCTGCACCAGGAAATCCACCTCAGGGACCTATAGCACCCCAGTTACTCTATTTAGGCACCTCATGTATTTTTCCTCAGAACTACTCCATGGGGTGAGGCAGTGCTGCTAATCCTGCAGTACTGGCAGCTCAGCAGGGACAAATGGCTGCACAGTGCCACACAAGTAATTCACCATCAGGCCTTGCTCTCCCATGGCTCAGTCTAATGGTCCCATGCTCAAGACCATGTCCTCTCTCACTATGTTTTACAAAAAGTGCATTGCCTTTGTGTGTGTTGTATTTTAGCTGCATGAAAAGAGATCTGACTACCACATTCAAACCTGTCCCAGAAATCTCCACTATTGCCAAAAATCACTAAATGGAGTTTTTATGAAGCTATTCTTCAGAGAGAGGCAAAAGATTTCTAAGATAGATAAAAGAATTGCAGTGTAGGAAGCCAAACCTTGACACTGATGAGAGACTGGGCTTGAGAAAGGGCTGGGAGGGCTCTTTCACAGCTCCTGAGCAAAAGGAAGTGGTTGCTGCTGCAAATTGCTAGAACAGGCTCTTAGATTTGCATAGCACCTAACACTAACACTGTCTGACCATGGTTCATGTCCAAGCTGCTCAGGTGTTACCTCTCTGCAAATACAACTGCCTTTAACATTAAACTCAACCCCACAAAGCCATTTAAAATCTGAGGTACAAGTGAAGAGTTTTGGAAAAGCAAAAGTGAAGCTAACTGGAGCATTTTGCTCTCCTATAGCTGGAAACTTGAAATAAATAAAACCATTAAGAAAAAAAATGTCAGAAGAAGATCTTAGGCAGTTCCTATTCTACTCCCCTGTAACTCTATGGCATCTTGCCCTGTTTATGCCACCTCTGACAAGGGCTCAAGGATCTCTGTGGAAAGAAATACTGCACTTCAACAAGCAATTTCTCCCATTTCATTACAGTCTTGGTTAGAAAGGATTCCTAAAATCAAGATGGTTTCTGTTATTCAACTCTTTCACCATGGATATGGAAGAACATTTCTGTGCCCTGTAACAACCTTTCACATATCCGAGGACTGGTATTAAATCTATTCTCAGCCTTTCCTTCTTTAAATTAAACAAGCCTAGATTTTAAAATCTACTTTCCAAAGTCACCTCTTGCTCACCCTTTTCCTCTTCTATGTTTTTTGTTTGTTTGGTTGGGTTTTTTTTTGTTGTTTGTTTGTTGGGGTTGGTTTTTTGATTGTTTGTTTTTGATTTTTTTCCTACCCAAGCCTATACACAGCATTTCACCTGAGGCATATCGGTTCTGAGAAGAGATATAATAACACCTTTTGGTGTTAAAACCAGGATTTTGGTTAAAATTGCACTGAAGACTTACTTGTGACCTGCCATCTCATCCACTGTACTACACTGAGGCAGACCTTTGCAGTGTTTCACTATAAAAATACTTTTAATTTTATCATAAACCACTGCAATTGCAACTCAAAATATTATCTATCTGCCTTATAATCTCTTGTATCAGGTAGAATAGAGTCAAAAACTTGGTAAACTCAAGGTACATATCATGTACTGATTCCCAGTGCCCATAAGGCCCATTACAGAGTCAGGAAAGAAAATAAGGTTCATTTGACATAGTATGATACATAAATATTGATTTCCAGATGCTTTACTTCTTACAGAATTTTTCTGAGGATTGAAGTTAATTTGACTTCTTAAGTAGCTCCTCAATTCCCCCTTTTGCTTAAAAAAAAAAAAAAAGCACAATATTGTGCTTCTCTAGTTATCTAGTTCTTCATTCCCTCTCCACGGGTTCCCAGAAACACCACTAATGACTCTGAGAGAGCTTCAGACAGTCCTCTAAGTATTCCATACAAAATTCATCAGACTCAAAGGATTTTTTTAAAAATGAAGTTAAATGAATACCCTCTATCCATTTTTGCCCTTTTGTAGAGAAAAATCTTGGTTTTGTTTCTGACTTTAGTCTTGCCAGCCTCATGGTCACAACTGACTTTTAATTGATGAGGATGCAGGAACCCCACTTCATACACAGGCCTCCTCTGCATCCTTTTTACAACTTTTTTGCCCTGTGATAATTCAGTTGATGCTGCTCTTGGCTTACCTCTTACTTCTAATGCACATGCAGAATGATTTCATCTTACCCTTGGTGCTGCTGCCTAATGGTGTTTCCGTCCATATTCCAGCTTTTCTTGTTCTGTCCTTCCATACTTCTGGTAATGTTTCATTCTCGGTCCATGGTATCTGAACATGGCTTCTCTCTTCTATGCATCCCATGCACATGCTAGTCACGCTGTCTCCCCCTGCAGGGACTTCCCATTTCCAGCACTATCAAAGCCCCCTTGCCTCCCTGAAAGCCTCTTTCGCTTGATAAGTTCTGTGGCCGGTTGCCGTGGCCCTCCCACCATGTCGGTACCTGATTTCTTTTCCCCTATAATTATTACCTATAAAATTTTAAGGCAGTTTTAGTCTTCTCTATATGCCAGGCTTCCAGTGAGTAAATGAATCCGAACAGAGGGAACACTCCTCCTGTTTTCCCCCTGCCTGTTCTTCCTTTCATATTACTATTCAAGTCATGCAAATTATCCCACCAAGACTCCGTTATGCCAATTAAGTCATAATTTTGATCTTGTATTAAGACTTCCAGCTCCACCTGTTTATCCCAAATATTACTTCCATTAGTATACAGACATTTAAAGTATTCAGTGGATTGATTCACTACTCTTTGTGTCTCTCCTGTGACCTTATTTTGAATACCAACACCTCTGAAATTTTAGGTCCCTATCAGGCTGCTCTTGTTTATGCTAACATTTTTTTTCCTGGTCAACCCCTCCCTCGATCCTACATTAAAGCCCCTCTAACTAGGTTAGCAGTTTGCTGGATCACCAGCATGGAGCCAGTGCAGCAGAAAATCCTAAACACCCTCCAGTAGTATCTCAGGCTATGGCAGGCTATAGCAGGCATTTCTTCCTCACACCTGCTTCCCCTGAATAGCAGATCCAGCAAGCAGTAAACCTCCTCTCTTCCCATCGGAAGAGGGTCAATAACTTTCTCAGCTTTTATTTTAATTTTGGGGCAGGGCTGGCTACAAATCTCCTATCTGGGCTCTGGTGTGTGTTTTTTCCTGAGCACTGGGATTTAAATATTGCTTGGTCCCTGGATAACGTGCCTGTTCTTAATGTCCACATCTGCCTCAGGAGGTAGCCAACCTGTAGGAAAGCTGTTTCTTTCTCCACTGATGGTGCTGCTTGCTGCTCTAGCTAGCCAGTCTCTTTGTGCTTAGAGGTGTCCTCACATCCTGCATCCATAGGCCCTCCTGATTCCTTTCCCTGAAACTCCCTGACTTGCCACCAAAACCACCCAGGGGTATCAGGCACTTCTCCCTCTGCTTGTCTTCCCTTCCCCACTGGAAGGGAGAGACAGGCCACATTCCTTGAAAATCCAACCCAACACAGGTCTGAATCATCCAGGATCAGCATTCCCCAGTCAAGATGCACCTCTCTGGTGCAGACCAGAGCCAAAGTTTGTCTTAATGTTTGGGTACAGCCATACTGGTCCTACTCCACCCTAAACTGAGAGCTGGAGAGCTGATCTTCTCTGGGAATGGATAAGATGCTTCAGGGTGTAACTTCTGTTCATGGCCGTCAGTACATCAGCCTGGGCACAAACCCACGATGAGATAGTTTCAGCCAGTCCTTTAAATATCCTATACAAAATTCATCATACCCAGAGGACTTGAAAACACTGGAGAAGGAAGCCTTACAGCTTTTCCATCACAGCTAGCTCATCAAGCTGACCTGTTTGGAGTCCAGGCAATATGAGTGCATGGCCCCACTGGTTCTCCTCACTCAGGAGTGTTCAAAAAATACTCTTCAGCCTCATTTTGGGAAATATACAAGATCCCACCACCACAGCCAGTCTTGTGATTATTTTCCCTCCAACTATGTTGTGTTTTAATGAAAGAACATTTTGTTTAGCATGTGAAATGGTAAATATCTTGAATCATAGGAAAACATACAATAGTCGCATTTTGCTATAAACAATGAGTACCCACTAGGAAAACACTAAAAGAATGAAACTCTCTTCCTTTTCCTGTTGACTGTGTGTGCTATGCTTTCAGGCAAAATGGCATTTCCCTCTAAGACCTGATTCTCCATTCTTTCCCAGTGCTTGCTATCGACATAACTTCCTAAGTTATTATTTTTCCTTGTATTGATTATTATTATTGCCAATACATAGAAAGCTTATACCAGCATCCAGCTTCTCCAAAGGCATTACAAACATCCTCACAAGAAATCTGACTGCACATTCACAAAGGTAGGGGAAGGTGAGAAGGACCAGCATTAAGAAACAGGGTAGCAACTGTACAAGAACCATTGTAGTCTATGCACCTGTGTATTTGAATATGTTATTTTATACAGAATGAGGAAATTCTAACATTGTAGTTACTGATGGAACTGAGTTGGACAGATCAAAGTGATAATTACCATGTTCTAGAAATCCTTATTTTTTGATGATGAGGTTTTTTAAGCCTATAACAACACACAGCTCCAATTGCGAAAGCATAAAATTGCCTCTTCAGTAGAAGCAGGGCTTTGATTTCATCTAATTTGACCCTTCCACCGCACTTATAAGTGCACTCCAGTGTGGCTAGAGATAAAAACTTTGAAATTTAAATGTGCAACTTGCAGCTGAGGTTGAATTTGTGAGCTAGGACACAGAGTACCTTTTGATGAGCAGCAGTTTTCATTACAGCTGTCAGAAAATACCTCCCCATTAGGAAGCGATGAGTACATTTAATTCAAGTCCAACCTTTCCAACATCATCACTTACAGACACTCTTCTGCTCTGTGAGTGAGGTTCTAATAATACACTGAGCCATGTGGGACACACCAGGGTGATTAATGCTTGGATGTGAACATGCACTGCACAGAGTATATATTTCCCCCTTAAATGAATATATCTGGTTTTCATTGATATTGAGGTAGATTTTCTCTGTACTTGCTCACATGAGGAAGTCTAGAACTGTGGGATCTATCATTCAGTAATAGCTCCTGATAACACTAACACTCGGAACATGGCAAAGTAAAAAATGTGAATTCATATTCACTTTTAATAAACTGGGGTAATTAGTCAGTTGAAATGCAATAGAAAGTGACAGCCTGTGACACATAAAAGACTGCAGACTGACAAAGACAGAGCTATTCTTCATTGCGCTAACATCCGTTTCTTCATCAACATTGAATTTTTTCAGTCTCTTGGCATTTCAATTACATTATAAAATGAAGGGCTAAAATCCTGTCTCTGCATTTTTTCCTCTCCTCTTTGAAACTAAAGAAAAGAGGAAAACCCTCTCCTCAGTTTGCTTCTGTATCCCCTGAAATTATGTCAGTGGGCATCCATAGTACCTGTGGTGCATTCAGGAGAAGGTGTTCAAGCCTTAATTTCATCGAGGTGCTTCTGGGACTGTGAAATCCCACCAAAGGGAACTGCCTGGAAGACAGTGAAAATGGGACAAAATAGGTAAAGAAAACAGCAAAAGTGTTTATGACTAAACCAAATGTAGCCATTAAACTCAAGATGCTCCAAATACTTAATTGGTCTTTGCTGGCATCATCGGTATTTCCCTATGGATCCCCAGTGCCCAGCACCTAAGAGGTGTTTAATGGGACAGCTGAGTAACTAATTTCTGACATAAAGGGATGTCACATTTCCACCTCACCTGCTCCCCCTTTCCTTAGTGCTCCCATCCTTTCTTGGACTGTGCTTCAGAGAGCTGGGAGCCAGGGGTAGCAGCACAGTTGGCAGGGCAGTGACTTCACCCACTAGGGATGCACTGTCATGGTACTCCAGCAGAGCAGGTGTGGTGATGGTACCAGAGTCAATCACAGCCCAGATCACCAGGGTGTAAATGCAACTCCCAGGTCAAGGCAGGAGCCCAGCAGAGCGTCCTCCCCATTTATCTAACTCATGGCACACCCAGAGCCTGGACACCCCTTACCTTTTGTGGGCTCTGGAGCTTGCTAGACCCCTCTGTGAGGTCACATAACTTGCTAGATCAGCAAAAAACTAATTCTTCCCCCTAAAAAAGATGCCTTCCTCCTTGGTTAGCAAATTGAAACAAACCTCTGAAGGATCTGACCATTTCCAGAGCCTGTGGAAGAAGAAGAGAATCATGACATTGAGAGTAAGTGAGGAGGGAAGAACAGTGGGTACACAGAGGAAGAAAGGATGATGAGGAGATGGATATGAGATCTCACCTTTCAGGTCACCTTTTGGAAGCAGCAACGAGTCAGTTGGCTCTGCCCAAAATATTTCTGGTCCTTAGTTTCCCCATTTTCATAATGATTTTTGGTAAGGTTCTCATTTGAAGACATAAACAGTGCTATCTTATAACTACATATGGTGAGGAGCTGCACTTGTGTCATTTCAGCATTTGGTGAGGTTAAGCCTTTATAGAGAGAAGCAGTGCCTTTTATTTAGATCATGTGGGACAATGGTCAGAAACAGATAAGATTTTTCCTTTCTCAGGTCTGAAACAGGCTCACTCACCATCTTGGAAGAGCCCGGTGACCAGAGCACTGCTACTCTTCCCAGTGTTCAGGTCTTCTGAAAATCTTACCGTAGGCCTCCAGCAGAGGAAGAGAAAAGAGAAGAAAGTGTTTTTAAATGAAGAACAAATGACATTTAAATCCTCTTTTTCAATGACATATGGGCATTTTGCTGTGCAAAGCCTCAGCTTGTTGACTGGTGAAAGATCAATGACTTACCTCCCAGGTGTGCTATTTTGTTAATTTTTGTATATTGTTTTGAGAGCCTCAGATGGAAGGCACCAAGGCTGAGCTGTATAATTTTCTCAGAAGCCTCATGGTCTCATTTGGTTCACTCATATGTCAAAGCAGCTTTTAATTTCTCAGTTGTGGGACTCGAGTCTTAAAATACACCAGCAGCCAGAAGCTCCCCTCTACGTACCTGAACGAAAGGGTCAGGTTTTCGACTCTTTCCAATCTCCTGCAGCTCTTATTGTTTTAGTAGAGATGTGCCGTTCAAAAAATTGTAGCTCCCAGCTGTAGGCATGAGCACTTCTACTGCTGTGACCTAATACTTCACAGCACAGTCACTACTTCTATCACCTCAGTGAAAAATTAATCTGGAGGGGATCTGTAGTCTAACTAGCATCCATGGAAAAATGGTGATGATCTGAACTACCTCTACTGCCTACCTTTGAGTCTTATTTTCAGTGAAAAGTAATCTTTGCAGAAGTGAAATAAGCAACCGTATATTTTGAATAGATCTTACAAGTCTCAGAGAGGGTAAAAGGCAAAAAATATGTTAGCAGAACTGTTAGAATTATTCATTTGTGAACCTTTTTGAGAAAAAGTATAGCCCTGAAGTGTGCCTCGCAGTCCTTCCATCTGTCTCTGAAGTGCTTTGCAGAAGGTGCAAGCTGAGCACTGTGACAGGTTGCTGAAGGCACCTCCTATCTTTTCCATTCTCTAACTGGACTTCTTATGTCTGACATCTTCTTTCTATTGACAGTAAAGTGTCTTCTGATAACTGAGTAAACTAAAATTCCAAATTTTAAGTATTCAGGAGTATGAGCTTTAACTTATGTTTACAAATTTGATATTTGTTGCTTATAAATACTTTTGAGTAAAATTTAGGCTTATATGAATTAATCTTTCAAAAGAGTCAAAAATGGATTAGATTTGAAGTGCAGGTCAGTGCCTCAAGTAGCATCGACTCGGGTATCAACACTGGTAAAACTAAACCATTTTGCACCAGCTGAGGGCTCTGCATCTGTTTTTTTAAAACTCAGGGAACTTTTCATAGATAGGGCTTTATTCTCACTTCGTTCAGCCAGCAGTATTTGTGATCAGAAATAGAGTGTTCCTCTGCCAGGTCACTACAGAAGTGAGATAAATGTGCAGATGATGATGAAGTCTTAATCATAGTTTACTTTTAACCCTTAGATTTTGTTTATTGCCTTTTGAGTTACTCCTTTTAACAAATCACCTTGGTTCTGGCAGAAAATACACGGGAAATAAACTGGAGCCTGTTTTCACCTTAAGCGGCCAAGTGGTTAAAGGACTAGCATGTAAACAGCTCCACTGCACCTATGCTGCATTATGAAGTCCAGTGGGATTCTGCTCTAATCTTGAGAGGGAGTGTGAGGGGTTTGTTTTTCACAGGGGCTTTAGCCTACAGTTAAGTGCAAACACCTGCTGAAGTACTGGTAATTAGTAGGTAATTAGTAGCTAATGTTCTTAGAATTTAAAAAGAAAAGCTTACATAAGTAATTACTTACTATTTCTTATAATGTGCTGCTTTTCCTGAGATTTCATATCCCCAGAACATTTGCCAAGTTCCTAGGTTCCTCAACATACTAAATTGTTTATTAATTACACACGTATATTGCTTGTAGAAAAAATAAAATGCATTAAAACGCTGGAAACAGGAATGAGTTATCTTTTAAATTACAGCACAAGTCTCATTGGAAATGACAGAAATCACAAAGGATAACGGCTTTAGGAGGGGCATTAATTTGAGGCTGGGGGAGGAGGAGGATGGTGGCTGGAGCAGTGAAAGTGACAGTGGGGTAGCCCTGAATGAGTTCCTTTTGCTTGGATAGGGGATAGAGAGACATGAAGTGAGAAGCAACCTTTGCAGTAGGTGTTTTGCTCAGGCTGGTAAATGTATAGCACAGCTGTGGACCCCCAACTGGATTCACACTGTGCCAGCTCTATTCACACATTTCAGGTGGGCTAAGAGTTGGGGGCTGTTTGGCTCCACAGTGAAGAGGTTTGAGTTGTTTTGCACCTCTTGTAGAAGGATCTTTTCTGGATCAATGGAAGAGCTAAAACATCTGCCTTGTCGAACTCTTTCTGCAGTCAGAACTGAGCATTTTCATACGTGAGAACTCTTTAGGCAAAGTCATGCTTTTCTACATGCTTTAGATGAAGACTAAGAGATGATGCAGCTATTGAGACTGTGGTTGCACTTGCCAGATGCCAGCCTTGCTCTTGCAGCACATGGGACATGCCTTATACAGAGGCAGAAGAGCATCATGACTGGATGATGCTCCCTATGTGTCCTTGTGTAGAACCCCCCTTGCAGTTTGGCATGAACCCCTTCCTCTATGGCAGTGGGGTACACACATCCTCTCTGAGGATGACTTTGCTTCAAGGCACAGTGCAGATGAAAGCAGGTTTAGTAATAGCAAGGACCAAGTGCAGGCGAAACGTAGCTCTATAGAGAAGTCCTTCCAGGGAAGAAGTTGAATGTTACCCTCTGAGCTTCTGCACTGTAGGAACACAAAAAGCTTGAGCTCTGACAGTTTCCATGAACTCTCGCTATTCAGCAGGGCCCTGGGACATAGAGAGCTGAACTCTCTCAGGATCTTCTCAGGGAGGGCAGGGCTTCTGGAAGAGCTGAGATGAGAAAACCTCCCTGCCTTGCAAGGAAGTTCATAAGTTTGAAGGAGCAGCCTTCCAGTCCATGGTGCTGGGGATGGTGAAGAACGGTCCTGGTGATAACTTCCTTCACCCTTTTTTACTCCACTTCACTCAAGACTCCCTAAACTAAGAGCTTCTTGGCAGCCTTGCCACGGCCGTGATGCTTTAAACAGAAAGGGGATTTAATTGAAGATGGAGCCACTCTTTAAAGATAAACTATGAGCTGAAGTCTTTCTTTTATTGTTACTATTCAGAGTTGTTTTGTTTTTTTAGCTTGGCAGTGAATAAGAAAAAACAAACAAACATTCACAAATTGGACTAATTGAGATTAAAGCTGCTGGTAGGCACCAACTTAGCATACAGCTTGGGCTTCCTCAGGGTTTTAGGTCCTCCAGGATTCTTATTATTCCTTTCCAATCAATTAAGCTGAACGCAAATGGCAAAAAGTGAAATTAAAAGAAAAAAATAAAACAAATGGGAAAATTACTTTAAAAAAACCTAAACAAAAATCAAAACCACCCAAGGCTGGAGGAGAGTTGACTATTTCAATCGTACATAGCTCTTAAGAAAACACCCACCTTTTCATGCAGAGTTTTAATAATAGCTGACTAATCTCTTTGAGGTGTTCACCTTGGAAGGTTCCAAACCCAGCTGTATCTTAATAACAACTAATATCAGCTCCTCTCACACCGTGGCAGTAACTCTCTGAGGAGGTGTGTAAGTGCTAGGGCAGCATTTGTTTCCTGAACAACGGGTCTCCTTTCTCCTGGTGAAGACAAACCAAGTAGAATCATAGAATAGTTTAGGTTGGAAAAAACCTCTAGGACCACTGACTCCAGCTATTAACCCAGCACTGCCAAGTCCACTACTAAACCATGTCCCTAATTTGCTTTGGATTCATATGCCATTTCCCACAACATAGGATTTCCTGACCTGCAAATGGCATTGCCTGTCAGGACAAATAAAACCCCTGAATGAAGGCATCCTAGGTGATGAAGGTGTTTGTCCTTGCAAAGGCCTTATGAAAGAGTGGCTTTGTGTCTTTCACAAGGTTTCTTTCAGTGAAATAGTGCTAGCTTCATTTTTTAATTAAAAATAGTGCGTGCTTCATACTTGCATGGTAATGATTTGTAAAAGTATTTATGTTTCCTAAATAAGCAGTAATTAAAAAAAATTAACAGCAAATCTGTAGCCCTTTAGGAGCTATTTCCTGCCACTGTGCTATGCACCAGGGATGTGTGAGGCTTCCTAATCATAGCTGGGGACCAAAGCAGATTATTTGTGCTTCAAAGGCATAGCTCTGTACATCCCAACTACAAAACACCATCCCTATGCTTTAGTACCATTAGTGGTGTAAGGCTGAGAAATGAGTTGTAATGCACTTTAAAAGGAAAAAAAATGTACCTCTCAGCCTTTCCATTTTAAATCCTCATGCTCATAGCATGTTTTGCTCAGAAGGAGAAACTAAGTTACTACAGAAGGAGGTATGGCAAGAATATTGACATGGGAAAATAATCTCATATTCCTCAAATTGTAATAGAAAACTGCTTGAAAGAGCACAGAAATGGCACGTAGCAATTTAAGAAAGGAAGAGCAATTAATTCAAATAATTTTGAACACAAATTGGCATTAAAGTAGAAACACGATTTGGCCAGGACACTGGATTAATGGATCTTGCCAAAGGGTTTATGGCATTAAATCATCTAATCTAGCCATGCTTTCAGACCTGAACAAAAGACCAATTCTATAACTCGACCCCTTCCGTGAGCCCACTCCATATGCCCTGAGGTTCCTGATGTAGTCTTATTTTTTCCATAAAAAACAATCTTTAATAGGCATAATATTTTTACTGTTTCTCCAGCACGCTGCTTAAGATATGTCTCACCATGAGGACTCAATTCAGCTGCCTAATCAGAAGATTCAAATGCTGGTTGTGATTCCCCATGGTGTCCAGGACATTTGTGAGGGCTGGCAGATGTAACACATCCCTGAGGGAAGGCTCACGGCTTTCTGGACCAGGAACTACATTCCGTGTCCCACGCCTCTTGGAAATATGAGGCTAGCATTGTAACAATCCAAGCTGGTGTTGTAATGAAGTGATAGTACGTTTGAATTCCACTGTGATAGTCAGTTTTATTATTATCAAGCAATGCATTCTTACTACACTCAGAATGTTGTTTGTTTTGATTCTCTGTGAAAATTTAGAACCAGATGGAAAACACTTTTTCTGAGGCCGCTACATCTTCCTGGAGAGTTACGAGAGAGATGAGATGGATAATGACATTTTGCAGCTTGATTCCTGAAAACTGGTTTGATTTCAGGTTAGTCATTTTACTTTTGATGCAAACTGATGGCAGTTAGCAGAGGAAATATACACATGTTCTTCTCTTTCTGTCTGAGTCTTAACTGATGCATCATTTACCCAGCTGATGTATCAATTCGCACATGAAAAGCTGTGTGCAAATAACACAGGATAACACTTGTGCATTGTAGGCTAATTTTGCTCTCAGTTATACCCATTCCACTCCACTCCTTTTCGCTGGGGTTGACAGGTGTAAATGAGAGCAGCTGATTTTTTACTCTGTGACCTTATAATGAAACGAATGAGATTCTTCAGGACTCGGTTGCCTCTAAATTCATAATAATAAAGTAACTACAGTGATTATATATAGCTTCACTGTTGCCTTGAGGGACTGTCTCAACTCTCTAAATTGGTAACAGTATGATGATCCATCCTGGTCAAGCTTGGTCTGGGTTAAACCTGGGATAGAGGTGGGTAAAAGCTGCAACCATACAATGGCTCTTCAGTGGTGCTTGGTATGTGAGTGTTACATTCATAGGGAACAGAAATACCTCTTCGGTTTATTGCAAGCATGTGTCCATATCTGAAATCACAAAAGGTAAGTGCAGCTCATTAGAATCCCATTCAAGTCTAAACAGCAAGGATCTGGACTTGAATGGGCTGAACCGTCCCATTTCCCCCATGTCCAGGTTGACACAGATGAATGAACCCATGTAGGGGAGCAACAATCCCAGGATGCACCCAGGAATCTTCCACCAGGGCTCTTGAAAAGCTTTTCTGAAGTTTACAGTAAACCTACACACAACCAAGTGGACAATATAAAGAAAAGAACAGGCCAAAGAAAGGGCAAATTTTGTATACATCTTAGCATTTAGTTCTCGTCTGATATTTAGTGAAGATTTCTACTTGGTTTAAACATGCTATTTGGAAGCATCTCTTGATAAAGGCTTCTTTTTATAAAGATTTATGGCTGCAAACACATATTCTTGACTATTAGAAATTTTAACATGTTTACATAAATGAAAAAAAGCTCACAGCCCGTGATCTTTCAAGAGCTGGATGAGAAAATGGATAGCACATTAAGAAAAACCACACTACAAAGCACTGTGAACTCAAAAATATCTTCTTTTCTTCTCCTCCCTAACTAGTGCCTTTGCACCATCTTTACATTTATATATATGATTTCTGAACTTACCATGTAAGTATTTCAGTACAGTGTGTAGATGTCACTAAAAGACTCAGTGTATTATAATGAAGGGAGTAAGAGGAAAGGAAACACAAACCACTATAACACTTGAGCAAGGCTCTGTGTATCAAAAACCAGGTAAAAAACTTCATCTGTGCTCTTTGGTTTACATTAGGTTTACATTTTTGTCTGGAGGTGGCACACATACAGGCCATACTGATGTCAGAATTGAAATTCCTAAACCTCTGAACGCCAAACATTTACAACAGAGAATGTGTGCACCTTACAGAGGCTGCAGCAGCATCTAGTTTTGTTTTGTTTGGTATCTTTTGTTAATTAAGATCATGTCTTAGGTCCAGGCTTGGTTTTATCACCTAGATAAGTGAAAGGCTGTAACAGGTATGTGACCCTTGTTTGACACCAGCTCAGCAAGTCTTTCGGGCCCAAAGAACTAGCATGGTGGCAAAGAGGCATGAAGAAGTGAAACGATTTAACTGCAATCACACAATACATCAGTTTTGAACCCTTGTTTCTCAAATCCAAGCAACACTGCCTCACTAGTCTTCCTCCATAGCAGGAATAATCCAGATGGGAGTTCTGACTTCAGCAATGATTGCCACAACAAGTTCAGATAATGTGGTGGTTGTGCTCTAAACATCTAGCTGTAAAATAACATGAATCCCAGCCTGCACCAAGGTTTGCCTGTCAGTATAGTGTGCATTCTTGGGTGCTCATTAGAAGCCTACAAATGCCTGTCAGAATTCATCACCCACTCTTTCCCCCCCACCTCACTTATTTTCACAGGTCTTGCCTCTTTAACCACATAATTCAATTATTGAGCATGAAAATATTTCCCCCAGTATTATGATTGTTCTGTGGCTGATGATGGTGTGAGGTGCCATGATGGAGTGCACTCAAGGACCTCTTAGATGAGCATATATATTTGCATTGCTAATTTAGTGCCTTGAGAGGGAAGCAATGGTTGACTTTGTTCCTTGTTTGATTCATAGGTGTCTCATTTTACTAAGGATTGATTTCTGTGTAGGTAGGGAGGGGGGCTGGGTGTACGGTTTGAATTGTTAGCACTTGTGCACAAGTGAAGTACTGCTTGTTTGCAAGCAGATATTGAAAAATGGGAAGACAGTTGCATTACAAAAGATTTGTTAAGGTGTCTGTGAGGAAGCTCCTCGTCTAAAGACCTATGCAAAGAGATGCTTTTGGTCTGTGTGGACCAGAAAAGGGAGATGATCCAAAGAGAACATAAAATGGATAGGTACAAGAAAATGGAAATCATTGATAACACACACACACAAAAAAATGTTTTGCATGGGCTTAGTGTTAACATAGGGATCATATGATGCTAGTAGAATGTAATAAAAGCCATAAATCAGTGCAATCCTGAAAAGAATAATGTTTCTTTAACAAATGGTATAAGACTTGGAGACTTAGCCCAGACCAAGTACAGAGTAGAAAGCTTCACAAAAAATAATTGAGGTCCCTGCAAAATATTTCAATTTTTTATTGATTGAAGGCAATTATCCCTTAATTGCATATTTAAATGAGGTATTAGGAGGTTTAACTAAGCAATGCCTCTTAATTGCTGCTGCACACTAGGTGTCACAGATTGTGTTTATTTCATATGTTAATTAAAGAGAATGGGTATTTTATTTTATTGACTAGCAGGCTCTTCAGGCTGTACTGCTTAGGACCAAAGATGTCTCAGGTGTCCACAGTACCCTGGGTATTATTGTAATCCTTAGAAAGGTTCTGGTTTTAAATGAAGAGGTGTATCTGCATTTCATGGATATTTTCAGCCTCTTAGACCATATGTAAGTAGGAGGAGAGAGAACCTGAACCCAGGTAATGTTAACTGAAATGATACAGAAATTCTCAAGTGCAGGCACAATCACAGCAAAGGTATGCACATCAAGAGCACAGGTATATTTCTGTCCGTGCTGAACGCAGCTCTAAGGCTGTGAAGCAGGATCTGATGGGGCTGAGATTTGAAATACCTGGCGTGATTTCCAGGCTGTGGTGTTAACCTTTGAGCTTCTGTTGTGCAGTTATGTGTGGTTCATACCTTGGAGTTAGCAGCCCTAACGCCATGAGATCACGGGGAAGTGTCTGAGTCCCACGTGGCAATTCTGAGATGGTTTTTGGGGATAGCTTTAAGTGAATGGCAGGGTGTTCTGTGGAAAAAAAATACAATAATTTCTTGTCTGACTAACAGTGTAGCTGCTGAAAGAGTGATATAGAAGTAGAGCCAAACATTAGGGTGAGGTAGAGTTCTTCTCTGGTGTATAGTACATGCCTCCTACATGTGGGGTACACAGGGTCATATGCCTCAGGCTCTGACAGTACCCACTTTTTCTGTAAGACAAAAATAATCAGCTGGAGTGTTGAAAAGGCAAGACACAAGATATCCTGTCTAATCACAGGAGGACTATGTTGTATCTATATGGAGGGGGCAGATGGATGGATACTGCAAACTGGCCAGATAGAAACCTTCTCTGGGACAAAACCATACAGCCGTGTTAGTGAGGTTTGTGCCTGAGCTAATAAGGCCCACTGGGAGGCAGAGTGTGTTAATTCAGGAATACTATAACACTCATGCCGTCAAACAGCTTCTGGATCACAGCAAGTGTAGCTCAGAGCACGGGCAAAGGGGACACGTCTGCCCGGACAGAGCACACCTCACCAGCGTGGTGGGGCTGGTGAGAAACTGAAGGTGGTTTCAGGGCGTATCAGGCGTGTGCCTGCTCAGGGCACGGAGAAGCTCTCGGAAATACATGTAAGGAGAAGCAATCTGGAGTTGGAACCAGAGGAAAAAAGATCTGCCAGAATGACCAGGGGGGTGGGGGTGGGGGTGGGGAACCAATCCTGTTACGGGAAACCCAGGAGCAGCGTATTTTGTCTGGAAAAACAGAAGCAGATGGCGGAATCCTGAGCAATCTTCAGGCACAGGCCTAGGGCAACGGGTTGCATCCTTGCCTGAGGAGGCAGTGACTGGTTGGCAGCAGGAGCAAAGCTCCAGCTACACACCAGCTCTTTGCAGGGTCTTCATAGGCAAAGACAAGGTTCAAATTAGTGGAGGAAGATGGGGAGGATGCAGAAGCAGGATTCCCCAACTGTTTCTAGGGGTAGGGGTCTTGAAAGAGAAAGAGAGAAATTCATTGGCCCATTCCCACTCTGCCCAAATTTTTCCTTCTCAGGGAAGCCCCAGGGAACTCTTCACAATTTCTGACCAGTTCCCACCGATTTCTGCTCCCTCCCTGGCACCCCTTTTCTGCTGATCACTGTTAAAGGGAAGGCTGTTTCTGCATTATGGTGTATTCACATCAGAGTCATTCATTCTGAGAGGTGGTGGGTGCTCAGCACCGTAAAACTGAAGACCCATGACAGCAAAACGGTAAAATTCACATGGGGGTACATGGTCATTAAATTTGCCTTGAGTCTATTCATGCTGTAAATTGAGTGCATCTTAAATAAACAGCAGAGCAGCAAGGTTCAAAAATGGTCTTGTAGTTAGGGCAGTGGAAGCAAAAGGTATTCTAAAGATGGAGTTGAGCTGGTTTGTTTATTGAATCACCAGACAGTGTTTTGGAGCTGGTCACTGTTGCCAGGGAATAGCTCTTCCAAATCTATGTTCAAATATAATATTCCACAAATTGTGTTTCTGGTGTGTTTTTCTACCTTTCGCTGAACATATATGGGAATTTCAAAGAAACATCAGAATCCCATGGCTGTTTTTTGAGCACAGGGCATCTGGCTTTCTTTTGTGTTTGGGAAAAAACAAGTAATGATGGGATGATCATGGACATCATTTCTGCCTTCTGTCAGAATATAAATATGCAGTGCCAGAGTAAGAACCATCAGCTGCAAGTATTGACTGGACTGTTAGACTGAACAGTGAATTTGCTCTCTTTTAAATGTGTTAAATCCGAACCTAGATTAAATTTAAACTACTTTGCTGCAGCATAATCCACGAGGGATACCCTGACTTTTCATTGACTTTAACAGAGCCTCTACTGAACAATTAGAGCAAAGCGCAAAATATGCACTGTGGCTGTAGAGATGAAATGGTTAACAGCTTTTTTTTTTTTTTTTTTTTNGGGTTTTTTTTTTTTTTTTTTTTTTTTTTTTTTTTTTTTTTGTGGGCAGTTTCCCCTTTTAGTTTTTACTGTGTCATTATAATTAGCAAAACCCAAGGGTTCAAATCTGAGCTAACAAAGGGCAGCGGCATGAGAGTTTGTGCGTTGTTACTGCTACTTATTACATTTATCATTATCATCTCACCTTGAACTTGGGCTTCCCCCACTGGTTTATCATCTCTCCATCTCATACGTCTGCTGAAAGCTCTTTGGAGCAGATCTGGTGGTTTGATGATCCAGACCTACAACAACAGGACTTAATTCTACGTTGAGGCCTGCAGAAGTAGCAATGCAACTGCTATAAAGAGGGGTAACAGATGAATGGTTTAATGGCAGGTCTTTTGGGATGGCAAATACTGCTGTGTCCTCCTGAGGTCCAATAGCTGTCTGTTGTAGGGCCATACAGGGGCTGAGCCGTACATGGCATAATGTTACAGGACTAGACAGGGAACACCTCTGGTCTGCCTCAGAACACAGGCTGCTATGCTGCGGGCTCTGGGACACACCAGGTGAGCTGATGCAAGAGCTCACAGGAAAAAGAGGAGGTTTGGATGTACCTCTAGTTTTAAGAGACCTCAACCGTAGATTGAGGTCATCAGAAGAACATTTCCCTCCAGTACAGATGGGCCAGGCACAGCTGGCCCAGCAGCTGCAGGGGCTTCATGCTCTGCCAGTAGTGAGTCTCCGAAAAGTTGAGATATCGTTGTCTATCTAACATTTTTGGGCCAATTCAAGAGTGCATGGATGAATTGCGGCAGCTTCTTAATGATTAAACGAGAGATCAGACTGGACAATTTACAGTTCCTTTTTGGCCAGAAATTTGTGGAACAATGTGTTGTCCCTCACTGGTCAAAGACTTCTGAGAAGCCCATAATTTAGCCCGTAATGTAGGAGAGGTTTAATATTGCAACACACAGCACAATGGCTTGAAGAGAACCAGACGGGTCTTGACATCACCAGCCTTTTCTTCCCTTCAATTCCCCTGCGCGGTTGCTATTGTTTGAGCCTCATCACTAATGGCATTGGAGAGGAATCCAGCATCGGCCAACCACTAGGGCTTTTGCCACTGTATCGTTATTTCTTCTCCTAGTAGGTCCAGGCAGGACCATGATCAAAATATTGCAGGCTGACAGCAAACTTCTGCTGCCATGAGAGGAGTTGAACTGCTGTTTGTGAGGGCGGGATGGAAATTTCAAAGTTAATCTGGTTCCCATCTCTGGAACTATTTAACTGCAGCACACAAAGCGTTTTCAGTGCACCGGGAATTCAGTCGTTTTATGCAGGTCAGCCATACGATGAAAAATTTTATATCAAAATGTTTAACTTCAAAAAGGGTTAGATTCAATTTCCTGGTGAAGGCTTGAGTCAGTTCTTATTTTAATCTCCCCTGCGTGCCTGCCCCTAGGTAAAATGTCATTGTATTGTCACATTTGGTTGTAATAATCGTAGTCATTTGGCCAGCAACAAAATCACAGGCCTGAACATTTCTGACGATTTAATCCAAATTCAGATCCAGATATGTCACCTGTTCCGTCTTTGAAATGAGTGGAGCCATTTATTTGCACCTGGATCATCAAATTAGGATGCAGCTCTGTCCTCTGAGGTCCTTGGGTCTATCTTAGCTTATCTGCTGCTCCCCAGACAACATTTTTCCTTTTTAGGGCAGCTGCTCCAACGACTGATTCTGAAGCTGCTGAAATAATGTGGACTCTTCTCCCGTCCAGAGAAACCAGTGGCGTCCCATTGTTTGTGTATTTCTTTTCATAAGTAGTCCATGAATATGCTTCCTTAAGTCACTGAAGGAAAATACTTCCAAGTATAAACTCCTGTCTTGTCTTAAAGAAAAATATTTGGACTGGTAAAATGCATTGTACTATGAAGGATAGTTCCAATTTACAGACTCATGAGCTTATGAGTGGAATAAGCCTCCATCCTTATCTTTATGTTACAGCAATGGCACCCACATACGATAAGTCTTCGCTGGCAGAATTTTGAAAAAGTAATTCCAGTGCAGTGAATATAAAATAAATGCTATCAAGGAAAAATATTTTTTGCTCCCCTGGAATAGAAAACATTATTGAAACTGTTGGATGCCTCAGGAGTCTATTCATGCAAAATCTATTTCTGCAGTCAAAATACATTCTATTCTGCAGATATTTTTTTCAATATGTGACTGAGACTCGAAGACAGAAAGAAGAAATAGCCATTTTGTCCAGGAAAGAACTGGCATGTGGTCTGGTTTTAGGTGAGTGTAGATTTTGCATGAAAATTATAGCAATTATGGGTATTTGTAAACAGCGATTTTTGCACGGCCTAATCGCATGGTCAACAGCTGGAAGTTGCTCTATGCAGATTCCTACCTAACACATAATAAAAGTCACCCTTTGCTGCATTTCCACAAAGAAACAAATTATAGCACAAAAGAGACCTGCCAAATGCAATCTTTCATCCCCTTCTGGTTCTTAAAGAGGATGTTTGAATATTCTGATTTTAAAAAAGGAATAAAACAAAAGGAAAAATAATTTATGTATATCTAAAACACGTGTCTAAAGAAAAAAGGAATGGAAAATGCTGATGTATATGTACTACTTAGTCTTTCACTGTAATATATGCATTTCCTTTGCATTTGAAAGTTCCTATGTCATGCATGTTACACATCTGTTCCTTTCATTTTTAATTCTGTTTTAAATACGTCTTTTTAATTTCTCCCCATTGTTTTCTCAAATGGTTCCATTACAACAATTTAAAAGGATATCCAACAAGCAAACCCACACAAAACAACTCTTGTCATACTGAAAATCTTGGCAACCTGATGAGGAATTTGCTGTCTAACTGGAAACAACAATCAAAATAGAAAACCAGAACAAATCTGATGAAACCTGTCTTCCTCCTAGCCTGCTGGGAAACACCTCAGTTTAGCATCCTGGTCCCCAGGTGTCCCAGTCTAGGCATATTCAACCAGTTAAAATTTACACTAGCTGACACTGGTGGTTTACATTAATCTTTTTTCTTTGTATTTGGAGGTGCCTGGGAAATAAAAGGGCAGTTACTGTAGCTTGTCTGAGAACTGGTAGCTTCAGGTCCTTAATTTGCTTGTGATGAGTACCCTTTATCCTTAGGTTTTCTAATCAGACACTGTTATTATCTAACTTCTGATCTTCTGAATCTTTGCCCCTATTTCTTTGCTGAATGTCAGCTAACAGTTATCCTGATTTTCTGTAGTCAATTTTCCAGAATGAGTGCTACTGGTGATAAATCCACAGCTTCACCAGGAGAAATGTGCAACTACAGGCCTCTCTCTTCCTTGCCTTCACACTTACTTTTATTCAGTCAACTTCCTCATAATTATGTAGATTGTGTTAACAAGCACTGAGTTATATGAAGCTGCTCACTTGTGGGTTAATTTTTGTATGGGATCAGTGAGTTTGTGTATGCTGTTTATAATGTCAACACTGGCTACTGGAACTCAAGTATAAATTTAGTCTAAAACTTGCAGTGGAGGAAAGATGAATGCTGGGAAACTACGGAGGAGTTAACATCTTGAAGAACTCCAAAGCCTCTATAAGAAACTACATTTTAAAGGACGAACCCAAAACTTGGCCCATGGGGCCCTGTCCCCAGTGCATGTTGTTTTGGTGTGGCATGGGTGGGATGCCAGTTTTGTGGGACCTGAGCAGACCCAGCAAGTCCCAGACAAGAGAGAGCTCAGAGGAATGCACTGGCAATGCTCTGGCATAGAGCAGGTCTCATGTAGCTAATACCAGCCTATGTCTGAGGCTGTCCTGTGGGTCTGGAGAGCCACAGCTGCTCGGGGAGTCTGGGTGCAAGCAGGGCAGCAGTGAAAGTTGTCCTCTCTTTCCCATGGCCTTACAGGGACTTCCCAGCTGCTGACCAGGTTGGGAGACATGGCTCTCATATTGCACTTACAAGTCTTATCCTGAGGCTTAGCCTTACCCCTTTGTTACACCTTGCAGGCATCATCCTTTCCATTAGCAGGCACTTGGCACATATTTGGGTTCATTTTGCTCTTTCTCCCTTTTTGCCATTGTAAATATTATTCTTTGTTAATTTATGGAATGCTGTGAGTCTTTGGCTTGACTCTTATTAAATACTGTGCATTTTAAAGGTGTTTAGTTCTTTCATTGCTAGTATTAATCGCTTCGCTATCAATTCCCTATTCCCATCTGTTGTTTTGAAATAGCATTATATATTATTATGCCTCTTCATTGCTTCATCTCTCTGTCATAGCTGACTGCTTGTTTACTTCACCCTCTGTGTAGCTTCCAAAATCCTTTTTCTCCCTTGTTCTCATGGCAATGCTCCAGCTCCCCGAGTCCTGGTGTGTTCATCAGAGATGCTCTTAGGTAACCTTTAGGGCATCTTGCTCCAGAGTTTTAACATCTCTTTATCTCCTTCTTCCTTCCCAGCTACCTGTCCTGTCCCTCCACTGAAAGTAACTGCCCTGTAGTAGCACCAGCAGAACCACATTCGTACCTGTAGCTCTGCCACCAGCCTGGTATCTCAGATGAAATCACCAGCAGAGAGAAGAGGTACAGGCAAGTTGTGCTAAAACCTCCACTGACTCCATTCACCTCTGACAGGTCCCCCTCAGGTTCCACAGGAGAACCCATGGGATTTGATTAGGTCTTTCATGGCAGAATTACCTTTGATGTTGCTGTAATACTGCTTTTTTTTCTCCCTGCTTATCCTTTCCTTCTCCTATAGCATTTTTGTGCCCTTTTCCTGGCTAATTGGCTTCCCAATTTGATCACTACTTCTTTCCTCCTTGCTAATAGCAAGATTGTTTCCAAGCTGTTTTGACAATCCTCTGATACATCTATTTTCTCCTCCAGTCATCAAACCAACATATTTTATGGATGCTTCTAATATTCAAGACATCAAATGTAATTTCTGCCTACATTTCAGGCTATTTAATTTCTAGCATCTGAAAAAGAAAGGACCATACTTTATTAGGACCATAATGTCCTTATTAAAGAGGTTATTTTTTTTCAACAGCCCTTCAAAGGACCAGCCATAACTTGCATTTTTATCCTTGCAGTGCTAAGACTCATGAGTAGAGAAGATAATAATGGTAAACATCACTTCAGCCAATGTTCCTCACCCCTGCCATCTCTACAGTCTCTTCTCTCTCCCTTCATAGGGACTTTGTCCAGGACTTCCTGGGTGAATTCTTTCTGCTTGTTTCTCAATCACAAGGGCAATTTTCTGTACATTATAGTTTGTAGAACTGTGTATATGCAGAACTGCAATCTTTTTCTGGAGGAGAGGGAAATACTGTTTCAAAATATAACTGGAAACAGAAATATCTGTCTGGCAGAGGGTTAGGAAACTGCATGCTGTGCAAGCATCGTGTCATATAAATTCTGTCATACAGGAACTAAACTCCACTGTTGAAAGGAGCAATCAGCTTGATATGTCGATCCTGTTCTTCCATTGGGAATGTTGTTATTGGGTTTTAGGAGACTCCCTATTTTTATTTTTTTTTTAATTTCGAAATTTATGGGAGGCGAATTTACTATTCAGTTACTCTTGCCCAATGGATGGTTCAGGTAGACTAATTCTTTTCTTCTACAACAGATATTTACAAACTGGTTATCCAAGACAGTGCAATTCTGTAAGCCTTCAGATTTCGTTTTGCAGGCTGAATATGCCAAGCTCCAGCTTCTCTAGTAAGACTAACAGCCTGTTTCCCAAGCATCTTAGCAGTGGTCTCTACAACAATTTCAATTTGAACTTCTGTTTTTTTTAGTGTGGGTAGCCAGAGAAGTAGACAGTATTTCAGATTTTGCCACAGTGTTGTTTGCACACAGTTATATTAATACTTTCCTGTTACTACTGGGACTAGCTTGCAAGGGTGGGCCCCATTGGCAGCTTAGAGTAACTCATGCTCTTGTGAGCTCCTTTACCAGATTAATTCATCTCATTTTCAGCTGATGAGAGCTCCTTTTACAGAAGCTGTGGTATCAATCCCTCGATGAGTAGGATTTTATTTTATTCTACTTCTATAATATATTGATTCTTTCTGTC
The DNA here is from genome assembly GCA_013399735.1 of Tyrannus savana. NCBI lineage: Eukaryota > Metazoa > Chordata > Aves > Passeriformes > Tyrannidae > Tyrannus > Tyrannus savana. The sequence goes on from VXAW01005013.1 coordinate 277,167, forward strand.
TACTCTCCTCATCCTCTTCTGTACTAACACTTTCTTTTAGATATGGACAATCATTAGTATCCCAAACAGGATACCTAAAGTAATGAGTCTCATTATTTATATCCAGGTCATCAGAAAACAGTGAAAGAATAAAGATCCCCAAACTGAACCTGGAGAAACTTAATTCATGTTTCTCCTTCAGCCCAACAGTTCTCTTTGCAGTACTGCAAGTGGTTATCTTCATTTCCGAAGGCTCCCACTCAACAGTTCCTCTGCACATCCCTATTTTTCTCTAGTTTAAAAAATTATTTCCCATCTGACACTTTATTAAATGCTTTACTGAAGCTCAGATAAATTATACCTACCATGTTGCCTTTGTCTAGAAAACCTTTTACCTCTTGGAAATCCTATCAAGTTAGTCTAAACCAACCTGCCTACCCAAGCCCTTTGGTGATATTTTAGTTCGTTCCCAGTTTATCTACATGACTTAAATTACTTTTTTCTTTCAAAATTTGTTCCAAAGCCTTCAGATGTTTTAGGTCTGACTAACTTGCAGTTGTGAGATCTCTTTCTTTTCCCTCTTAAATGTAGGTACTGCCTTTACTATTTTTGAATCCCATGAGTACTTAGGCTTGTCATGAATACCTGTGATTGTTCCTGCAGTTTCATGTGCCAGTTCTGTCTGAATTCTGAACGAGATTATCCAGGCTCTCCAAACTACTGACAATTAAGCTCTTAGATTTTTTTGCTGTTGTTTTCAGAGTACTAAAACCTCATTCCTGTACAATTAAGCTCTTAGATTTTTTGCTTCTCTTTCCAATGTAGTAAAACCTCATTCCCATTATATATCTTCCCTTTGTTCAATGTCATTACTCTTGCTGAAGTTTGAACTAAAGGCTCTTTAAGTGGCTCTTTATCCGACAGGTCCAAAGATCCTTGGGGTTTTTTTCTCTCCTGCTAGGAATACAGCTTTGAGATCTTATTAGCACCAGTGATTCGAAGAATCCTCCAGTCTCTTTCCCATGGCATTGCAGAGATGCACAGTGTGTTGACTTCAGTGGCCAGGGCGCTCAGAGCACTTAGTCCATCAGTGCTTGCCCTTTTGAAATGGAGAACATTAGTTCCAGCCTTACTTGTGTTTGTTCTTCCATTTAATGTAAACTGAATCAAGGCACAATTACTTGAGCCAGTGCTGTTTCTCAGCTCAGGTCTACTAAAATGTCTTCATTGCTTACCCAAACCAAAGGAAAATTCCAGTCATTCTTTTAATATCGTTCTGTAATAAACACAACTGTATGTATTATTTATAATTGTCTTCACCAGCTACTTAATTTCAGTGATACCAGAATGGCCAACTGTCTTTTTAGGAGGCATTTTGTCTTGACTGTGCTCAGTAGAGAGGGATAAAGAGCCTGACAGACAGGAGGAATCTTAAACATGAAGTGGAGATGATTGGAATTTGACTGTAACAAATTCCAGCCTTTTTATCCCAAATTAGGATGAAACATAGAAGTGTTCATATTAAAACAGGAATATTTCCAGGTCAAATGAACTGCTTGAAATGTTTCATTTTGTCTTAACTCCATTAGAACTGATTCAATAGTCTTTTCATTTGTTTTTCCCCTCTGGCATTTTGAAATTTGAAAAAAAAAAAAATGACCTTCCAGAGATGAAAATTACTTTAATATTAAATGTTCATATTTTGATTCTTCATAGAGAATGTATTTTTAAATTACTTCCTGTACTGTTTCATACAAGGCAGTTCATTTAAAATATTCTTACCCTATAAAAAAAATTAAACAGGAATGTGCGGTACATGTGATCAATCACAGCTAAGCAAACTCTGCAAACTGTAGAAATGTTAGCTGAATTATTCTCACCGTGACCTGGGGTTCACCTGCTGGGTGTATTTCTACAGTGCCTGTTTCTGCTTTGTAATCACCGCAAGTTTGGTGGCATGTTTCCTGGGAGGGAATAAAGGTCCCTTGATGCAAACCTTACACTGACTGTGGTAGATTTTGAGGGCTTGTTGTCTCTGCAGAGAGGACGGTCCTAATAAAGAGGCATCTGGGCCTTCTTGTCTCTTTTCATCTATTAAGATATGTCAGGCTAGGCTCTGGACAGCTGGATTGTGATGTTTTTGCCCCCAGGGTGTTTTGGGGTAGTGCAGTAGGAGAGCATTACTATCTCCAGGAGCCAGTGAATCTGAGAATATGTCTCAAGGATGAAACCTGGAGAAGTGCAAAGAATGATTTCATCTTGATTAATTACACAGTATTGATCCTCTGTGGAAAGAGCAATTATCCCAGACACTCTTCTCGCTGAAGCGAAAGCCACCGGGAAAGCCACTCTGATAAAGAGGATGAACGCTTTCCCTCCGAAGGGCTCAACTGGTTTAATCCTGAGGGTCTGCAGTGTTAAATTTAGACTCAAAGGGAAAAAAATTCGAGCTTCAGTGTAGATGTACCCAGCTTATATCAAGTGCAGCAGAAGCTGAACAGGCAAGAGGCAGGGTTAAAACTCGACTCCTGTGGGTAAAGTGTGAAATCTAACCTTGTGCATCTTTTCATGAATAGCTTTGTCCAGAGATTTCAAAATCTGGAAGTTGTCTGTTGAATGTTATTATAATGAGGATGTCATTCTCCTTCACTGAATTGCCTTGCCAAGCTATGGATATCTCCATAGGCATTGTTCTGAAGGATGCCAGATTCTACCCTATGTATCAAGGAAATAAAGCTTCTTACAGAGGAACATGAATCTGCCAGGTGCAGGCTGTCTCACGGATATGCTGACATTCACTTCCGATTTATATTTTTTAAAAAGTTCAATATCTTTAGTCTATATTAACCTACAGGATGTGCACTTCAATAGAATCTGTAGTATGGGCCGAGGCTTCAGTTTACGCTCAAATTCAAGCCCATTCATTTCCCTGATATTTGCTACGGTTTTTTTTACCAGGCTGCATTACCTAAAAGGGAAGTGTTTCCAGTCACTTGAACTAGCTATTCCAGCACACTTGTCTTTTCCCCTAGTGAGCTCCTGTGTTAAGAATCACTCGCATTAACCGTTCGCATTAACAAATCCAGACAAACCTGTAGCTTGTGCCTTCTGCTTCCACAGCATAGCTTAAATCATTGGTTCTCTCACCAAATTCATCTTGATCCCTCGTTTATTGAGATTTTGTCCTGATCCATCACCCATCTTTTCCTCAGTTGTTGATCACTATGAGCTTTATAGGAAGGTTTTTATGCTTTGGGAAATCTTTCAGTCCTCCTTCAGTCAGTGCCACGCCAAATATACAGAACACACTTCTCTCCAAGAGCTGTCCCTACATTTTAACAAACAAACTGCTCTCTTCTTCTGCTTGGATTCTGCAAACTACAATTCCCGTAGTACCACTCAGAGAAACACACAGCTTTGGTGATGTCAGTATCTTGTACTCAGCTGCAGCTGGGATTTGGGGGAAAACAATTTTTTAGGTATGTGTAGTATGTGTAGATGACTGGCTTTTGTAGCAGCAAGCTGTATATCAAAACACTTTCCACTTTGGGGAAGTGGGTGAAATTGCCAATGTGATCGTAATGCAAGCTATAAAAAGATCAAAGTTGCAGTGTTCTGCAACAGCATCATCCATTGAAATGTAGCAGGAGCTCACTGGAAAAAAAAAAATGTTCATGCAATATATAAGACATTAAAAATTCTGTTACATTACTCTTGCCACAAAGATTGTAATGAAAATGGGAAATGGCACAAACGTAACCCATTCTCATTACAATCGTTAGATTGTAATCTTGTGCTCTCCTTCTCAAGAGAATGCTAAATGAGATTTTAAAGTATGGAAAATAAAGGAGCAAATAGAAACTGGAAAGCAAAAGAGGTGAGGCATGATAGACTACTCCTGCATTCTTATGTTCTTTATTTTTACAGTAAAGCAGTATGATTTCAAAGAAAGACATACTCACACATAGATATATTTCTTTTTTTCTCTCTCTTTGGAAAATATATTGTTTCAGTGTTTTTATCTCCTTCATTCTTACTTTAAAAGAGAATCCCACCAAATCAAAGAGACAGAGTAACACCGCAGATATCTACATCAACAGATATAACAGTGTAGAATTTGCCCTTATCCATCATAGTAAAAGCTGAAGGTAACACCTCCCAGTGAGAGAGAACTGTATGACTTAGGAGACTAGCAATTAAAAATCTGTCAGTCACAGGTTCGGATCCAGCCCTGATTAGATAGTGACCGAAAGTTGTTAATATTACGCGATCACTACGGAAAGAAGTATCTGACCTCGTTCTAATCCCCATGCAAGTATTTAAATGACATGCTGTAGCTGTCACTCAGTGGTGCCACTGGAGCTGCCAGAGGAAGACCAAGCGTTAAATAAGCATAAGAAGTGATGTAACCCCATGTCCTTTACTGTGGTCGTAGTTTAGGCACAGGGCTTTAAGCAGGTGTAGCAGGTACCCTGCTTCCGCAGTCTGAAAGGGGATGCTGGCCTCTCCTTGAGCCATATATTCAGGGGCTCAAAGGACCTCTTAAAATATTAACTATGGAAAAAAAATCTGTTGGAGATTCAGAGGCAGACTCACAGCAAAGGCCTAGTTTTGCCTGGAGACTCAGTGGAGATGAGTGATTGTTATGCACAGGAGTCAAAAGGACTCCTTGGTCATTGGGGCTATGCCCCTACAGAGTCCACGTGGGATCCTCTCCACACAGCCCTGCAGCAATTCATCCTCATAAACATCATAACACCTCAATAACAAAAGAAATGCCTTTTAGACAAAAGATTAAAATCTGCAAAGGCTCTAGCTGACCCAGGGAGAAGGGGAGAAAAATCAAAGTCATCAGAAATAAGTAAGGTCTTTGCATTTCTCTTGGAGATGTATACTGTATTATTGGTCCTGCATTATATGTTCACGTATTTTTTCTTCTTTTTTCTCACTCACTTCTTTTGGCATGGGTTTGAAGTTTTGGGTGTTTTTATTCATTCACTTTGGTTTCTCATTACCCATGGAGTTTATGTTGAGTTGCTTCCCTTCCCTCACTGACCTTCCCCAACCCAGTGACCACGGGCTTTTCTAAGTGAAAACAGAAGATGGAACCTATCCCTATAGACAAATCATCTTTCATAGCTTCATGTAACCTTCCATCACTCTTTGTTTAATGGATACCCTAGGTAAAATTTACTTTTCTCACTTAAAATCTGTCAAGAAATTACTGAGGGAAAAAAATCTAATATTTTCATGGGCTTTTCATATTTCAAAGAATAAACTTTCTTTGTTGTTTGCAAACAGTCTCTAAAGGATGGTTTTTTTCATTCATACATATAGATGCAGGAGGTGACATGTTAGTGATTTGACCAGCTTTCTAGCTGAAAAACAAATCTACATTTCAAAGAACTTATATAAATATCTGTATCTTCAGAATGACCTGTAGGTTTTCCTACAATCTTGGTTAAAGGTGTTTACATCTGGGATGGATACTTATTTGCAAGTTTACACTATCATGAAAATGTTATAGCTGAACTAGAATTCATGACAGCTGTTCTAGTATGTCAAGAGATTTTGGACTATGAGAAAAACCTGTATTACAGCTGACTGCACTGCATCTGGCCTATGATAAACAGAGGGCTTTTAATTTCCCAAGTATCCGGTCCCTCCAACTTCATAACCCACAAAAATTAAAAATAAAATTTTCATTCTGAAGCTTAAAATTAATTTAGTTTCTGTTGTGGTGCTGTAATAAGTAGATCTAATTTAACCAGTCAGCAGTTCCTTCCATTGGATATTAATTTTTTAAAGTCTGCAAGTTTATCAACCTGTTTTATGGTGAGATGTGTTTTTACACCAAAACTCCTCATTATTTCTTTTTTATTTTTCTGTTAAGTGTCTAGGATAAGTGAAAATAGCTTCTGAATATAAAAGAATCAATTAATGTTTCAATATAGGGGTAAAAAAAAAAATCTTTCCCCAAATGGGTAATTATTTTCAGTGCTGCAGACTGTTTCTCTTGCAGATCTTGGGAGCATGATCTGTCAGTGCCACCTGTTAACTAGATCAGTCTTTAGGGGAATGTATGGTCAGGAAATGAAGAAGAACCTGAATATTCTCTTTTTGATTTTAGTCGTCCTTCTGAAACATGAAATTAGTCCCAAGGATTTGGGAAGATGCAACTTCACATCTGTTAGAGAAGAATCTATCAGAGGACACAGATTTTAGATAATGGAGAATGCTATTTACAGGTAAAGATGAAGCTCTGTGCCTGAAAAGTAATATCCAAAGTCTGGCCTCAATTTTAATCAAACTGTTTCGATATCACCCTGTAGCCACTTTTGACCTGCTTCAGATAGTAAGGACATTGGGATCCTTGATTCCTGCTCCCTGAGCACAGGTGTCCAGGAGAATCCTTCCCTCACAGAATATTCTGAGTTGAAAGAGACCCACAAGGATCATCGAGTCCAGCTCTTAAGTGAATGGCCCATATGGGAATTGAGCCCATGACCTTGGCATTATTAGCACCATGTTTTAACCACCTGAGCCAACCCACATGACTGTAGGGGACCACACAGGTGTCCCGTTTTACTTAATGCCAAAACGCAAGCTTCTAAAGGAAATGAAAAGTGTAAGTGTCTCCTTTCGTTTCTCTCCTTTGTTTTTGCTTATATGTCAAATTTCAGCAAACACAGTACATTTGTTCCCTGGACCTCCAACCTATCATCTCTCTTTTCTGCAAATCAGTTTGCACCTCAGTGTGTCTCAGCTGCTGCAATAACTATAATTCCAATCATAGCCAGCCACTTTAATGGGCTTCTTGTGTCCACTGGGAAGAGCTATCCCATATGCAATGTCAGCTCCCAGCGCCTAGAGGAAGCACGGTCTCTCTGCCACTTTTTAAGGAGAGCTGCAGTTCTGTGGTGACATTTGAGAGCTTTCATTATCTCAGTGCAAGAATCTCTGGGGCACACTCTGGTCTCTTAACATGTCCTTGTTTAACAGCATTCCTTACCTTTGGCTGCCTGTGTTCAGTTAACCAAGTGGTGGCAGAGATGTGTATAGTCCCTCTTAAATCACTCTGATTTTCCCAGGTCCCTCTGCAGTTTTTTGATGGAACATATGGCAATGTTATGTCTATTTGAAAAAGCCTTTGCATCATATGTTTATACAACTGCTCACTATCCCAAGACAAAAATTCTTTCCTGTTATTGCCCATTTGCTGACTAAAGAAATTATCCTCTTTATGTATTCTGGTACTTTACCTTGATACCTTACATGTTTAATTATGTAGTCCTCAGTCCATAATCCATATGATTCACTCACCATATAATAAAACTCACATTAGTTTTATCTTTTTTAACCCTTATCCTTTCTTTTTTGCTTTCTTTCCTTTGTCAGCCTTTGTTACCTATTTAGTTTTGGGTCTTAGTCTGGCTCCCATAAAGTTTTTCCTCCTTGGTGACAAAACAGTCATTGATCCCAGCAGTATGAGATTTGTCTCAAAAGACAGGAGCTCTTGATGGTTAAAAATGAGACATTAAAAAAAAAGGAAAAAACAGGCAACAAACTCCAAAGAAAACTCCTGTTAGGTATCGCATAAAGGAACAGCATCAGAATGGAGAGAAAGGAATGGGGTTTGTGGCTACAGAAACAGCACTCTGTGTTTGGCTCTTTTCCTTTCTTCCTCTTGCTGCTGGCCAGTGACTTCAGTCAGCCATGGAAATTGTGGATTTCCAACAGTTTCTGTGGGAAACTGAGTTGCACACAGGATCTTTCCGTTCTTCCGTTCTCCAAGTATTCAGCAAAGTAGTAATAATGATTTTTCTCTTCCTTGGGTTAGAGGTGGGTGAGGCCAGAAAAAAACTGGAATCCTTTAAGAGTGAAAACATTTTTTCCCCTTGAGGTCAGATTTGAAAAAAACCCAACAACCTGAACATAAAGCTGTATGTGGATTTTTTTTTTTTCTCAGAAGGAGCAATGAAATAGTTTTTAGAGTAATGTTTAAAATGGGCTTTTTACAATTGAACTTTGCTCCTTCAAAATCCTTTCTATGACTACTGACTACTTCAAATGAAGTAACATTATTTCAGAGCATGCAATATTAGGGAAGTATGTCTAATATATTGGAGATCTATAGGCAATGAATTCAATTTCTGTTCATCCTCTGTATGGTACTGCTTCCAGTGCATCTCAATTGCATATCTAAGGACTCTGTGCTCATTCTTTATATGCTTTCTAGAAATTTGGACTTTTTTGTGTCTGTATTATTACAAAGGGTATCTATTTACTTGAGATTCTTGAGCTTTACTTCTATAACCATCCTTTTTATTTAGAAGTCAATAATATCCAGCTTTTCTTTTCAACATTTTGTTCTTTGTTCTCTTACGTAAAAAATAAGCCAATAGGCAAAAATCAAATGCACATATTTTCATACATGGTGCAGTTCATCTCTCATACCAGGTATATTACTCACCATACTTAAATAAGAAAATTTTGCTTACAACAAATACACATTTTGTAAATATCCCTAGCAGCTATTTCAATGCCTTTTTTTTTTTCCTTATGAAAACAATCCTCATTCTTTTTCCTTTATCTTGACTTTTTTTTTTCTGAAAACATGTTTTGTGATGGTAGGGAGAACTGCACAGTGAATGAAATTTATTAAATTCATTCTGATACCCAGGAACTAATAGCTATGGTAGAATACTACAAAAGAAAAAATAAAGGTTTGTAAGATATATTTTCTCCTCAGAGGCATCTTGCTTCTCTGAATCCAAGATGAGCCAGTCACACTAGACCCAGCTTTAGCAGAGGAGGCTGGAAGGTGGTACCAGAGTGCAAAAAGCCCCACATTCCTGCTGGCTCAGCTGACTGGAAGAACAGGCTTTGGGGTTAGATCCAAAGCAGTTCCACTTTGGGGAAGGGAGAAGAAGGGCTTTTACATAAGGAGAATATAACCTTCCAGCCTGACATTTCGAAGGAGCAAAAGGGTTAAACATACAATTCCAGGGGAAAAAGAGGGTCAAGGCACTTGAAATTATGATCTTAGGAGTCAGTCCGGGAAACTACTTATTGTAGGTGGACTTCTGCACTTGTGAGCAGCACAGTCACTGCTGGTCGTGCTAAGGGCATGGTGAAAAACTGTTTGAATGCACAACACACATGAAGATGTCAGAACAATGATGGGAGTTATTCTTCTGACTCGACATTTTACTCTTTTTTATTCTTGGGCTATTCAGCTTCTTCTAATTGACTTGATGGTCTTGCTGGAAAAAATGAGTTGCAATTACTTTTTTCTTCTCCTGAATTATTTACAGGTGGAAAATATCTGCCTTACTGGATCTTACCCAAAAGGCACTAAAATGTATCTTGCAGCCTGATACTATGCTTTTCTCCACTTTTCATTTGGCTAGCAAAAAAAAATTGGTTCGGTCAGGTCTGAATAAAATTTTTTTTCTTCCAATTTTTTTTGTCTTCTGGTGTAGGGAGTGAAACAATTATTTACGCCGCCCTATTCCTGATAGCAACCATATGTCTGGACTGCACAGCAATGAGCCTTGCAGTCCTACTGTTGGCAGCTGTCCCTGGCCACAGTGACATCCCTCAGCGCTCCTAATGGGAGTAGGTGCCGTGGAGCTCCTTGTGTGCCATCAGCACTTCCCAGCTTCCAACACCTTACCTCATTTGCCATCACTCTCCTCCAGTACCTGTTGTAGCTGGCCATTTGGTACACTGGGTGGCACAGAAAATGTTTGGAAGCTCAAAGACCCCACAGACTGTGATGATGAGATGGGTTGGAGATTAAAAACACAGGGTGATTTAAATGGTTTAACTATTTGCTTGGAAAGCAAATTTTCTAGGGGACACAAGTAAACTCTGTGGAGCTTACTTGCATCACACAGAAAAATCTGTGATACAGAGACTCACCCCACAGCAAAGAACTAAGAAATATACCTGCTGGCCTGGCTGGGACTGCTCAAGGAGGACAGATACTACTCGAGAAACTCAACTTGGGTGGAAAATGCTATTGTCATACAATAGCATCTCTCTTCTGTCTTTGTTTTCCTCCTTAGGAAAGCAGAGCTAATCTTCATTTATGAAGGGGCTGAAAGTAATGCCATTTGTGTTGGGAAAGCTCCAGGGAACTGTGCTGGAAACACACCTCGTGATAAGGTGGAAGACAATATGTGGGGGTCTTAATGGAGAGGATAGTTTAGAAGACTGAAGTGTAGTGGGGCTTCACTGATGAGAGTAGGAGAGGATTAAAGGTTCAGTTAGCCCAGGATCTGAAGCCACCCTCCCAGTATTGGTTGCTTCCTGGATGAAGGAGGCAGGAGAGAAGGACATGCAGCTTCCGTGGCTGTAGGAGACCCTGTGAGCACCTCCCCAGCTCCAGTTCCTGTGCCCTTGACAGCACAGAGGCTGTAAGGACTTGTCTCTTACTACAGAGCATGGGTAAGACTTCTTCCAACTGGGCAGGGTAAGTGGAGCAGGACTCAGCAGGACAACATCTGTCTTCTGCAAAGATGTTGAACTTGGCCCAACATGAGCTCTGGCTGTGGAAAATGTGGTAGAAGCTTGTGCTGTGGAGCTTTTATCAGCTGTGCAGATCAGAAGGGGAAATTTCACTCTGTTTCCTCCCATTTCTAATGCAGCAATATTTCAGCATTATGCTTCAACCCGTGGTTCACAGCTGAGTGGTAGTTTTATGATTTTATGAGGCCTCAGACCACAGTGTCTTTAAATGTTCTATAAAATATACAGGTTAATCACCTGACCCCTACAAACTTCTTGGAAGAACTTGTACTGCATTAGCTAATGCATTGCAATGTCTTACTGGAGCTGCAGGAAAACATTGCACATGAAAAGCAAACCTGTCAAACTTGCTGCTTTGCTAACTTCACACAAAACAGGAAAAAAAAAGGCCCTTTAACCAGTGCAAAACAAGATAAACCCACAAACTTCATGGCCTTTTGTGCAACCTCAATTGGACATTGCAGCTCTATGCTGTAATCTCAGAACAGAGCCTTTATCATCTTGGGTGTACTAGCATTGACCCATAACACAGAGTCTTAAATAAAAAACAAACCATAATGTCAAAGCAAAAGTCAGTATCTCAGCAGGTCTGGCCTCAAGTGTGGGAGTGTGAACACAGAAAACAAAAACTCAGAATAAGGAGAAGGCTGGATGAGTTTGAAGAGGGAAAAAAATCCCCAACCTCTAGAAAAATAGCAGGGTGGAGCAGAAATAAAAATACTTCAGACAAGAGAATCCCTACAGACTCCAAAATGCAAGGGAAAAAAGGGAAAAAAGGGAAAAAAGGGAAAAAAGACCTAATCCTTGCCTCACCAGTGCCTGAGCTGATGTGGGTCAGCTGTGGTGGGAGAAGGGCTCAGGGCTCAGATTTTGAAATATCTGCGCAGAGGTGGTCCAGCAAGACTGCATGGCAGAGATGCCATTGTGGAAGATTTGGGCCAGGCTGTAATTTATGGGCAGAATGCTCTGGGGCAAAATAGTCAAGAGAGATGGCACTGCACCCCCTCTGAGAAGAGTGAAGGATGCTCCCCTCTTGCTTGGAGGGGGGTGTGAATGACATTGTTCTGTGGCAGTCAGTCCCAAGGAGAGCAGAACCCTTTCAAGTAATTTGCGTGACTGGGTGAGTTAACACTGAGTAGTTCCTGCTTTCCCTTGAATCTGTGCTTCTTCCTATCAAACAGCAAGCAAAGAGTGATACAGAGTCATAGTCCTTCCCAGAGACAGGGCATGTGTTTCTTCTGCACCCTGCTAGACAGGTTTGCTCCTGTCACATTGTGCTCTCCCTCTTTTCACTGAAGCCAAGTCCTCTACAGGAAGAAATTCTCTCTTCCATCAGTTTCTGCACCCCTGCAAGGGACAGAAGGGACCCAGCCTTCAGCTGGTTCCTGTGAGAAAATGCTGGTTCCTGAAGAGTTTCCCACAGCACCAGGAAGAGCTGTTGGGTCTTCAAAAGCTGTGAAGCTGGAGTGCTGAAATGCAGCCTATGACCAGCAAGGTTTGATTCCTACTGTGGAAAGCCCCTTGCCCAAAAAATACGAAATTGGCAGGAGGTCATGCCACTGAAATGCATTTTGTACCGAATTCAAATTAATTTATGCAATGTTGCTTGGTTTTCTACTACACTTATTCCCTGGCAATTTCATAAATGTCATGAAACTCACTTTATAGGGGAGTGGGATGAGTTGACTTAAACCAAAACAGAGGTGGCTGCATTCCTGGATCTAAAGAATGATCATTTGCCTGTTGTATCCACATGGTGTACCCTGCACGGCCAGCCTCCCTGCCCAACAGTTAATTTACCTGTACACCCTCTACTGCTCCATGGTCAACCAGGCCTGCTCTCACCATAATGCTGAGTACTGGCTCACAATCAACTACTCCCTTTGTGTTTCCAGCTTCCAGAAGCTACTTACTTGTAGGTTTCCAAAGTTTATGGAGCTGTCTTGTCCTCTGCTTTGTTAAGCTCCTTCACTCAAGACTGTTGATCTCTAGGGAGAGCGGTGTGTGTAGACCCAGCCAAAGTACCACCTGCAAGTGACTTTTCATCACAGGAAGGCCAGGAAAAGGGGCTGAACAGGGACCCACATCAGCACCAGAGGAACTGGCTGCACTGTAAAACTGAGGACAGCAGAATCTCTGGTGAAGCTGGCAGGTTTTTTTGACAAGTAAGGGTCACTCTCTCTCTCTTTTGTAGATTTCCTGAAATACAGAATATCCTCAGTTACATGAGCCAGGTGAAGCAGAAAGTCCTACATCAAACCCTAGTGGGAGCCATCTCCCACTGTCCCTTGCAGGAGTGCAGAAACTGATGGAAGAGAGAATTTCTTCCTGTAGAGGACTTGGCTTCAGTGAAAGGAGGGAGACCACATGTGTCAGGAGCAAACATTACATGATGTGTGACAGTAGAGCCATACAGGGGACTCAGCAGTGAGATGATTTGGGTAGCACCATGGGAATGTCATATTGGTCAAACTTTTTACTTTTTGACGCTCTTGCTGATGTGTTGGTCCATATGGCATTCATACTAGGGAGTTTACAGATTTCTGTGCTCTGTTTTTCTTCTCTAAACAGCCCAGCATGTCCCAATGTGCTGTGTGTCTGTGCATCCCACTCAGTACTCTTGTGGTGTCCCTCCTGTGCTGCTTACAGCTGCCTTTTCTGCCAGCTGGCCAAGGTCTACCTCCACCCAAGACAGAAGTGCCAAGTGGCTTAATGGGAGATGTTTTCAACCGGTGACACTTTTATCGTCAGCCCAGAAACAGAAAATGGAATCCGGTGTGTTGTGCCATTAACACTTCTCACCGGGAACCAACCACAAGGTAAATCACCTGGCTCACGCTCCACAAGGACTCAGTCTAAAAAAAAAAACAATAAAAAGATGTTAAAGCTTTCCCACCCTGCTCCAGGATCCCATTGCAGAGCTCTTTGCTTTGCAGTTCATTTCATTGCAGACAGGATTTTCAGACAAAGATAGTCTACTTTGGCTCAGAGATCACCCCAAGAGAGCAGCTTTGTGGGGATGGGTTCTACAATCCTACCAGCCCCCAGTAAGACATGTTTTGGCAAGCAGCAGCAACCACAGTTCATAGGCACTTACTCATCCTCTCACCAGACTAGCCCAGCCATCTCTAATGGTGAGTCACTGTCCACCCCTGCAAGCCTGGAGATCCTGCATGAAGGGCTGTGGAAATATCTTACCTGTTCCTCATCCCACCAGAAATTTGTGACTGGCTTTCAACCAAGTCCACAGGCTTCCTCCATGGATGCATCATGTGCAGCCACGAGGGTTAGTGCTATCTCAGGGAGAAAAACAGTGGAACCATACTGCCTGGCAAGGAGCATCACCGACGTCCAGGGCAGCCGAAACTGCTCCAAGCTCAGACAAGAGTGGTGAACCCATGGGAATGAAACCCTAGAACAGGTAAAAAAGCATCATTATACTGCTTTGGGAAAATAATTTGAAAAACATTATTTTTTTCTCATTATTTCAGTAGGGTTTTTTAGTCTTCCTTACTTTCCCTCTCTCATGACACCAACCTGATGAAAAAAGGAGACAAGATACATCTGAGAAAATAACCTCTGTGTCAAAGATGTTGATAACAGACAGATAAATAGCCATACAGCAGCTGCACCTAAGGCCTGGAAACAAAGACTGCTGGTGCAAAACTGTTTGTCTAATTACAGGTTTTTTTAATAACTATTAATTTTACATAGTACTATGTTCACTTGGTAAAAGACAGTGATTGTCCACAGTCTTCAGTTTAGTGTATTTATTGTTATTTATGAAGCCACTGAAGATGTCTTTGCATTCACGGATCTGAGTCTTGCACAATTCATTGAAATGCCTGGCATCACTACCATAAAATACACACACTGATGGTAATAAAATCCAGCCATGCAGTACAGTAAAAATCCCCACAAAAAAATACAATAAAATGGACATATGAATCTTGATAAAATCTATGTACCACTGTGCTGCACATTCACATGAATTAGAGGTGTGTGGTGATCCTGGATGAAGCCTTATGTAAAAGCACATGTCTACAGAGGCAGCATAAAATGCGAAGGGGGAATACAATGCAGCCCTGTCTCTCTGATTATGCACAACTGTAACTCTTCATCGAGGACTCCTCCTTGGCAGTGTAAAAGGTTCTCCAGTTCAGCAAACCCCTCCTAGCAGGTGTGCTCCAGCCTCACAAAGGCCATGAGAAGCTGGGCATGCAACACTGGGAGGCTGATAGTGCCCATCATCCTCTCAGTATGATCTTCACTTCCATCCTGTCTGTCACCTTCACCATCATCCTAAAAAAGAAATCTGCACATTCTAAGAAACTTTTCTGATCTCCCGTCTCGCTGACAAACTGAGATTAACTCAGTTGGTTAAAGCATGGTGGTAACAATGCCAAGGTCATGGGTTTGGTTCCTGTAGAAGCCATTCACTTAAGCATTGGACTCAGTGATCCTTGTGGATCCCTATTGGGCCCCTTACTACTCAGAATATTCTGTGACTCTGTAATACAGTCCATAAACTGGAGTAGCAGAGAAGAAAGAGGAGATGTCTCCAAAAATACTTGGAGTAAAGGTTTCTATAGTGGTCACTTGAGTAAAACAGCCCAGAGCTCTTATAGGAGCCAATATTACCCACCTTTCTGTATCACTAGAAAGTTACCATATCGTAATGGTGGGATCCATGATGATCTAGAAAGCCTTTGAGGCATCACAGCAAAGCACTCATTGCAGCATCAATTTTTCATGAATTATGAGACTAGAGGGCAGAGAACAGGCATATGGGGATCTCAGTGCATCAGGACAGTCTAGGAGTCCTGATTCCCTTCATTCCCTTCATTTTGGCCAACCAAAAGCTAATTCTGAATAGCGGTGTGCAAATTCCTTTCAATAACCATGGCATCTCATTCCCCAGCTTGTTAGCTCGGTCTGTGCTCTTGCAGGTAAGAGTTCCTCAGGAGACTTTTTGTCACTAGGCTTTGAAATGAGCTCTGAACAGCCCTGCAGAAAATAATTTTTAATATGCTGAAGTCTAGATTCTGCTTTTGCTCACTTCAGATGTGTAACATCTCCTTAATGACTGCTTGATACTGCATGGGTGACCAGGACCATGGCTGTCCACTGCCAGGAAAGACCTTGGAGAATAAGAGAATCACCTACCAGGCACTGTCTCACAACAGCAGCAGGAAAAATACCACAACATGCTCAGTGGAGTACCACATCAGGAAATGGAATACAGATTACTTTGAAGCCTCACCCTGGTTCTGTGGCATCAAGGATTTGAGACAGGGACAAACCATTGCAGATTAGTGCCCTGGCTTCTTAGTTCCACTGGTGCATGTTTGCTTTGATGCAGATACACCAAACCTGTACCAAGCACTCAGGTACAGATATGTTATAGATAGATGACAGAGGGGAAAGACCACATAACCACTTCTACAGATGTGTTAAATTAAGATGAGAAATGGTTTGTGGGTACCTAAGATGATCAGAGGGCTGGAGCACCTCTCCTGTAAGGAGCACCAGGGGAAGTGGCTAAGAGAACTGGGATTGTTCAGCCTGGAGAACTGAAAGTTTCAGGATGACCTAATTGTGGCCTCCCAGTGCCTGAAGGGAGCATACAAGAAAGAAGGAAAGAAACTTTTTACAAGGACAGGTAGTGACAGGATGAGGGGGAATGGATTCAACTGAAAGAGAGTAGGTTGAGATTAGATACTAGGAAGAAATTCTTTACTGTGAGGGTGATGAGACACTGGAACAAGTTGCCCAGAGAAGTTGTGGATGTCCCATCCCTGCAGGTGTCCCAGGTCAGGTTGGATGGAGCTTTGAGCAACCTGGTCTAGTGAAAGATGTCCCTGCCTATGAGAGGGCAGTTGGAACTAGATGGTCTTTAAGGTTCCTTCCAACCCAAACCATTCTATTCTATGATTCTGTGATTCTGTGATTCTGTGATTCTGTGATTCTGTGATTCTATGATTCTATGTACAGGGAGTGATGTGGGTAACGAGAGTGAAAGCAGTGGAACAAAATCTGAAGACTGACACTGAAAAACAACAAAAAGATGAGCACATAAAATCTCCCAGTAAGGAATATTCATGAGAATTTAGGAAAACTTCCCATGATCTAAGTAAGCAGCAATGGTTGGATCATTTAGAATCAGTTGTGCCAAGCCTTAGCAAAGTGCAGAGAACTGGATGATTTTGGGGTGAGTTTTCTTTTGCCAGCTGAGGGCAAATAAGCTGGTCAGTTCACTTTACTTTGTCCCAGCTCAGCTGTGAGGCACATCTGCACAGCAGCATGGAGCTGTGAGTGGTGCACTAGTGGGAGGGAAGAAACAACCCAGTGCCCATTAACCCAGGCAGCCAGTCCTTCACCAGCATTTGTGCCATTTTAATGTTTCCGTTGTTGCTGCACAAACTGGTTGGGAAGCTAAAATGTCCATGTCTGCTCCCACTATCTTCACACCATCCTTTGTTGCACTATCTCACCCCCTTCCCAGGCTCTCACACAAAAACTGGCCAGGCCCAGGCTGGCCCTGTGCTCACACCATTGTTTCTTCTCACTGCTCAAATATAGATAAAGAGAGAAAACTTTATTTCTCTGAAACTACAGTGGCAGAGTTACCGAGGAGAGATGCAGAGAAGCAATAGAGATGCATGCTGATGGTCTGCTGAATTTGTCCATGCCTTCATATTTCACTGGGAAAGGGCAATGCAGGCCAATGGCATGGCTCTCTGTCCCACTTTCTCCTTGTGTAAAACAGAAATAATGATACTGACCTAGTTCACAGGGGAGCCAGGAAAGGCCAGTTAATGTTTCTAAGGCTCTTTGAAAATAAAAAGGTCTGTGTCAGTGCTAAGTGTTATTATTCACGTATTGTAATTCTAACCTATAAGGGATTTGGCTTTAGTAGGAAAATTTCAGTTACTCCAGCAGCTGAAGAAGGGTTTTCATATTTCATCTTTAGCTATATACAGTTTAACAGCACACACACAATTTCTTCACAGGCATAAAGATAAAGGTAAAATCCACACTAATGTTAGGCATTACAGTGCTTTGTCTTGGCATGAAGGAACTCTGATTTCCAACATCTGTGAAAGTTTAGCTGAAGTGACGTACAAAGACTTGGTACTAGATAACAAAATCAAGTGTTTGTGAAATTGATCATGAAATCTAAAATTTTCCACAGACTTTAGCATGAGTTAGGATGGTGCCCAAACCAGAAAGGTGAAAGCTTAGAATTTTACTATGCAACATATAAATATATAGAAGGTACAGAGTGGTTTCACAGAGGTCTTTTCACTTAGAACTTACTCAGGTCTTTCCAAAAACATCAGTGACACAGTGTGGCATGTTTAATTCTAAATACCATAAAAATATCAAACAGGGCTTTTATAAAATATCATGCATTTTTGACATATATTGTTGTTCTGCTAGTGACTTATATTCTACACATTTCCATCATCACCGCTTCTTCTGTTTGGATTATGCTGACCTCCCAGAGGAGATGACTGCATATTGGAATCTTGCACCAGGTAACAGTGAGAAAAAAGGATGGTGCTCGCATTCAACCAAGATACCACCTTCCCAGCAAGAGGCAGGATTATTACTTTATTAAATCACATGGGGAGCAATGGCATATCCCCCTTGAACAAAACCCAAATGTTTTTGCATTCACAAAATTACTTCGATGTGTTACACGTGATGTCCTGCAAGATGGTGACTGTTTGCCCTCATTTTACTTCTCCGATTTTTTATTAGAAATGTTCTATTTTAATTTACATTCCCAAATAATAGTTGGGGAACATAATGCTATTTCTTGTGCATGCGAGGGAGAGGGCACGTGATCAGTTGTTCAGGACACAGGCAGAAATGTTTTTTTCCTCACAAAGGTCTCCCTCTCTCCCCATCTCTCAGTTTTTGGTAGACAACAGCTGCTGGAATATGAACAATGTAAGATAGAGCTGCGGAAATTCTTCCGTATTTCCATATATTACATTTAATGTCATAACAATAAGAAGAACAAAGGAAGTGTAAATCTTGATTGCAGAAAGCCATGTTCCCTCCTGTTTCTTTTGGTAATAGAAAATCAATGGGCCTTTTATATATGTGACACATCCGAAGCACTGAAGCTCCCATCCTCCCTTCATGTATGAATAAATGAATTTGTTTACTGTGCTGTCTGAACAAGTGTGTTTCAAAACAGTGACATATTCCAGTGTGTTATCTCCAGCACTTCTTTGCAGTAGAGCCTTTCTGTCATTCTTCCACATTTCCTACAATGAACAACCCATGACACTTCCTACACAAGCTCTTCACACCCCACCTCGTGACTGAAGGGGGGAGTGCAGCACACATAAAAATCTCGCCCAACACAGCACCATTCAACTTCTGGTTGAAATACTGGAATATTTTTCATCCCTTCTCTCATTTTCCAGATAGAAATTTTCTTTTCCCCAGGTTTTGTACAGCTGCTCTTGCTGCTTACCACTGCCCAGTCACATGCTTTTTCATGGCTTTTCGCATAACCGTCCATATTTTGAGGTGATATTTCAGAGGTTCTTCTGATTTTTTTTTTTTTTAATGAAGAGCTGTTACAAGGAATTGGTATTTTCTATTAGGCTTGGTTGTTAAATTTCTTGCTAGTTTTACTATTTAAGAATTCAGTACACTATTAACAAATACATTAGATTTTTGCTGTAAATTATTATGCTCTGTATGGCTTTTCCCTATATACTGGAACTATTTACATTATGAGTCATTGATTATTTATAGAGATATTCACGGTGCTTTTCTTGGACATGTCATGTAAAGAAATCAGTAGGCCGGAGGAAAAGAACAATGGGAAGCTCTAGGGAATGGACTTTTAGGTGTGCTTTTACATTTTAAAAAGCCTTCAGCAGCATCAAAAATAATTATTAATACTTAGCATTTTTCTATTGGCCTTAGGGAATCTCATATGGAGACAGGCTTCCAGGAGGCAAGCGTAATGTTAACACTACATATGGTGCTATGATGTCCATCGCACAGAGAGGCTGGATGAAAGTTGGAGAAACTATAGGCTTGACCCTAGAGCTAGTAGGAATTTTGACCCTGCTGCTAGGCATGAGGTGACATGGATGATGCCTTTCAAAAATTATGGAGCAATTTTGATTGTGGAGCCAGTATCAGAACTCTGATTTGCTGACTTTTGACTTCATTTTAGAGGTTTCAGAGCGCTGATGGTCCCACAAGGACTGCCTGTCCCCCACTGCACTTGAGAATATAGGGGGCTTCCCTTCATGCATCTGGACAGAGAGGACACTCTGCACTCTGAGCTAGGTCTCAGTTTCAATAGACAGGACCTTCAAGTTGCTTTCCATTTTTTGTTTGATTTGCATTTTAATTCTAATGTGGTGGTTTCACACACTGTGTGCAGGAGAGAGGGAGAGAGGGAATGGCATGCTACCTAGGGACAGAAGAGTCCACCTGCTTAAAAGGGAAATGTTGCTGGATAAACACAAATTGGTGTAAGCCACATCATTAGGAGAAAGTTGTCTATCATTAAGCTCTACATAGTGCATCCCTCTGAGCCTAAAGTAAGTCTCCAGGGGATATACAATCATACTTGCCACACGAGTGGAAATGCTGAAGAGGAACCACTGCACCATCTGGGTGTCCACCTCCCACCTGTGTTAGCATCATTATATGCATGTTGGGCTGACTTAGCACACTGAGGAGGAAGATGGCCATGCCATTCTCTTTTACCATCTGGGTAATTTACTCTGTGAGTTTTCTAGAGAGGGGATTCATTAATGCAGATATGCAGGGTGCAATTATTCAGATGATGCAGTGGGAGGAAGCTGCATAAAATTTACAGAGTGAGCTGTGCTTGTACCCCGGGCAGTGCTTTACTGGGTGGTCCTACCTGCAAAAAAATCACACCTAGGAATGCCTTGACGACTTCTCACTGTGTCCCAAATGGCAACTCCTCCCGATCGACATCAGTGGGAGCTGTTCTCACTAGGCAAGGCAGATATTAGAAGACTCTCAGCATCCGTCACAACAGAGAGGAAATCTGTGGGAAATGCTGATCATTTATATCAAAATTAATGAGATTTTCCCTCTCTGAACGCGAGGGCTGAGATGTATACCGACTACAGGGAAAAAGAATCCATCCATGGATATCTAGCTTGCCTTTTTTATTTATATTTTTCCAGGGGTCTTGTATAATTGATGACAGTGTCTATTTGGCAAAGGAATTTTCTGAGCATGAAATTCATTTTAATAGTAATTTTTGCCTTTTAAACAAACTGTTGTTTTTTCCCTTCTACATCTGAAGCCAAAATCACAGGACCACAAAACAAATCAGCCTAATTTCACTGTGAACTTTTCTTTTGACATCCTTCTATTTTTCAAAGAGAATAAATGTGTTGTTACATGTCTGCTCTTTTCCAGACAGAAGAGGCAGAGAGCTATTTTTGAAGCTCCTTAAATCAGAAGCTCTGGCTCTTTACAAAAGCATCCCCACAGGATATCAGGACTGTGTTTGGAAACATATGTGATAAAAAAAAATCAAACCATAAAAATGAACTGGGATCACCTTGTAATTGGGCAGAGAAGACTTCCTGCTGCTGTCTGTATTTTTGTTAAAAGCCAGTGCTTCTGCATTTCTCACCTTTTGCTGTGCGAGATTGTACACAAAATCTCTGATTGCCAAGCAAATCAAAGCCAAGAAGGAGACCCCCTGTTTGGAGGAAACCATCCCCCTCCTATATTCTCTCTTACCAATATTATGTAGGGAAAATCAGATGTACAGAATGAATCAAAAGTCCCTGTAAAAAAAATTAAATAAAAACACCACCACTGCAACAGAGCTATACGGAGGACCCGGAGGAGATCTTAGAATGCATCAGCTTCCATATAGAGTAGTAAGCTAATAGGCAGTTCATTGAAGCTAAAGTATAACATAAACCATAAAATTACAGAGAAAATGGCTGAAAATATAATAAAAAATAATTAAAAATCTTGTAGAAAGGTGGCATATCAGCATCTCATGTAAATACAGACATAGAAAGTGCAGTTCATCATTTGAATGGATGAAACAGTTGAAAACAGTAACAAAATTTGTTAGTTTGTAGTCTATTTTTCCAAAACTTTGAGAAAACCCCAGTGGTTCCAGCAACAACTTCCCATTTTCTTCCATCAGTAGGTGATTTCTCTGTTTGGCTTAGCTACTAGAATTCCTAAGGAAAAAAATACCTACCATAAAATTGTTTAAAACTGTAATATTAAATTAAAACAAAACAAAACAAACAAACAAACAAAAAACCCCACAAAACAAAACAAATATTAATCCAACAAAAAAAGGAAGAAAATCCAGTAATTTTCCTGGTCCTTGAATGTTAAACATGTTATGGAAGGACACAAGTCTCTCCACCAGTCAGGCATTGCATGAACCTTTTAATAGAAACCAGACTTCTATTTTCTTTTGTCCAGTGCTTTCTACTCTTTGATGAAATGAAATTTCAACATTGTTGAAGACGTATGGCAAAACTGTTTTTTCCATGATGATGTAAGACAAATTGGACAAGGCACTGGGAGAATACAGAAGCTAAAAATAGGCAGCATTCTCCCTTCCCTGGAACTTTTTCTCCTAGTATCTGCAGCCAGACATATTTAAAACTCAGCATCTGCCAGCGATGTGGATATCATAGTAATAATACATGTTTTACTTTCATGAACTTGCACCGGGAATTAGTTCATTGAGAGTAAACTGGTAACATTCACTCTCCAAACTTTTGCTGATGAAGTGTCTNCGTATCTGTATACACACGTATTATGTGTATGTATGTTGAGGAGAATGCATGCTCAGTGTGATGGGAATCATGCAACAGCAGTATTTGGCAACAATGACAAGCCTTTTCCCGACTCCTGAATCCTTTTCCTCAGCACACATCGGTAGAGTTCCTGGACCGGGAGCAAACATTCTCTGTGTTTGCCTTTCCAAGACCTGTGGTAAGGTTATGTCCCCTCTTTTCTCCCCATCATCCAGCAGCGTGCTGTATACATGGTAAGCACAACAGAGGGCATTGGCTCACTCCTTATTGTGGCCAATAATTTTTGCATGTATGCTTAGGTGGTTTTATAAATACAGAGGATGTAGTATAGGCAAAGCTTCGACAATGTGGCTTTTCAAGTCTAAAAAAAAAAAAAAAAGTGTTTCTTTTGTACACAGAGATACACACAAACATTCATGTTGTCACAGTGTCTTATATCCATAACAAGGATAAGGAATCTGTGGTTTAAAATAAGGTGCAGGCTTGGATATAGGTGAGGTAGAGCTGAATATAGTTGACATCTGCATTATGAAGGGTTTGAAATCCAAGAGAGCTACTTTATAGTGCAATTTACATATTTTAAAAATAGCTTATTTAATAGCTGATAAAAGCAGGGGTCAGCTTCCTCTAAAAAGCAAGAGGTGCACAGCTTTAAATACCTGCAGTTATTCTGAGAACATGGGTGATTAAATTCTAGCAACTCTGCAATTTCAATGCAATTGGAAGTAAAGGATAAATAAAAAATATTATGCCATTTGCTCTGAAATTATTTTGCATATTTTACTTCTTTCTGTGTCTCTCCTCTTTCATTTTCTGTTCTTTACCTACCAAACTACTTATGTAATGTATGGTACCTATTTATCCACAAATACACACACACACAAACATGTATGTAGACTGGTTCTTTATATGGTATTCAAATACATATGTCTAATGGCTTATCTCTCTACCTTTATAATAATTTTCCCAATAATGTTTGGCAAGACAAGCAGGAATGNCAGCTTCCATATAGAGTAGTAAGCTAATAGGCAGTTCATTGAAGCTAAAGTATAACATAAACCATAAAATTACAGAGAAAATGGCTGAAAATATAATAAAAAATAATTAAAAATCTTGTAGAAAGGTGGCATATCAGCATCTCATGTAAATACAGACATAGAAAGTGCAGTTCATCATTTGAATGGATGAAACAGTTGAAAACAGTAACAAAATTTGTTAGTTTGTAGTCTATTTTTCCAAAACTTTGAGAAAACCCCAGTGGTTCCAGCAACAACTTCCCATTTTCTTCCATCAGTAGGTGATTTCTCTGTTTGGCTTAGCTACTAGAATTCCTAAGGAAAAAAATACCTACCATAAAATTGTTTAAAACTGTAATATTAAATTAAAACAAAACAAAACAAACAAACAAACAAAAACCCCACAAAAAAAATAATAATCCAACAAAAAAAAGAAGAAAATCCAGTCATTTTCCTGGTCCTTGAATGTTAAACATGCTATGGAAGGACACAAGTCTCTCCACCAGTCAGGCATTGCATGAACCTTCTAATAGAAACCAGACTTCTATTTTCTTTTGTCCAGTGCTTTCTACTCTTTGATGAAATGAAATTTCAACATTGTTGAAGACGTATGGCAAAACTGTTTTTTCCATGATGATGTAAGACAAATTGGACAAGGCACTGGGAGAATACAGAAGCTAAAAATAGGCAGCATTCTCCCTTCCCTGGAACTTTTTCTCCTAGTATCTGCAGCCAGACATATTTAAAACTCAGCATCTGCCAGCGATGTGGATATCATAGTAATAATACATGTTTTACTTTCATGAACTTGCACCGGGAATTAGTTCATTGAGAGTAAACTGGTAACATTCACTCTCCAAACTTTTGCTGATGAAGTGTCTTTCTTCTTGCTAGACAAGAACCTGATTCCTAGACACAAGGTCAATACCAAAAATAGTCTTATATTTTTAAGAGTGACTTCATATATGAGAGTGTATCAGTACTGGTCTTTGAGTTCAGACAACATATGAGACTGTATTTGTGCATGTATGCACACATAAATATCTGTATTTTGAGTTGATTTTTATGTGTTTTTACCTGTGCAAATATGTATATGTATCTGTATACACATGTATTATGTGTATGTATGTTGAGAAGAATGCATGCTCAGTGTGATGGAAATCAAGTAACAGCAGTATTTGGCAAAAATGACAAGCCTTTTCCCGACTCCTGAATCCTTTTCCTCAGCACACATCAGTAGAGTTCCTGGACCGGGAGCAAACATTCTCTGTGTTTGCCTTTCCAAGACCTGTGGTAAGGTTATGTCCCCTCTTTTCTCCCCATCATCCAGCAGTGTGCTGTATACATAGTAAGCACAACAGAGGGCATTGGCTCACTCCTTATTGTGGCCAATAATTTTTGCATGTATGCTTAGGTGGTTTTATAAATACAGAGGATGTAGTATAGGCAAAGCTTCGACAATGTGGCTTTTCAAGTCTAAAAAAAAAAAAAAAAGTGTTTCTTTTGTACACAGAGATACACACAAACNTGTATTATGTGTATGTATGTTGAGAAGAATGCATGCTCAGTGTGATGGAAATCAAGTAACAGCAGTATTTGGCAAAAATGACAAGCCTTTTCCCGACTCCTGAATCCTTTTCCTCAGCACACATCAGTAGAGTTCCTGGACCGGGAGCAAACATTCTCTGTGTTTGCCTTTCCAAGACCTGTGGTAAGGTTATGTCCCCTCTTTTCTCCCCATCATCCAGCAGTGTGCTGTATACATAGTAAGCACAACAGAGGGCATTGGCTCACTCCTTATTGTGACCAGCAATTTTTGCATGTATGCTTAGGTGGTTTTGTAAATACAGAGGATGTAGTATAGTCAAAGCTTCGACAATGTGGCTTTTCAAGTCTTAAAAAAAAAAAAAAAAAGTGTTTCTTTTGTACACAGAGATACACACAAACATTCATGTTGTCACAGTGTCTTATATCCATAACAAGGACCAGGAATCTATGGTTTAAAATAAGGTGCAGGCTTGGATATAGGTGAGGTAGAGCTGAATATAGTTGACATCTGCATTATGAAGGGTTTGAAATCCAAGAGAGCTACTTTATAGTGCAATTTACATATTTTAAAAATAGCTTATTTAATAGCTGATAAAAGCAGGGGTCAGCTTCCTCTAAAAAGCAAGAGGTGCACAGCTTTAAATACCTGCAGTTATTCTGAGAACATGGGTGATTAAATTCTAGCAACTCTGCAATTTCAATGCAATTGGAAGTAAAGGATAAATAAAAAATATTATGCCATTTGCTCTGAAATTATTTTGCATATTTTACTTCTTTCTGTGTCTCTCCTCTTTCATTTTGTGTTCTTTACCTACCAAACTACTCACATATGTATCGTACCTATTTATCCACAAATACACACACAAACATGTATGTAGACTGGTTCTTTATATGGTATTCAAATACATATGTCTAATGGCTTATCTCTCTACCTTTATAATAATTTTCCCAATAATGTTTGGCAAGACAAGCAGGAATGTAAGTGAAAAATATCAGGAAAATTTTCATTTAACGGCTTTGACTTCCTGTCTTGTTTAAATGTTTGTATAATTTCAGTTTCTGCAAAGTCCTAAAAGGAATTAAAAACCTACTGGCGAAAAGAGGAAAGAAAGTCAGAGGAATTTGTATAATCAGAAAACATTATCTAAGTGGAAGGGGAAAATGATTCAGTTTTAATTGATTGCTACCATAAAGCAATGGCTTCTATCTCTTCACTTAAAAAAGATTTTTAAAAATTTAATCCCAATAGAGTTTTCAGTCATTAGCGGAGGTTTCCAAAATCTCGAGAGGGAAAGTGAATGAAGGTATTAAACACAAAAGCTGATCTTGGGGACTCTAGTTCTGCCTCAAGCTGCTCACATTATGTATTATCCTCACCTGGCCTACCTTTTTGAGAAAGGGACCAGCAAAGTCAAAGTATTTCTGTGCAGTAGTGGAAATCAGATTACTCAAGACACTAAACACATAACATTGTAGAAATGGACCAAAAAATAGAAACCTCTTACTCATGTTCATGGCTGCCTGTATGTTTCTTTCTTTTTCACTCCCTCCCCAAATCCAAATTCTCTGTCTCTGTGACCTGTAGGGTTTCTCAGTTAGGTTGAAGTTTTTGTCACACCAAACTGTGAAAATACATTTGTAGGAATGACATATACCTTTTAGAATGGGTATGGCAGTCGCTCTTTTTTGAGCACAAAGGTAATTATTATAGAATCACAGAACTGTAGAATCATAGAATGGTTTGGGTTGGAAAGAACCCTAAAGGTCGGGTAGTTCCAAGCCCCCCTTCCTAGGCAGGGACACCTTTCACCAGACCAGGTTGCTCAGAGCCCCATTCAATCCGGCCCTGAACACCTCCAGGGATGGGGCATCCACAACTTCCCTGGACAACTTCTTTTAGTGTCTCACCACCCTCGCAGTAAAGATTATTCCCCTAAGGAAGATGAATAATTAATACAGGATGATTTTTTTTATGGATATGTGAAAAAAAATATGAAGGGAAAAAAATAAAAATATGAGAGAAAAAAAAAATTAACTTCACAAAGGAAGTTATGTCCCTGGGTGGAGTTCCAAGGACATGTTGCTGAGACCCTGTATTACATCATATTCATAAAACAGAGAGTGAAAATTGATATGATGCCATTCACTGATGTTCTAATGTTATGTTCAGGGGTAAAACCCAAACTTGCCTGCAATGAGATATGAAAAAGCCTCATGACACTGATCATGGAGCAACTAGGTAACAGCAGGGCAAGAGGAATGCTAATAAATGTAAAATAACATATATAGAGAAGAAATACCCTAAGTTTAACAAGAAAGATGTTAGGGTCAAAATTAGCTGTTGGCATTTTCAAGAAGATGTCTTACAGACAGTCTGATTTAGTTATTGAAATATTTAGCTGTGGCAGAAAAAGGAAAAATGTGAATTTTAGGCATTACTAGAAAATTAATAGAAAGAAAATGGTAAATATCATCATGAAAGTGCATATGCTTTTCTGTCCTTCTGTCTCAAAAGATACTTAATCAAACCATAAAAATGACAAAAAAGGTAAAAAAGGTGATCAAAGATGTGGAACATCTCCAAAATGTGAGAAGGATTAAATAGAGTTGGATTTCTTAGCCTGGAAAAGAGAAGATCAAGGAGGAATAAGGTAGTAGTTTATAAAAACACAGAGAAGGCAAACTGGGAAAATGGAGGTTACTGATCATTACTTCCCAAAATGAAAGAAAAAAGGTTTGTCAAATGAAAACTTTGGGTAGTAAGTGTAAATTAAACAAAATTGAGAAACTCGGAGTTATGGGATGTCAAGGCCAAAAGTATACGTAGATCTTAAACATAATAGGATAAACTCACAGAAGAAACATCTGTGGAAGGTTATACAGGATAAAACCACAGGTTCCCAGATTGGAGACTTTCTAAACCAGAATCTGTACCTGAATCTTGGTTTTATCAGTGAAGCTAAAGCCTTAGCCTGAAGTTCTTGCACTGCTTCTAAAACCAAATATCTTCACATGGAAAATTTTATTTGTTTGGGGATTTAGTCAAGAGACTTTGGTTAGCTTGGGGGGGAAGCTGTAGACTAGCAGATGAAGGGTTTGTGCCCCGCTTCAGTGCAAGAGAGCAAAGTGACTGACATACCTAGAAGTTGTATCTAGGGGACTACCATCATCTACACACACAGCAGGCAAGTGTCCATGTGACTGTGAAGAGCACTAGTGTGTTAGTGGACAGCTCTTTCCATCGCAGTACCTTATTTGCTCTCTGAACTCTGCCTTGGAGAGAAATTCCCAACTGTGTGTACTGCTTCTGGTGGCCCTGTTCCTTGCAGGACAATCTCAGATGCTAAATGCTAGATCCAAATTTTCAGTAGAGAATCTGAAATTCTTGTGACGTTTACAGACCCTTCTCTGCTGCTTGGTGTCACATACCCTGGTCACAGCCGCTCTTAGCAAGGAATGTTTTCTATGGAGAAATCACGGCAGCTTAGGGAAGGTGAGGAAGGACGCCGAATGAGAGCAGGGAGCTGTAGCTTGTATTTTCGTGAACTTAATGACTAGTTTTGAGGCAAAGACTTGAAGGCCAAAGTCTGACAGGCTGTCAGGCACTGATTGCCGTTTTCATAAAGGGCGCTATGCAAGTGTAGGTGATTGATAGATTGATTGATTTATTTTGCTGAGGTTCCTTTGTGGTCTCCTGGGGGAATTTCTGGCCACACCTCTCAGGCTGAAAGCACTTACTCTGCCTGCTGTTGCTTTTTTTTTTATTTGTGGGTAATGAAAATTTGTTACAAGCCTTCCCTTTCATCTGTACATGGCAGGCTGTCACACAGAAACAAGCCATTCTGGAACCTTGCTTCCTTCCAAATTGCTAAATATTTTTCTTCAAATTGCTTCCCTAATGGGCTAGTATAATAGGAGCAGCATGCTCTCTGCCCACGCTGAAGATGCCAGAGCATTTGTCCAGTGCACATGTGCGTTGGGCACAATAAACTCATTGCCTGGCCTGGAGACAGTGCAGCACTGCTGCTGATCTAACCTATATCACACATTCCTTGGGCACAGTAGTGCACTCGGTGGATATAGGCCTATATGCACTCAGATAGGTACTTGTGCCTCCCCTGGGAAAATGCACCTCCTCAGGGAGGCAGCCGTCTATACATCCCACTGTCCTGGGGAGGGAGCCGTGATTGCATTTCGTAAGGTGAGATACAATGGCAGGAGGAGGAGGAGGCGGCCACACCTCCATCGAGTAAGCCATGCGAGCAGTGACAGAGCTGAGCTCGCTAATGGACTGGCCTGGCCAGTTTTTTATTGACTCCAGTTGCTGCTTTTTGGAGGGGCAGGCACCAGCAGTCCCCAAGGTCAGCAGTTCCATGTGCTCTATGCTAAACTGTTGCTGACCCACTGCTTTATGAGCCTAAGTGCTTATCCAGGAACAGAAGTGAATAGGTTGTGTGTGATAAGAAAATAATTTGCCAAAACTGCAACAATAAAGAAGGCCTGATGGGATCTCTTATGGTATGAATAGCCTGGAGCAGCTGCACATTTCTCTCTGCTTTCACAATTATTTTCATTTTTATAACTACTAAAAAGGGAACATTGTCCACAGGCTCCTGCAGCCCATATTTTCATATACAAATCTAATATTTCCATATACATGTGTATACATTGTGGATCTTTGTGAATAAAATACAGGAACAGAAAAAGAAAGAAAAAGGAAAAGCCTTCTCAGATAAGAGGCAGGTTGGCACACCAGCTTAACTTGTTCTTCCTTTCTGTTTCTCTCACAACACTTCTTGACAGATTTCTGTACGATCAAAAGCAGCCAGCCCAAGACACATGGAGCCACATGTTTCCTGTGCACAGGTGCCTGGTACAGCCACACACGGGCAGCTCTCAGTGCTGTGATGGAAAGCCCCGTGCCCCAGGGTAGCCATCCTCCCCCACTGCTTGTGGGGCTGGGAAGGTAACTCTCACACTCCTGTGCTCCACCCAGGGGCACTGTCTATGGCTGAGTGTATTTTTGCATGTTTTCTGTCTTGGTGCCATGGAGGGGCTTCAGTCCAGCAGCTGACCCTGCACAGTCCTCCTCAACTCACCCCATTCCCCATCTCCCCGACCAGTCTACGGCATTTTTATTTCTCCAGGGGCACAAACAGGTCTATGCTCTGTTCCCCTCTCTGAACAGCCTGGTGGCAGGATCTATGCAATGAACATCTCACTTGCTCATCAGTCACTGGGTTAAACAGTGGTTTGCCCAGAAAGGGCTTCCTGTGATCCAAAGCACTGGAAGCCACTTCTAGGGTTTCTTCCAAAACCTACAACAGGGCCAAGCCCCTTGTAGAGGTAGCACACACAAGGGAGTCCAGGTCTTTGAGGCTCTCCCAGAACATCTAAAACCACCACAGAAAGGGTCACTCCCAAAAATAAACTCTTCTTGCAGTTCAATTCTGCATAAGACCAGACTCCTGTCTTGGATGTCACATAAGGGTCAGCTATGCAAAATTCAGAAAAATGTTGTACAAAAAAAGGACCACAAAAAAAAATACTCAGATTGTGGCTGATCTCTGTAGCTGATTTCTCAGGAGGTCTCCAGTGAATCATGCTGAATGAGCTTTTTGTTGCCTTTACTGTTTACAGGAGTAGCTGAAGTCAGAGAGAGTTCTCCTGCCTTACTGCTGACAGCTACAGTATGGCAGGGCTGTGGTGCCTTAGAACATAGTGATCAATCTCAGTTCAGTTCATTTTCCTAGAATTTAATTTTCACATGGCCCAGTGTGACCACATCCCACTAATTTCCCACTTGGATATTTTCTTAAAACAGAGAGACCAGATGAAGATTCTGCAACTCCTGTTGGTGAAATAATAATAATAATTTATATTTATTAAGTGCTGCTTTTCCCAAAGGACTGTCCAAATGCTCTCCAAAATTTGTGTACGCAGGAATCCCTTCACCAAGGAAGAAAAAAAAGGCAGCTTCTTCCTTGGCACACAGCAGCACTAGCACAAGAGCTCAGAGTAGGGAGTGAATCAAAGGTTTAATGTTGTTACATTTTTGTGGTTCTGTTAGAGTAATGCCAAGTAATGCGTGAAATAAGTAGTACAGCTATTGAAAGAAAACCAGGGAACAANCAGAAGTCCCAAGAGGGACCAGGGTCCCTCTTGGGCTGCGTGAAATAAGTGGTACAGTTATTGAAAGAAAACCAGGGAACAAGAAACGGTAAAAAGCATGCTCAAAGAAGAGAAGGAAGAAAAAGAGAGGGATAAACACACACATGTTGCATAGATTTCAAAGACATTATGAAGTCGTGGGATTGGAGGGACCTGTGATGTTATCCCCTATACTCTTCTGTCCTACAACAGGTTAATCACTAATAGACATTTCTGTAACTCAACAGTAATGATCTCTGCTGGTGGAGATTTTACAGCCTTCTGAAACAGCTTCCTCTTGGCCTGTACTCTTCTTTTGCTTTAACAAGAACTTGAATGTTTCTTGCTATAACATAGACCTGTTATTCCTCATCTTCTGCACGACATCTTTGCAGGCTGTCATTACCATTATTCTGTAGACTTCCTACAAAGCTGTAAGGGTGAAGTTAACGCTG
This sequence comes from Tyrannus savana, assembly GCA_013399735.1. Classification (NCBI taxonomy): domain Eukaryota; kingdom Metazoa; phylum Chordata; class Aves; order Passeriformes; family Tyrannidae; genus Tyrannus; species Tyrannus savana. Next base: position 308,676 of record VXAW01005013.1, read on the forward strand.
GTTTTATAACAGACACATGCCACAAGATGGGATCTAGAAGAGGACATGGCATGGGGCTATCTCCATGGGGGGCTGAGTGGTCAAGCTGCTTGTGGAATGAACAGACAGAGGGATGGAGGCTGCCAGGTTGGGATTTGCAGTCCTGGGGGAAAAGTAAGACATGTGAAAGAGGTTATGGACCTCTGTTAAGAGCAGAAATGCTCATAACCATGTTTGTAGATCATTGAGGAAACATATTTTAATAGTCCGTAAGGAAACCAAAGCAGCAGGTAAAGTGATGGAAGCATGGAGCTGGAGTGGACAGTTGTGGCAGCAGTAGCAAAAGACAGAGGGGGAAAGGCTGTGATGGTCAACAGTGTGTGCTTAGCTAAATGTGGTAGCTAGGAAATGCCATGTAGTCACAGGCTACAGTTTCTGGACAAGAAAATAAAAATGGCCAATACAACATGAGTCTACCTGACTGAAAGGTTAATGACGTTATGATCAGGCAGAGGAAGCAGCAAAAGGATTTTGGGAAAAGGAAAATTAGTAGCTCTGTGCTAATGAGCTGGAGCCAGCAGGACCTCTGTGAGGGGAGTTTGCTGATGCACGTGGAGACACAGGGCTGGAAGGAATAAAGGTATCCTGCAGATACCAATTTGTGAGCATTCAGAAAGAATATGTGTATTGATTCGGAGCTCAGTTCACAAGTGTGAACAGATACAGAAAACTAAAAATCATTTCTCCTCTCTTATTTTCCTCCCACAAGGAAAGCAGTTTTAGGTGTTAATGTCCTCTCTACTAAGTCTCTTACACCCCCATCTTCTTTGACCTGATTTGGAGTAGTGCTTGTTAATCAGGCAGGAGGAGATTTTCTAGTTCCTCATCCTGACAGTGGGCAACTAACAGTGTACAACATTGGGGTACCTGTCCTGGAACAAGATTTGTTAGAGGGTCTAAGTAGATGCCACTGGAAAATTTTACTAGTTTTAAAATTTCCTTTCTTTTCCCTACTCTTCCTTTCCCAGGGAACGGAGGATGCTTTGCATTTCAAAGGCAGTACTCAGGGGACCCCAGCTGAAGGGCCAAGTGCATCCCAACACCCAGACATCCTCCTCCTTGGAGACTTCCCAGGTACACATTAAAACTGAGCTCTGAGCTGGCCCATGTCCCATCAACATCTTTTGCACTTCTTTAATGACAGAGCTTAGCAAGGCAGATTTGAGCTTCACCTCCACAGACCCAGATCCACTTGTTTAAGTAGAATATTTTGTTGTTTATGCTGCAGGCTAAACAGCTAGGTTTACCTAGGGTCTCTTGTTAAAATGAGCCATCTGTGGCAGCTGTGGTAATTATACCCAGACTACTGTACCTTTCATGCAGAGCTCTTAGATTTGTGTTGAGACTTTGAAAACAAGAGGAACAATGGCACAAGGGGAAAGAAAATATCTCCTTGGAGTGAAAACTATCATGAGGTCCTCCCTTCCTTAATTTTCAAGTCTTCCCTGGATTAACCACAAATCTCAAGTTGTTCAGTGACTGTTCCCTGTGACAAAGCACTACAAAACTGTTTGAGGGCAAAGAGCAGATGCCAGTCTGAGGCAGGTTTTGCATCTCCTCCTCAGTAGTAAATGCTTGCCCACACTTTGCTTTGGTGAGCCAAGTAAATTTAGTATTTGTGCTGCTCTGAAATCTGGGCAGTGACACAAGTACTACCGAAGGTGTTAGTTTCTTGCTTGGTTTCGATTCTCTCCACCCATTCTGAACCCTCAGCACAACTTCTGCAGTACACAGTTGCTGTGCAATTTGCTTTCCCTGTCCTCAAAGCCATCAGTGCTGCAGTGAGTAGGAAGCAGCAGGAATTGCTCCAGAGCAATGCCAGGTATTTCCTCCTCTCCAGGAGGGCTGAGCACTCTGCTCTGGGGAGGGTCAGACCTTTGAAATCAGTTGACTTTCCAGTACTGCCAGACAGACCATAAGGCTTAACAGCAGACAAACTTCTGCATGGCATATGCTAATTCTCCTTACTTTCTTTGTTTTGAAGGTTCTCCAGTTAAACCCACACATTGTTTTCATGTAGTAGCTACTCAGTAGTGAAGTATCTGAAAACCCATGATACTGGATGATGTTTTGAAGGAAACATAGAGACCTTTAAAACTCCAAGTTGTTGTACATGATACCAAACAATGATTTTTATCTCTAATCTTCTCCCAACTAAAGCATAAATTTGAACAGATGGAAATAAGAAAAGAAAGATTGTGGAAATAACACTGATGCTATCAGCTGGAATTGGCAATAACAAAAGCAGACCTTGACTCTTTGAACTTTCAGGTGGTGCAAGGTATTTTCACATGCTATTATTTTGTGGTTTTTGCTGTGGGCTTTCGTACACTGTAGGAACAGTTCAATCATAAGAGTAAGTCAAGTTAGCATGACCAGGAAAGAACAATAGGCTTGATTCACTTATGCTGCTTGTGGCACTACTGCAGCAGAAAGTCTGCCCTAGCTGGGAGGAGGTCAGAGTGGTGCAAGGTTCACAGTCCTGGCTGACTCCCTAAATGAGTACAGCTGATCTGGAAAAATGCTGTCAGCAGAGCAGGGAAGGGTGTTCTCATTCTCCTTAGCCCCTCAGCAGTTTCCAAATCACTAACGAGGTGTTTTGAGTACCAGGATGTGATTTAAAGCTCCTGTCCAGAGGGCCAGTCATCTAATGAGCATCTGCCCTCTTCGGTTCAAGAGCGAATCAAGTCAATCATGTCTGTTGTCTAAAAAGTCTTGGATAAATAGTCCAATAACAAACAGTATGAAGTAATTTCCTGCACAAACTTACTGCACCCTGGTCTTTACCACAAGCTCAAATTTCTTGTGTGGGCTCAGATTTTAGCAAAGAATTACGGTATATTGCTTTCCATGAGAAGAATTTCCCACTTAACGGATCTCAGGACTCTATTAGACCCTTGGCTAATGGAAAACCATAAAACATCCCAGAGCTTTCTAGAACTCCATGGAGAGCTGAAAGTGCAGATATTTAGCCTCTTCAAGGGCCAGGGACTGACAGAGGACTCCTTAAAGAAATGCCAAGCTAATACAAGTTCCAAACAATTTTGTTTCAAACGAATTCTAAAGTAAGAGATGACTATATTAACCTGAATATTATTTAATGGCAGCATTAGCTCTTCTTCAGTGGTGCACCCTTCTGTTTCTCTGCTTGGTTGTATCTGCCATCAAACTCAGGGTTCTAGCCTGATTGTTTAGCTTTTTTCTGGGCATAAGTTTTTTTGTGCTACCCCTTGGTGGTTGGGTTTGTTTGGCTGCTAACCTTGACTGATGCAGTTGCAAGATTGTGCACCTTGTTGGACACTGTCCTTAAAGTGTGCAAAGCAGTTGGGCCCATGTGGGTCTGGCCACCCCTGTTCCTGTCCTTGCCACACCCTCTATGCTGTAAGCAGTGAAGAGTTTGGCTGGTCCTATTGGACTGTACTTCTGCCACTTGGGAACTCTCCAGTTTCTGGCTCCAAACACTTCTGCACCTGTGCTGTGTCAGGGCAAAGTCATATCATTTGTTAACATATCTACACCTTGTCTGCAAGTCAAAGTATAGCTCCAAACAGGTCTGACTAGCACTACAATGTCTCATTGGGCATATCCATGCATTTCAATTCACCATAGGCACTGCAGATTTATACACCGTTTTTCACTTCAGCATATGTATGCCATTTAATGTTGGAGAGGCCCTGTCTGTTGGTAACTGGTGATTTTTTGAATGGCTGCTCGTGAGTCTTTTTTATTTTAATATTTCTTAACTCATCCTCTCCTAAAACAAACTCAGATTCATTCATTAAAATTAAGGCACTAAGATTCCACAGAGACAAACCCCGGAGAGGGCTGATAAATTACACAAATAAGCTGTATTTATAATACCTCTGATGCCTCCAAATAGGCATTTTATAGAAGAGAAGCTCCAGCAAACTGATAAATCTATTCTCTGATACTGCAGCTAAGCTGCATTTCAATACCTGAAACCATCTGTTTGATACAAGCATACACTTAGCATAATATGAATACCTTAGCACACAGATACCTTATCATAGTGCATTCCTTCATTTTCTCATAACCAGTAATTATATCCCAGGCAGAGAGGAGTGTGTGGCGGGCTGGAGAGGAGGAGAACCGTATAAAGAAGATGAATTTTTTTTTTCCTTAATCTGCAAATTGGACAGAGCACATGAAGGTCTGTAAGCCACAGAGTGCCAGCGAGAGAGAGGCAGAGAGACAGACAAAATTATTTGCTTTGCTGGGTCTTGCAGTTTGGAGTAGTGCCTGCTTTATTCGCAGGACTTTTTTTTCCCCAGATGCCCACCCAAGAACCATTCGGCTACATTTATTATTCTGTCAAATACAATGTGCAATAAAGAGCCAGTCTCCCCAATGATGGGTACCTGTGTTCATAGCTTCACGGTGAAGCACATAAATCACATGTGAAGGGCAATGCACATGTGCTTTTTGTTTCTTGTATCACCTTTTATTATCTTAGGACTGAAAAGTTAATAACCCAGTGGGTAATCATGCCATTATCAGTTTACATTGTAGTAAAGCCCATTCAAATGATGATTACATATGTTAATGAGTGTCGTTATAATGCACTACACAGTACATTACCTTCAATAAATATAATTGTTTATACACTTTAATGAGGGGATATAATGCCCCCCAAACTAATGGCATGGACTGAATTGTGATTTATTGCTGGAAAACTTTGCCATTAAGAAAGGAAATCTCCCAAACCCTTTCATGTTTATCTAACTTTTTTCCTTCTCTAAAAGCTGCCACTCATCTCTCCCTCCTTCTGCTTGCAAGGGGAAAATAGCTGTAAGATACTTCAGCAGTGTTCCTTGTCAATGCCTTCCTTCACCTGAAGAAGCAGGAGGTGGGTTCATTTAGAAGGTTTAATGAAGATCATTATGTTTACCCCTTAGTAAGGCTTAATGCGCTATCTGGCAACAAAACTGATAACACGTCAGAATTTTGGCTGCAAATCAAGCAACGGGAAGTAAAAATGTTGGTTGTTAAACTACAGACTAGGAATAGAAAATAAGGTTAAAGATGACATTTTGGCCAGTGGTCCTTCATCTAGCTATAGAATAGTCAGAGAATAGTTGGCTGTGCAGAGCATTCAAAGCTCTCCAGCTGGGAATGAAGAAAACTAGAGGTGAAATGCCACCTGATCTCTTCAATCTCTAGGCGCTTTCTTTTCCAGAGGAGTGAGATAAAACCTTTCTTTGTGGGCTCAATAAGAAATGACAAAGAGGCAGAGAATGCTAAACCAGGCAGCACTGTGTAACCAGCTGAGGGTGCAGCAGGCTGAGCGAGATGAGCTATCAGCAACTAAACTGCACAAGACTGGAGTTTCCTCTTTAATTTCCCTCCACTTGGTTTCCTTCCTGAATGGCACTGCTGTGACATTTCCATTACCAGTGAAAAGTAGTGTGCTTTGTACAGTAGTCTCTTCTCCTATTGAAGTCGGTGCAAAAACTCCCATTGATTTCAACAGCAGAGGCAGCGAGCGGGCGGTGGGGGCACGGTCGCCTCTGCAGAGAATTTGCATGCAATATGTCCTAATTTTGCTCTCTCATCAGTGTTAGAAATTTAAAAAACACTTTCTTCCTGTCTAAATGAATAAAAGAATGCTGGAATTTAGAACAAATAATAACAGGAATTCTTCTAAATGCTATTAAAATTCAGGTGTGACGGCAGGGAACATGAGAAAGCTGCATGTGAAAGAGCAGTAGGAACTGAAGTAGCTTCGTAAGGTATATTCCCAAATATGTGTATACACAGCAATTACTTGAGAAACTTTCCAAAGATCACAGTCATGTTCCAACTAGTTTGAAAGTCAGTAGTGTAAAAAAACTTTGACATTGAGATGCAATTTGTGGTAAGATCTAATTAATTTTTTTGCTCCTAAGAATAATTTATTATTTACACTTCTTATTATATATGTATTTTAGCTTCATTAGTCTGCAATGCTGGAAAAAATTATACCTTCAAGTCCTATTTATCAAATTAATGGTGCAATTTCATAGTGACACATTCCACATTCATTAAACCAAGTACAGTAAAAATGCATTTAAATTAGATTAGCGTGATGTAATAACGATTCCAGTGTATGAGGCGATATTCTAGCAGTAAAGAAACACCCAGATCGAGTTGAAAGCAACTTCGAGATAATTTTTCAAAATTGATTTTGGCACTGGTTTAAGTGAAAGAATAAGGACTAACATGTCCCCCCACAGCTTGCTCCGTGTGGGAGTGCAGGGCCCTGAGTGGGTTTGCAGGAAATGAGTGGCAGGGTTGTTCTGGCCGCTGCAGTGGAGGAAGTCATGCATGTTCTCAGAAAGCAGCTTTGTCAGCCTCCTGAAATGCTGGGGAGGGATGTCCACCTGAATTTACCTTTTACCAGTGCTGACTGCATGACACCACAGAAGTTGCTGCCAGTCCCTTGCAACTGTGACTCTCCAGACCACTGCAGTTTGAGGAAAGCTCGTGTGTCTGTGCATGCATCCAGATGCATGCACAGGCGCTAACGCCTGGATGCAGAACCACTCGGAGGTACCGCTCATGCCCCTTGCCTCCTGAATTACTGCTGTCTAGCAGCACTTGAGCACTCTCCAGGCCACAGAGGCTGGGTGGATCTTGGTCCATTTCCATTGACCTCGTCAATCCTGGCGATCCCAACCACAGTGTGAAACAGAAACTCTAGGTGAGTGCCAAATTCACCCTCTATGAGAGGCCTATAAAGCCATAAGCCCCATCTGCCTACTCGTGCCACATAGACTGCCTGACTGCTTCAATAACCCTGCTGTGAAACAGGCAGAAACTCATGTCACCTTGCTACTGTGTCCTTTAACACCAAGTTTTAGTTTAGCACATTCCCTGTAGCTTAACTTTCCTGGCTCAGGCAGTGAGTGAGAGTCAAGAGCAGGTTGATGGAGGTTGCTGATTAAGGAACAAATCACCAGGAATTCATGTCCTGAAGCTCTGATCAAGTCAGACAGGGGCTGCATGTCCTCTCCCTCCACATGTTGATACTCCTCTCTCAGTCTTTGCAGCCCAGCAGAGGAGTGCTTTCAGCTGGCTGACACTCAACCCTGCACTGCTCCAATATCACATTAAAGAACCAAATTAAATCAGAATAGCTCCTTAATAAAAAAAAAATCTTTCTTTCGAGTATCCACAGGGAGTTTTCTATTGTGTGTATCTGTCTTTTGGACTGTAAGCCTTCAGGGCAATGACTATCTTTATTTCTGAAACACAAACAATATTAAAACACCATTGGCACTTAATAAATCAGCAAAACTACAGTTGTTACATAGGCCTCTCGGTGAGCCATTGGTTACTTTAACACATTAACAAAAGTGTGCCCTCTGCGTTTTGGCGTGTGGCTTGTGAGGAGTGTGCGGTGTGTGATGGCAGACTAAGCACCCCAGGTTTTGGAGGATACTATTTGTTCACCAAAGAAGAGAAGCCCTGGACCATTGCAGGCATCACTGCAGTGACCTCCTTAGTCACTTCTGTGCTGACCCTGTACCCTGACCAGGAGGTACAGTCCCATTGGGGGATACAAGTTCATTCTTCACCTGGTACATCTTGAGCTGAGGTGAAAAGAAAGGTGGTAAAGATTGATGTAAGACTACTCAAACTGCCTGTTTAGAGGATGTTGTGTCAGCATGAGTTATCAATACTTGTATTGGGGTGGCACAGGGCTGTGCCAGCCAGGGATGGTACAATCCTGTCATAAAAGGTAGTGCCCCATGGGGATTGCCCCACGGTCATTTCTGAGAAGGCTGAGCTGGTAGAAAAGAGCCAGAGTTGAGCTGCACTGGTTTTAAATTGATGAACAGGGACATTGCAACAGGGTAGAAAATTAAGAATCTTCCTGGTTGAGTTGATGTGCATTAATGGTAAGGAAACTGCTGCATTTTCAAAGGACTACATCAGCCCCTTATAAACCCAAATGTAATTTACAGACTTAGGCCCTTACCAAAACAAAACAAAAAAATTGGTTTTCAAAATTTTCCTTTAAAGATGTGCTAAAAAGCTGAACTGAATTACTGTGTGCAAATTCATGTATTAATATAAACAATTAAGCTTGATTAAAAAGAAATCAGTTTTGCCTCTGGCCTGACTGACCTCAAATTTCTAAGGGCTGCTTTTCCAGTCCTAAGGGCCTGAGCTATGTGTCCTTTTGACTTCAGTTTCTCATCCTGTCATCCCCAGGCATATCCTTTCTTCCATGCTTCCCCCTCCCCTTCTTCCAGTGGATATAGACTTATTTAAACAATTAAAGCTGTATGCCCCTAAAGCCTTCTCCAGAAAGCAAGGGGCAAGACACAAGTCAGCTTGAGCACTCAGAGACAAAAAGAGCAAATTAAATAAAATGATTGCTAAAAAAAAAAAAATTAAAAAAAAAAATCAAACCTGAGCTGAAATTTGCATTTGCTCATCTATCTCAATTGAAGATTTCTGCTACCAAGCACCATATGGTGCTGTGCGAGGCTGTAAATATGCTGCTTTTCCAGACCCATTTCTAATGTCATTTCCCATCAGTAAACAGGTGCTCCTGGCTTCTCCTGTGCCTCTGAGATCACAAAACTTGAGTGGGTACCTTTTGCATACCTACAGGATGCAGATGCAAGTTGTCAATGTGTGTGTTCCCCTTGCATCAGAAAGTATTGGCTGTATTTCCACGGTGTGTGCAGGACAGCAGAGCAATCCCACATTGCAGTAAGCACTTCCTTCCTACAGTGGCAGCTTCCTGCCTCCATACTTTTCCTAACATCTTCATGCCCTTCAGCAGGGCTGATCCCATGCCCAGAAGCTCCTCCTGTGTGGATCCTTCACCATGGCACCATTGTATCTCCCTGGCAGGACTGAATAGGTATTGGGTCTTCCCTGCTCTCCTGATAGTCTCAGTAGGGCAGAGGAAAGAGGAGCAGCCAGTGTACATCCACGGGACAGGGGGTTTGCGTTGGGGGAAGCTGGGAAATCAGTCAAGAAGCATGAATGCTACCTACAAAACCTGGAACCATCTTGCTTAACAAGGTCTATGGGCTTTAACCATTTCAGTGGCAAAATTCTGTGTCATTCTCCTGTAGAAACCCAAGCACAGTGATGAAGCACGACCCCATCCTGCAGTCTGCTACAGCCTGGGGCCTTCATGCCCTCTCTGCAATTATTTAGAGGGTTGGAGTTTGGCTAGTGTTCCCTGCACACTGAGAAGGACAAAAGGGAAACACCATAGGTAGTATCAGGGTGTACTTTGTGAGGCTAATCTGAATATTGCCTTACAAAGACACTATGAGCCCATTGCCTCGGACTGGGGACAAGGGCTCAGGCTATTCATGTCAGGTGACCACATTTTCAAATCCATTGCCATGGTTCAAAAATATCCAAAAGGTCAATATATTGTTCATACCACATCAGTGATACTAGGGGGAATAACAACCTTCAGTAAATCCTATTATTTTCACAACTATACTAATAACATGAGAAACTATAGATATAATAAAAGTTTATATCTATAGTTGCTCTGCAGACACCTCCTCTGGTATGGTATAAATATAGTATATGAGACTTGGCGGTGTAATACAGTTTTTATTTCAATTTTTTAGGGATGGCCATGCACATCCATAACTCATGAAAATAAAAAGTGTATTACACTGCCAACTGTTACATATTCCCTAGTAAAGCAAAAATGGCAAGATAAATTTTATTTTTCTCTTCTCCCCACCAACAAAGTGTCTAGCTGATCTGGTTATGATGAAGTGTTAGAATAAAGATTATTTATCAGAACCTTTCTATACCCTAACTGTGTCTGTCCTGTCAATTTGTTGTCTATCTGTCAAATGCTAGGTACTTTCTTTTTCCCCTACATACTGGCTTTGGTTTTAATTTTATGCTGCTGTACTTGGTGTTATTCTCCTTAGGAACGAAGGGAAGAGAGATTGCCTCTTCCCATGTCCTGCTCTTGGATTTTCTCAGACACATTCTCTTTGGATCTTAAGAGCTCTAACATCTGTGTGGGACGTGTGTTGGCTTGGTAGCATAAGGCTGCACTTCTTCAAGATGTGCAAAATTGTGTAAATGAGGAAGTATCCCAGCTGCATGTTGTGTGTCAGTGGAATAAGAGGTGAAAAACCCTATGATTCATAGGTAGGGATGGGGAAAGAAGTAGAAACTCGAGTGCAGTAGGCTAAGTCTCCTATTCCTAAGAGAAATGTAACAAATATGTCACTCCTGTACTGTGAAAAGGAAAAAGCGATAAAATTCTTTTTTATAAAAATGGTTTTATATTATGACCAGCTCTTGAGTATCCACATAGCAATGAACTGGGAGGCAGATTAACTGTGCTGGGCTTGAAGGGACATCCAGCGTGGTGCTGCATGGAGTAAGAGCAAAACCACGACCACTGGGGAGTGGCGTTGGGAGACCTCAACACGCAACAGCAGGGCCAGGCAGGGTCCAGCCAAGTCAAGAACTATCTACACGGTGTGTTACTGCTGTCAAAGCTGAGATGCCTCCTGCAAAGTTTCTTCAGTGGCTCTGCTCTTTCCCCTCTGGGAACTTCAGCTTGGGGTGAGGATGGCTTATTCAGTCTTTGGCAAGACAGACCTGCATTAGAGGACATGGAATGTCTGTCAGTTGCCCCTCCATCCATGGTGCAGTCACTGACCTCTCCTCAAGACCAGAACAGGAGCAAGAACCCTTTAATCCCTGGGAAACTCTGCTTGGTGATACTACTGTCAACCACCATTTTCTCTCAGCATGTCTAATTGACTATTATAATGAAATTAAAGGCAGACAAATGTTCCCAACATTATTTAGTTTCTTGTTTGAATTTTGCTGGATATAAAGTAACCCTTCACTTTCAGGCTTTTCCTGAAGCTACCAGTAGATGTTATAAAATTATTACTTTCAAAAATCTTTTTCTTTCTCTCTCTCTTTCTCTTTCTCTTTCTCTTTCTCTCTCTCTTTCTCTTTCTCTCTCTCTTTCTCTTTCTCTTTCTCTTTCTCTTTCTCTTTCTCTTTCTCTCTCTCTTTCTTTCTTTTTCTCTTTCTCTTTCTCTCTTTCTTTCTCTCTCCCCCTCTACACTCTGCCCCATCCCAAGTCTGTGTAAAGGGATATCAAAGACCTTGGGCCAAAGACCAAGGGACACTGTGTCAAGTGCCACATGAAAGAAACCGAAATTTCAGCTTCCTTTCTCCACAAGCAGCCTGGGTTCTCAGGCTGTACCGAAATCTACACCTCCTGTTTCTCTGCTGTACAACACACATATACTACCTCCTCACCTGGAATCCTTGGAGCTGGGATCGAAAAAAGGAGTTCATACCATACAAACACAGAAAACCCCTCACTTCCTAGCTCCATAGAGATACTGCACACATGCATACACAATGATCCACTGCAAGCATCCATCCCTTCAAAACTTGTGTATAAGCAACAAATGGGCAGACTAATGCCCAGAGGAGGAGATAAGCATGCACAAGGCAGGGAAAAAGCAGGGTTTGACACAGCCCAGCTCATGATACGGTTCTCATTACAGCCCCAGCATACTAATACCAGACCACTGCACAGGTGGGAGGGAGGTGCTTGAGGGCCAGTGAACATGGAATTTTATCAGTGTGTCACTATTACAGCAACACCTGTGCTAAATAACTTTGAGCGTTGATCCACTGTGAAGAGTCAGTGCTCAGTAGCCCTCAAAATTTCTCATTTCTTACCTGCAGTGGGGTGGTCTTGTATTTGAGCAGTGGCTGCACAGAACTTCCTAAATGTTTTTCTTTCTTCTCCTTTAGGATGCCTGTCACACACAAACACACAGTCCCTAAATTGCCACCTTCCTGTCTGCATTTTTCTTTTCATTTCTCTTCTTGTTGTGCAGTGAAAGACATTAGCCATGGAGTAATAAAAGCACATGATAAAACAGCATCACTGGGGAGATCTATGCCTTGGAAATACAGAAACAAAGTCTGCACTCAAGCAAACTTTCCATTGATGACAGCGGGTTATGCCTCATGACAAAAGGCAAAGGAGTCCTTAAAACTGCCTAATTAAAGTCCTAGTTCAGCAAGAGTGCCTAATTTAAAACAGATGACTCAATGTTGATGGTGCTGCACTTTAAGTTGGGTACCTGCCTAAGTACTTGGCTGAATGGAAGCCCAAGCAATGTATCTTTAAGTGAAATAGCAGTGGAATACAACAGCCATTCTAACCACTATATATAATTGACTAAAAAACCAAATCACTGAAAAAGGTGCTGTACTTACAGTGAAAAATAATAAATAAATGACTTACAGATTGCCAACATGACAGTCTGCAGCAGAGCAGAACTCAGCGAATGCAGCTCCCATTTGAATTCATGGGAAAGCAGGGACTTTTGAAACTGCTAAGTTAACCAAAAATATATATTGTTAAAGCCAACAAATTTATTTTTCTGTTTGGAAGTCCCTGTTTTGCTATACAGAGGAATAGGGTCTGAATTCTCTGACTCTTCAGCATCATAAAATCTAGAGTGCCTGCTTGGGGAGGTGTCAGGAAAATATTGGTTCTCATTCTAGGCTTACGTTATATTTACACTGTGGCTCACTGAAATACTAAAGCAGTAAGAGATATTATAATTAACCTCTTCAATTTCTCCCTTAAGAAATATCTGGTTAAATGAACTGTCAATCAGCTCTCCCATTTCCTATTAGAATGGGGGCTAATATGCAGGACTGATAAATGAGTTCAGTGAAAGAGAAGAGGCAATACAATGCCTCCATGAATAGTACAGGATGGTAAATATTAAGTATGTTTTATGTAACGACAAATTTCGAAATGCTCTGTGTAGCTTTTGAGCTGTATCAGTCCTCTCTTTTTGTGCTCCTATTCCTAAGGTCACGCACAATTGTTGGTGCAATTGTATGCCTATTCCTGCTTCGTGGGAGCAGCTTAGGCCACTGGAATTGATTTTCAAACCTGATGCTCAAAGGTCTGCAGGCATGTAACTGTCATTGATGTAGTTTGGTGTTGGGTGCTTAAAAACAGGATGGGTGGTTGAATATCTTTACTGAACTATAAAATGTGAATTGTGCAGTAATACAAAGTGCTGCAGCTTAGTGCTTAGTGCTTGAAATATTATCCTTTTAGCTTAGAATTCCAACTTTTATAAATGTAGGTCTATTCACAGTCCCCAGTGCTGCAACTGACTGCATTATTTATTATTTATCATTATTAATTATCACAATGTATTATTTATGCCATGCAATAGGTATGCACAGTATTTTGCCAAGAAACATGCCTCACTCTCACATTTATTAATTTCTTGAATATCACTATGCTGTTTGATTTGGAATTGAATCAAACCATGCCTAGATATTAAAATGTGTGACAGTAAAAAGCTTCAAAAGGTATCCTGTTCTCAGTGAGAACCAGGTGGCAGTCTGGGGTCCTCTTTGAGGTCACTGCTCTTCTTTCCAAACTTTGGCACTCATCCACCAGAAAGAGATGTCTGGCCTTTGGGCTCAGTCTTGTGCCCTGAGAGCCCTTCTCCGATCATTCTGAAGCCACAGCACAAAAAACAGTGTCTGAGCTGCAGCTAAGGGTCACAAGTGGAAGTAAATATAGTCTTTAGCTGCATCAGGGGAGGTTTAGGTTGGATGTTAAGAGGAATTTCTTCCCAGATCAGATATTGAAATGGACTGCCCAGGGGGGTGATGGAGTCATCATCCCTGGAGATGTTTAAGGAAAGACTGGATGTGGCACTTAGTACCAGGATCTAGTTGACATGGTGGTCGTTGGGTGGTGTTGGTGGTGTTGGACCCAGTTATCTCAGAGGTCTTTCCCAACCCAATTGATTGGAAAAAAACAAAACAAAACAAAACACCTGACTGTGGGCTTCCACTTACTGGTATGATTTTCCTTAGATTTGTTGTTTGCTAAGTTGTGCCCAGTATTTCTCAACAAGAAGAGGGCCCACTACTGTGCTGATCTCTGTACACACATAATAAGAATAGTGGGCCCAGAATGGTGCACGGTGTTTGTAAATATTAGTATTGAATGAAGCACAAACAAACAAAACAACAACAACAACAAAGCCTTCAATGAGGCAGGATTTTCAAAACCGCCCTGTTTCTGAGCTGTTTCTTGGTAGCCTCATATTATAACTAAAATAGCTTAATCCTTTTTTAAATAAGTGAAGCACAGTTGTAATTACAGGGAGAGCTGCTGTTCCAAGGAGCTCACCACAAAAAAAGATGTAGCAGGCTGGTGAAAGTACTGAGAGGAGCAGATTCATCTCATCTACACTTAGTACACGTGCAAAAAAGCTACAATCAGGTATATTTTTATCAGCATCAGAACTCAACAGGGCTATCAGAAATAAATGTACTGAAAAAGGGGGGGGAAGGTTTTTTAAAATTTGCTTATATGTATATTTAATCAACAGGATCCAAATAGGCAGGAGTTTTTTTTTCATGTCACTGTTTAGTAAAGGCTTATCAACATCACCTTCCAGCTAAAGCACCCTATAAATATAATAATGATCACTTGTGGGCTGTCAGGAGACCTTTCATACTTTTGTGAACTGGTTCATCCAAGTTCAACTTCAAGGCATGAGGCTAAAGATGAATTTTGAAATGACCCAACTTAGGACTGCAGCTTCTGCAACCCACCAGCAGCATGACACACCAAGAGAGGAGGCTGCACTGCTCCTCTGAAGGTCTGGAAACAGCAGTGTGAGCTGCTGCTCTGATGCTGAGCTGCACATCATTGAGCTCTTTGGTAGGTGCCTGTACAGTCTGGCCCTACACCCAGTCAGAAGCAAGCTAACTTCTCCTAGACTGAGTGGAGAGGTACAAACTAATGAGGAGAGACAGAACATTTGATACTGACAGCTGATACCGCAGGAAGGTTGTTGCCTCCTGTGCTACAATGGCTTTATGTCTCTGCCTTCTGAAAAAAATAAAATCAACACTGAAAGGTAATACTGGGCCTCAGTTTCGATAAAAGCAGGTTGACAAGGTCCCCCTTCCTTTATACTGGTGGAAATCAGGGACAGTTCTGCTGAAATCAGCACGGTTTCAAAGCTGTAAAAGTGGTCGAAGCAAGGGACTAGCTCAGCAACAAGGCAGTCTCCCTGTGAGCCTGTCAGTTCATTGTCTAGCTACAGTAATGAAAACACAGAGATGTGCTAAAGTAGCAGAGGTCCTTAAACTTCTTTATCATCTGGGATCACATCTTAATAGGACTGACTGATGAACACTTCCCTTCCTATTCTCCCATCTAAAAAGATCACCTCCTCTTCCACTTCCTATCATATATCCTCCCTGTGGCAAAGCAATAGCAATTACAGGAATATTAGGGAAGTAATTAATGTATTTTAGCCATCTTTTAATGAAATTCAGCAGCCTGGAAAAAAGGAAAGAAACATTGAAGTGTAACCTGTTATCTCTACCACATGCCACAGTTTGGAAACTTGTTTATTGGAAATCAGAAAAATATTTACACCCATAGGTTAGTTTGTCCCATGTATTGCTGGCTGCGTAACACCACATAAAAGGTGTAAAATGAAGCTGATTTTTGACAAGAAATCTAATAATTGAAGTGAAACAACTTCTGTTCACGTTACAGTCATATGAACATATATTGATTTCCTGGAGCCTCCTTCAGACTCGTCATTCTTAGAACTTCTTCTGTGCAGCTCCTATTGGAAGTGCTCTAGTTCCATTTGCCTGTCTGCAGAGGTCTTACCTTATAACTTCCTGCCAGAAGTGAGCAGAAGTTGGTCAGATAGGTGAGGTGAATGGATAACCTCACTCCTGTTTCGTCAAGAGTGTGCCAGAACAGTCTTCTGACTGCATAATGGTAACACTTTCATCTTTGATAACTCAAGAGATTGTTATCAGCAGAGGGTAATGGAGAGGGACTTTTTTCAACAATTTCTTTCATTTTGTCTCTGTCTGCATCATCCCAGGGCAGCTAATTTGTGCTCTGCTAATCTTAGTGGCTGTACAGAAGCATTTTTGTGGTGTTGTTCCTTCCATTTATGGAAGATCAACCAGAGTCAGTGGGATCCTGTGTTTTTGCATTTTCCAAGGGCTTCTCTTGAAGGTCTAATTTCATGTTGCCCTCAAGCTGCTGTGGTCTTACACTATCAGCTTGTGAGCAATTATGTGACTATTAGCTGCTAGAACCCTGACTTGGGCCATGCCTCCTCTCTCAATTGCATTTTGGTGTTTTGCTGTGATTAAACCACTGTTCTACCAGTGACCCAGCAGTAGGTGACCTCCTTCCCCTTTGCCCCAGCATACTGTATAAAAAAAGTCAAGTAATAATGGCTCATGTTTATTGGTTTCTCTTCAGCAATGAGCATTTCCCACTGATGTCAAAATGGTTTAGACTGTGTGTTGCCTGCTCTTGGTCATACTTCTGCCTAATATCATGACTTATCAGTGTTGTTGGAAATATCTTGCAGCTGTTATACAATCCAGCTGGGATCTAATTGGTCATCAGTCTAATAGCTTAGCTGCAAATGGCTAGTTTCTTTCTTCTGCCATGTGTGGTAATTGAGTCTCCAAATCTGTCAACAGCCTGTTGGTAGGCAGCCGTCTCTCCACTGGGCAGCTCCATACCCTTAGACTCTGCAAGCCTTGCAATTTTCTTGCCCTTCCGGGAGTTGACACATTCAGACATTGCATGATTATTTATCCCTTTCCTGCTGTTCATAGCCTGAGGTTTTTTCCTGGTGTGAGCACTGCCTGTCACAATGTTTATGCTGGACCATGAAGGCAATATTTGGTTGCTATCTGTCCTCCCTTGCAGCAACTAGGAACATCAGGAACTAGGAACATAGAGGGAATTAACAGTATCATTTTGTCCAGCCTTTTCCAGGAGCAGACACTCATGCCTGCAATTGACAGTTCATCCAGAAGGATCAACAAAACATCTGCTTTGCTCAGGCTGAAAGAGTTTTTTCATCATCTTGCAGCATATTGTAGACACAATAGCAGAAAACCAACAACTATAACTTGCTGTGGAGTAAGGGACAGTACAAAAGACTAGGGATGTCATCAAGGTCTGTGAAACTTCGAGGGGGGGGTCATTGTTTTAATGAACAATACTGAGATATTTCTGGAGCATGGACTGTGAAGCTCTTTTGCTTCTCTTCCAGGTTATTGCGTTTAGCAGTTAATCACATTTCCTTGTGTCCCGTGGATCTCACTGGCATCCTATTCATGTACCATATGGATTCCATGTCAGTAGGAATAAACCTTCTCTTTATTAACAGGATCACTTATTGCACAGTCACATCTGTAGCATCCTCAGAGCAGACGTATAGATTGATATAATGGTTTATCTTCCAAAGTCTTACCTCCCACAACACACACATGTTTCTCCAAATAATACAGGAGCTTGTACATGCGTTGTTGAAGTGACACTTCTCTGTTCAGCTTTAGATATTTCCAGACTCAATATCTAGATCTGAACTACATGTCTAGACCTGCTTTGTGGGAAGGAAAAGAAGATCCAAACTGTAGTTCCTAAGATAGATGTCAAAACCAGGGGTGATGAGCTGTACTGTTGAAGTCATAAAACCATAATATGGTTTGGATTGGAAGCGGTCTTAAAGATCATCTATTTCCCATCCCCCTGTCCTGGGACAGGGATGCCATCCACTAGACCAGATTGTCCAGGACCCTATCCATCCTGGCCTTGAGCACTTCCATGATTGGCATCCACAACTTCCCTGGACAACCTGTTTTAGTGCCTCACCACCCTCTGAGTAAATAATTTCCTCCAAACTTCTATTCTAAATCTTAGGAGAAAATGCCTATTTCCTCCCTTCACCTACAAAGGGTACCTACATAGGCAGAAATGAGTATCTACAACATGCAGTGACAGTCAGGTAGGATGAATCACACTTTTTCTGGAACACCTGAGGGTATAAAGACTCCCTCAAACATTCTCTGCCAAGATAGAGTTAATTTTTCCAGACTCTCATCTCTAAGCTCCTACTGTGTCCCACTGATGTCTGCTCACATTGCAGCATCTGTACTGAAACAAATTAAAAATTTGAAGGAAGAAACCAAATTCAATTCCATTGAATTTGCTTTGATCCAGCAAATTCTGTTGTGATGCTAACTAGACCAAAAGTTATGTGAATACATATTTCTCTTTTTCTTTCCTTGCAGTGTATAAATAAAGAAAATGTTTAAGTTTCAACAGATAAAAGGGTGGCTTTTTACAAGGTAAAGTCAGCACAGAGTAGCAGATGGGACTTGCTGCAAAGATATCCAGGGTTAAAATAGGCAAGACAAACACAAATGGAAGGAAAAAGGAGTATGTGGTTTAGCAACGGTATTTTCCTCTGAAACTCAGTAAGTTTTAAGTATTTGATGCATTTTCTTCATCTTTCTCAGTAGTCCTAAATAAAAATGGTCCAGAGCACAAGATAAGAAATGGGAGTGTTTGAAGAGACTGTTTTAATTGCTACTGTTGGCATTAATACTTCAGACTGTTGTTAGGTAAGAGCGATGCAGCTACCCTGTGCACCAGCATCCTTGCTGGGGGAACAGGTTTCCCTCAGCCTACTGTCCTGCTCTAGGCTCCCTCCAGGGGCATTACTGTGCACTTCTGGTCTTTTCTCTGAGACATTCAGGTCTTTTCTCTAAAGGGAAAGTTCCTCCTTTAGAGTCTGACCTCCATTGCTATCCAGCACTCTGAAAGTGTTAAACACAAATTTCTAAGTGAGTTTCCCCTTATATTAGTTTTCTGCACTTTGCCAGCCCAGCCATCTCTGAAACCTCCCACCAAGACTAGCACTGCTGTGTGAGCACTTTTAATACCAGCCACCTAATACAGAGCTCACATCCAGCTGCTACAGGCAAGAACAAATTTTCACCTGTCCTGCAGTACGAAAGCAAATTGCTTTATCTGCATGGCATCTCAGAAAGGAGCTCCAGAAAGAAATAATACATCCCAGGTCTCCTGCCCATGGAGTTGAATTAAGCTTTTTAATGAGTGATTATTTTTCCAGCCTTAAATCTGTACATAGTTGCAATCTGTGCATAGTTTAATCTTCTCAGCTTGATGTCCAAACACGAACTAAGGCAACAATGAAGTTACAAGGTTTCTCCGAAGAGTATCCATGAAGACAGACCTTTTCAGTGAGCAGCTCCCAAAAACCAGAGTGATTCTTTTTAAGCAGTTGAAAGGCTGTTATCAGACTCTCACCACATTATAGACAATTAGCATAGAGCTAAAATAGTCATGACAGTGCTATAATTTTTCATCACTCAAAGTTATCCTTTATGACTTCCAATACAGAAGACCATCAATGACCTAAAATTCTATGTGAAAGGCTGCAGCTGTAAACATCAGTTACTCTTTTTGAAACAGTGCTTACAGTAGCAACAAAACCTGAGGTACCTATGATAACAAGTGCTTTAATACCTAGCACACACACCTGTTATTGTGGCCTTATCAATCCCAACACCTCCCTCCTAAAACTTCAAGCAACTCTTAGGGACTGAAAGAGAGAATACAAAAGGCATCGTGAACACTGGTCTAGTCTAAGGACAGGCACAGCAATCCTGTGCTGCTTCCCTCCTGCCTCTCGTGCTTGCTGTCCCTGCTGCGTGGGCTGGTGCTGCAGCCTGCACACTGGTACCGTGGAGAATATTGAGGCAGTACTTATATTTTACCATCACAAGTCGCTGACTACAAGGACTGCCTGCTTTAAATGTATGACCAATGCTGCTCTCATTGTAAATCACACTTCCTTGGTGAGCTTCAAGGAGGACAAAATCCTCACGTCTCTGATGTACGTTGTTTTCATACTGGATCACCGAGATATTTATAGCGACAAGCTGTGTACTGGGTTATAAACCAAGAGATTCAGTTCATGAAAGGGACATTGACTGTGAGGTCAATATCACTTCCCTATTTCTTATTTATTTTGCAGTTTTAGGAAGCAGTCATAATGCTACCTTACCCTGCTTGGGATGCAGTCAGGCCAGCTGAGTCTGCTGTGCTCATCCCACTCTTCCCAAAGAACCACAGATCCTCTGGGCAGCTGGTCAATGATTCAGAATATAAGAGCTGTATGTTGATGTAAAAATTGATAACTCTTTGGAAAAAGATCCCAGGGAAGGTGTGTTTTCTTGGGAGTAAAGCCAAATATCCAGTAGGATGAACTCTTTCACCCATAAATGACTTGAGGTCAGAGATGTGCCCTAAAAAATCTAGCTCTGGGGATGGAAAGAGCAACAGGGGCTCTTTGTAACCAGTTGCCTCCCACAGAAATAGATAAAATACTGAGATGATAGAAGGAGAGTCTATGAGCAGCACAGAGGCAGGAGCTGCCTGAAAGACAGCTGTGAAGCCAGGAAGAAGCGTGGGAAGGAGAGGCCAGTGGATTGGAGTGACTGATCACCTCTAAGAAAGCACCCAGCAGAGACCCGGCTGTTAAAGCTCTGGGGCTCCAACAAGGACATGAAGAAACCACCCCAGTGCTACAGGAGGATAAGATCTGTGCCTCTTCTCCAGGCATAGGCTAAATAAGCAGAGATTTCCTCCTGAAGCAGCTGTTTTTGAGATGTGTGCAGGCAGTGATTGCAGTAAAGCCCTTTCCATGCCACACCTGCAAGAAAAGGAGCATAAGCATATTCTGCTCCTCCAATTCAGCTCTTCATGCCACTCCTGAAGGACACGCTAGCAAAGCTTCTTCCCACCCTCTCAGAGACCCACTTCTTCCATTCAGAGGGACTGTGACATCTAGAGTCCAGTCCCGCTGAGTCCTCTCGGACAGGCTGCTATGTTATGCAAGTGCTGTGCTTCTAGTAATCCTCCTATCCAGCTGTTACAAAACAGCAGAAAACCCTTAGTCACTGAGCTAGATGCTAACATGTAGAAGGAAGACAGTTTAGGCAGATGAGTAATGCATCAAAGTCTGTGAAACAAGTATATAACCTATTACTTTTCAGGTATATATGCAAGATGTTTTGTGAGAGGTCCAGTTATATATATTGAATATTCCCTTTACTCACCTATTTCCCCAACTTACTATTGCTTAACTTTTCTAAAAGGGAAGTGGAGACTTGTCTTAAGGAGAGGCTTGAAGGAAAGTGTAGAAGGTTTGTCAATCAACCAGAAAGATGCCCCAAGTTTAAGAAATGGTATGATAGAGATGATAATAAATGTTTGTAGTATGCAACACTACACTCTCAACAGGAAACTCTTCAGTTTGTCTGAGTAAAAGTTCTCGATGTGTTATTCTTCAGACCTGAGCTGATTTGAATCAAAACTTTAAAGTGGAATTCCAGACTTTTTCAAACATCAGCCCTGAAATCTGATTCAGATAGGATTCTGATCAAAACTCCTCTTAAATAGAAAGTGTCATGTCACTTCCAGCTCCAAATGTTTCTTCAAATTCCTTTGGACAGTTTCCCATTACTTTATCTCATGCTCATCCCTTTGTTAAACCAAGCCTTGCTGTGCATCTGCTAACAAAAAGATAGACACGTCAATGATTGGCTCCCAACGTCTTGGCTTCCAAGTAGTTTCAGAAATGACCCTTCACATTCCATGATTCTCTTTCTGAAGTTTCAGTAGCTCTGCTTATTTCTTTCCCAAGAAACAGCTTCACATAAGAACAGCAAACTCTTTTTCTTTTGAGCTCTAGCTGCTTTCTTAGACACACTCGTTTCCTCTGCAGACACCACGTGAGAGCTACTATGGAGTTGTCCAAAACTATAAGCAGATGCTGCTCAGCCTTAGTGTTTGGATCTGCATCGCTCCTGCAAGGGTGGAGAGGAAGGTTTCCTTCCTTATCTGATGGCCTCTGCTTTCTTCTGACAGCCTAAGTATAAAGCAGCGGCATCATTCTTTTCCTGTGAGGAAGTGCTCCCATCCTTCAAGGACAGAAGATGTCTTTTTCTCCCTTTGTGGACAGTGTTTTGCACTAACCTGAGAGTCAAAGGACCAAGTCTGTAAGTCTTTTCTTCTCACATTATTTCTGAGGAATGGATAAAAAAGAGCTTGTAATAGAAAGGATTCTAGATATAGATAAACAACCCTCAGACTGTCTGTGGTAAATCTTGTGTCTAGTATTTCTCAGTTTTAATGGACAACTTTCTTCTGACCCTTCATACTTCAGCAGTGAGAGCTCTGATGCCTCTGTATATAGTACATAAATTAGAAAGGGTATTAAGACTTTTCTGGGTAATACAGGAAGTATATTTACGATTTCCATTCAGGGCTAGGCTGCAATCTGCTTCTTACAGCAGACACTGCCCCAGGGGCAGTATTCACATGTGAGGCACCTTTCAGGAGCTTGTGTTCACCCCTGGAAGCATGGTCTGCCCATGTTAGCCTGCTGCATCCCTGTTTTTGGACACACTCTTTCATGTTTTTCCATGAAAGACTCGACCCTGAGAATTTTTCATTGCCAGTATTCAACCTCTAGTTTTCTTTGCTGAAGGGTCAGTTTCATCTCTGCAGTGCAGTGTGCCATTTGAGAGGAGATGGGCCACTCTCACACGCTGGTCTCTCCTGGGCACAGCTATTCTCCTGAAGTGACACCACTCCAGAGTCTGAGGTAAAAAAAAGAAAGCACAGCACTTTTAAGCTGTCATGAAGTAAGAAAGGCTACTTTCATTTTATGTTTTGTTATATAGCAGAAAAAATCTGTCACTCGGTAGGATGCTTGCAACAAACAGCTTTAAAAACTGATTAAGTGGTTCAGTTTTACTTAGTTTTAATCACTCAGCAGCTGTTTACTCCACAATTCACAGGTATATTTATGTTCCCCTTTTTTCAGTTGAGTTTGTCAGTTACTTTCCCTTCTAGCCCCAAATCCCCAGATGAGTGGAAGGGTATGTTCCTTTGTAGATCAGACTCGGGCATGGAGCAAATGCAGCACAGCTACCCCAGCCCAGCAATCAGGAGAAGTACCCCAGAAACAGCAACAGATTACTGGTTCAACAGCTAACCCCTTCCAATGAAGAAATGGGCATGGTCAGGTAGGAATGCGACCTTTTTTTAATCTGACAACAATGGTCTTCCTCTAGTGCCTCAGTTTAACTTAAGGGTAAGTTGCTGTTACACTATTCAGTGAAAATATGGGGCATGGGGTTTTCAGAAAAGGCAAGGTGCAATGAATCTCTGCAGAGCCAGGAGGAGATCTCTTCTCTTATTAAGGCTGGCTTTCCTGCAGAACCCTGAGGCTCTTGGGGTACACACTTTCATCTGTAAATGGGTCTCTTAAAACAAAATTCACAAGTGTGTTCCAGTAATAAGTAATGTGACTTTTGTCATGTGGGAGAACACGGTGTTAATGGAGTTTCTATCTCTCTATCATGTTCTGAGGAATGATTTGGCCTTAAAAATACACCAGAATACCCAGAGGACAGGAAATCCCAAGAGCTGATCATTTTGGAGAGAGAAAAGATTCCAAATGGGTGCTAATAATTCACAAGGGAAGCTTTCAAATGAATGAAATGCATCTTGGATATTAATAGTGAAGTCTATGATTATTACTATGAAGATTTTCTTTGCCAATATTTTAAATGGAGAGTGAAAGCATATGCATATTATAGGGAATTTTCCCCTTTTTATTGAAAAAACACACTGCACATGCAAATTAAAATGCATTCACCACTGCAAGACTATAACATTTTTGGCACATGTACTCAGTGTGCATAAATGTTGGCTGTATTTAAGTTCTCCTAGACATATATAATTAATGAAATACATTTGTGTATAGCCTCATTTTGTGAACAGCCTAAATTTAGACTGCCTATCCGTTTGCAATGTAAATCTTCATTTTGGTTGCTATATTAAATGTTAATGCTTGTGCTAATTTTTAGTCTCTAACCTTAAGGCAGGTCACACATTGCTTTATTAAAATAAAAGAAAGAAGATTAATTTAGTCACTGGAGTCAACAATTAAAAGTACATGGGAGTTTGGACAAAAAAAGTAAGGAAATGATAACTTAATGGCAAAAGGCATGTCCTCCAACAGCTAGGCACCATGGTGTGATCCTTATTTACTTTTATAGCGCACCCCATTGTGCCTATGTGTTGGAAGACATATGTCATGTTTCATCCTCAAGGGCCTAAGTGTGAATTTCCTGTTATTTTTTTCACAACTTTAAAAGTTGTTTCAATGAAGTTTTTGTTGGAAGAACTTTAGTAAAATGTGTTTTATATACTGTCTGTGGCTAACCGGGAAAAATTGCAGCCCCAGAGGAAAATAACAAAGAAAGCCTACAGCCCGAAGGAAAGGAAGGAGAAGGCTGGGAATGGAATGGAGCTGTTAGCTGGGCTGGGAGCGAGGATGGCAGTCCTCACCCTCTGACAGCTCCATGCACAAGCATGGAGCCAGCAAAGACCTGTAACCCCCACCAACCCCACAGAGCTGTGCATCCTTTTCCGCTATCCCACAAGGAGGGATGCTTTGAATATCCACGGTCATGTTAACACGTGGCAGGTTTAGCTGCCCGTTTTGCTTGTGAGCTTTCTGGAGCTGATGTGCACACAGTTGCTGTGGGCACACATTCTTCCCCAGAGAAGGTTGCAAGAAGCCCCTCATGGGCAGACTCCTTCAACCCCCATGGAGCAGCAGCCCACCTGGAAATATTTGGGCATTTTTCAAGTAGGAAGCAAGGAGACTCAGTAAAATGCCAACATTTTTTTACCACACTGGGTGCTAATTCGCACCCTGATTTAGTGTAAAAGCAAATGTGAATAGCTCAAACAGGTTTGAGCTACCAGATCCTTTTTTTTTAATGGGGTTTTCACTGGAAATTTTTAAATCTTCAGCAAATACTTTCAACACCATTTCTAAAGTCTTTGAAATCCCAATTTGGTGCCTTAAAACAGAATCTCTGATATACAATTTTTCCTCCAGTTATGCCAAATATAGCAAGAAAATGCATGGAAGCAGAACGTACTCAATTTTAAGTCCTCTGATTTGCAAAAATTACCTAGCTTACTTCAGTGAGCAAAACTTCACCTACAAAGGTGTTCAGCACCAAAATTCTGCACAAATGCCTTTCAACAGTTTCAAATTTTCTAGAATTAGGCTGTCACTTTTGCAAATGTTCTGTGAAATTTTAGCAGCAATTACTACCAAGGAAAATGTTTCAAAGAAAGGAATTCTAAAAAAAGAAACAAAGACAAAAAAGAAATAATCTTGCAACACTAGCTTGGGAGTCAAAGCTCCCTTGAAGTGGAAATGAGGCCCAATCCTGTGCATGAGAAGCTGCACGGTACAGCAGAGCGGATGTGGAAGCACTGGGTCTCCCTGTGGGGTCTGACCTGTGCGACCCTGCAAAGCCCATTGACTTCACTGCTTCCTGAGCCCCTGACCATTTGTTACATAGGGGATGGTCCACTCCTGGACGGTCTGGTTGCTGGGTCAAAACTCTCTCTGCCCACGTTTTGATTTTTATTTTCATGGAGTGGTATCTTTTATTGGGGTTTCTGGGCATAAGTATATTGGAATGAATGAATAAGAACTTACTCTACACTAAAAGTAAAAATGGGACAACCAGTACATTTGATGTGCATCCCCTCATCTTGCAACACAGAGAACGCTGGTTCATTTTAGGGCTTGTTCTTCCAAGAGAGATCATGACCCAGTAGCATAATTCCTAAATAATTTACACAAACAAAACATTAGTCTTAACACAAATACAGGTAAAGAATACCTGCTTCCACATCATACCCACTCATCCTGTGGCTAACTGAAAGATTTCTAAACAAACATTTCATTCTGCTGGCTCCAAAATTATGGTGGCACTTATGGCTCTGACTTAGTGGCATAAACTATAAACAGTAAAAGCAGACACTGGGAAAATAAAACGAATTATATATTAAAAACACAGAAGAAAAAGTCCACGGTATCCCTTCTGAAATACCAGCTCCAATCTGTATAGAGCCAGTGGTAAATTACCCACCTGTTTTCACTTACTTAACATTAAAAAACACTTATACATCATTACACTTTTGTATCATATTAGTGAAAATGAATGCTAGAGCAATATGAGGTAAACATTACTAATGTGGGAGAAGGCTGTTTATATCTTCTAATGATAGGATTAACTATGGCAGTGATAGATACACCGTGCTCTTTTGAACCCTGGCTGACCACTGAAAAAGCCACGTGGCAGTACAAAGAGGCCTGCTCAGCCCAAACGGTCTTTTCTCCTGCTTTTTGAGAACATTGCAACAAAGCAGGTTCACTGACTTAAAATGATCTGTCTCTGCCTCAAGTGACATCCTGGGGATCCAGAGGCTTTTGCACATTTGACTGACTTTAATATTGTGTTCTGTCACCTATAAATCTTTTTCTCTTTAATACGTTTTGAAAGCAAATTAAGGAAGTGGTTCATTTAATAAATATTTTGTTTGCTCATTCCTTACAGCTGTTCTTTGGCACTCGGTTAAGCGTTCCAGCACTTCCACCCCTAAGTTTGAGAATGTCAGCATCTTACTTAGTGCAGGGGCCTGATCCAAAGCCGACCGGTGTCAGCAGCAAGGCTGCCCCTAAATGAAGGAGGTGTTTTATTGGCCCCACCTGCCCATAAAACTCAGAGCGACAAAGAGAGCAGCCATGAAAATGATGGCATCCGGGACATGGCACCTCTGGGAATTCCTGTGCTGAGCATGAACCTCTGGGTAACACTGCACAAGCCTTTCTGATGACACAGCCCATGCCATCCTTAGCAGCCATGCGTGCTTGCCCTCCACCCATGCTGCTTTTCTGGGTGGACCCTTTAGCATGCTGTGTGGTGTCTGAGAGGGCTGATGTTTCTGTCCTGAGGGCAGGATTGCTTTCAATTTGTTCCCACCCAAGGCACGTAATTAAAATGGCACCAGGACCATGCATTTAGTATTACATTAAACCACCTCTGCTCAGCGCTGGCTTTCCATAGGCAAGAGCTGCAGAGTGGCTCTTCTTGTGTGCCCACCACCTCTTCCTCTAAAAAGGGGCAAGATGGAAGCAGAGTCTGAGCAAAATTAAATTAAGTCATGCGACCCATTTCTTATCATTAAATCCCAGCAAATTTCTCTTCAGCAGATTGTTCACAAAGCTCCTCTGCCTCCACATCCCTGTAGGGATTCCTCACCCCTGCCCTGCAGGCCTCTGCAGAAGTCCGAGGGGCCAGAAGAGATGCAAAAGCCGACTTCAGACTGATACTGCTTCCTGCTCTGGAGGCAGCACATCTCCACAGGGCACCGTGGGGCACCTCACTGCAAGGACTCTGGAAGGTTCAGGCTAATCTTCAAGGGGAAAAAAAAAGCCTATCTGAAAAATAGAGAAGAGATCATAACACTTGTGGCTGTACAAGCGAAGATAACGGCAAAAATAATCAAATCTCATGCTCCTGGGAGGAAACTAATTGCACACAGGGGTCAGGAAGACATTTTCATCCACTGTTAAGCTTTGCACAGTTGGCTGCTGCGTTGTTATTATGAAAGAGGGAAGTGGAAGGAGGAAAGGGGAGTTTGCTTGTGTTGTTTGTTGGTTTTTCTCCTGAAGAGACAGAGGGAAAGGCAAGAGTGGCTCTTGTTTGCCCTTAAGCATCAAGAGCTGGCTGGCGTCAGAGGCATAATACTGGGCTGGATGGATACAGTATGGCAACACTGATGTGTCCAATGGATTGGGAAAGTGGGATGCATCTCTCCATGCGCACACATCTGCTATCCCTCACTTGTGAATGTTACTCCAGATGGTAATCAAGAAGGTGGTTTTATAACCCACATTAAGAGGACTGTCTGCTGACAAGTTATGTGTTTTCTTCCCTTGAGTACATGCTGTTAAGATGGATAAGTGCAAATGGTTGAAATTTGGTTGTTAACTCTGAATAATAATAATACTTTGCATTTCTATTGCATCTTCCATCCTAGGATCTCAAAGCACTTTGAAAACACTAATTAACTAAATCTTACCACACTGCTGTGAAGCAGGTAATTATTATTACTATTTTTTATGGAAAAAGAAGTTTTGTCATAGTGAAAGAGAATTTCCCTGGGTCACCAAAGAACCAAAAATAATGGAGAAATGATGATGACTTCTCAAAGTAAATTAGAAAGTCCGCATTAATTTCCTGGAATTTAGTTTGGTTTTGTTTTTCTTTTTCCAGTGAATAACTTAAGCCAATCTTCACACATTTTCAACCGTTGAAAACCTATTTTTTTTTGGGACTGAAACACTAAAAAGAAAGTTAGACCTTGCATTTTTCATTTTCTTGCTGAACAACCAGAAAAATATCAATCAAGAATGAAAATGGGCTATGGAAAGCTGAGTTAGTTTGAGAAATAGTTTGATGATTGCAATTAATTAATAATAAGAATATGGAGCAAACCCATGTCAGCTTCAGCACCAATTCCCATTCCTTTTGGCCTCATCAGAGAATTCATTACTCTCTTTCTTCCTCTCTGGAAAAAAAATTAAAGTGTTTGTGAGGACTACAAGACTTCTTTTTATCCAACTTTTTAATTTTTTTTTTCTTTCTGTCATCTGTTTAAAAACACCCTCCAAATGTGCTGCTGAAGGCTGAGATGTCACAGACAATAGGCTCATAAGCTTGCATAAATGAAAAAGTGAGAGCAAGACCAAATTTCAGTGTTGATTTTTGCCCGCTGAATAATATTAGTTATTTGATTTTCAGACCCAGAATCCATTCTTAAATTAGAGGAAGATGTTGCAGTCCCGTCAAAGAATCGAAGACAAATTCTACTAATCCTTCTGAGAGGTGAGACAATGGTAATGGGGGGTAAGAAACGATGTCTGGGTGGGCAATATTGCCTGTTCATTTCCTCGGCTTAGCTACTGATTGTCACTCTTGTGCCTTGGAGATGCCCATAAGCTTCCAGGGAGAATACATGAAGGTAGAGAAGCTTAATTATGTAGGCTGCTATTTACTAGGTTTCAGCTGAATCAGTCAAACTAACTTTACTTTAACCTGAGCCAGATTTGATTATGAAGCCAATTTATTGACTGGTTTCTCCTTTGGCAGTGAATCCTTTGATTTAGATACAGATACTTACCCACTTGAAAAGTAGCGGTGTTATGACACAATTTATATTTTAAAAAGCAGTATTACAGAGAACATAATTTAGAAAAACAAACAAAAAAAGCCAACGAAAACAAAAAGCCTTTTGAATCTAGAATAATGGCTACCTGTAAGGCAGCAGCTCACTTGAGAGATTTTGCTCAAGTAACTTATAACTATCAGCAGAACCCCCTAGGGAATTGCCGCTGTTTTTGCAGAAGCTGTTTGCAGTGGAATAAACAGACAAGTGCTCTATATATCATTTTAAGTAAGACAAATAAAGTTCTGCTTCCTCCTTACAACGATGTCATTGTCACTTATATAAGAATAATTCTGTGTGACTTTTTATGAATCTTTCCCCTGTGCAGAAGTACAATGGCCTAATTTCCTACACTGCGTATTATAAATAAACGTCCTTCTTCGGCAATGTATAGCCCAGCTGAAATGATCCCACCACATACGGAGCAGTCTGGCAGTGCTAAAGGTGCACTTGGGCATCAGTGATGGGAGGAGGGAAACCCCACCACCCCAGGAGAGGGTGGGTCCATACCTCCTCCTTCCCCTGGAGGGTTTCTGACAGCCCAGGTTTGGCCGAGGGGAAGGCCTGGGGAAGCCACTCCTTTTGTCATAGGTTCCCCTTACAACTCATGGCATAGCTGGGAGGTGGTTTAATTTATTCTGGATCCTCGAAGAGGCAACATCAAATGCATGGTACTAGTGAGTGTGGAAAAGAGGACAACCCCCTCTTTCCCATATGACTGCCCACTACTATTGCTGCGAAGAAACCTCAGATGGTAAAAACACGTTAAAAATTAATAAAAAAAGCTAGAAAGTGTTATTCAAAATGTAATTTTAACACATTGTGAAGGGCTTTTAAGGGGAAATCTGTGTGGGGAGGGCTCTTATCTCTCCAAGGCTCCAGCTAATGTAGCTGGCTGCCCAGGGGAATGCCAGAGGGAAAGAAAATGGGAGAAATGATATTAAAAGGGTGGGAACATTATTTTATAACTTAAAAAAATATTTGTTTTCCCCAGAGTTTTTCAGGTTGGTTTGCTCTTCTGGCTGCATTTGATCTGCCAATAGCAAAGCCCATCTCTGCAGTGATTGTGGAGTTCTGTCTGATATTCCCTGCGCGCCATGAGCATGGGGATTTCATTTCATACATCATTTCCAGCGAATACCCTCAGTACAAAGCACAGAAGACATTTCTGTCATACACACATGCGTACACTCACATCTGTGTGTGCACATGTACATGTGTATGTGTCCACATGAATCAAATCACACTTGGCAGAGAGATACCCTCTAGCTCTGGTTAAATTCATGTGATAAATTGTATTATCTTGTGTCTTTCAGTGTCCCACCTGCACTATCCTGCCTGTTAATCTCTCTGCCTGAATCTTTTCCAGTGTTCTGGACCTCTGAGAGTGGCTTCAAAAAGGCTGCCTTTAAAACCACTGAAAAAAAGCAACCAGCTGAGTAACAGTGGAACTTGCCTTGTTTCTCATCACCTCCTCCCAAAAACACACCAAACTCAAGTCCTGGGACAGAAAACATACACTGAATTACCCATTTAGGGTCTGGTATTTTACAAGTCAGCAGGGCTAGAAAGGTGCACTGAAAATGGAAGGTTTCTGATGGGCACAGTCAAGTTGTTACCTCTGAGGTATCAGATCTCAGTATGATCCTGGTTTGTACTTTCTAGAGGTTTCTACAACAGTAGAAGTTTTGTTTCTTTAGCCTTTTGAGTTCTGTTTAACTAGACTTGTTAAAAAAAAAAATAAAAAGGGAAGCGTTCTTGCTAAGTGAATATAAGAACACACAAAATTCAAAAAATCCCTTTAGATTTTGTGTGCTGGTAACCAAAAAATGGCGCAGATCAGTAGGAAAAATCTTAATCTCTTCTTGAGATTTTTACATGTTCTTCCACTACTTGCAACAATCTGGTCATTCTCAACTCGAAATGAAAATTCCCTCAAACCTAGTCTATCATGATTTCCCTATGCTATTTTAAGGTACTTTGAAATCTCTGCATGAGAAATTTCAGTATACGTGCCACATGAAACTCGTCATTTCACTGGGATTTTTTTTATCCATTCCTCCTGGTCTTTCATTGCTTTATTGCATCTCAGAGTGAATTAATAGTAATATAAGTCTTTACACACTAAGTAAGATATTTAATTTATAGACCTGATGGAACCAAGGACAAAAGAACTGGAAGAAAACTAACTTTTAAATCAAATACTGAGAAATGTGTGGCACTGCCTCAGCTGACCATCATGGAGGCAGCAGGAGCTGCTGGTGAGAGAGTGTTAACCCTCTCCTGCAAGCAGCTACTGGAGTTTCCTCACACTATGGGTGCTCTAGGGTCACAGCACATGTGCCACCCCTCTCCACTACTTTCAGAGGTGGCTTATTGGTTTAGGAGAGTTGGCAGGGCTCAAACTGACACCTCCACCTTGCATGGCTGTGCTATCTGCTATCATGTGAAGTTTCATTTGCTCTCACTCATATCTTAAGGAGATAGCCTCTCTATGGGCAGCCTATTTTAATACCCAGCTTGCCTGTTTTAAGCAAAAAAATCATGGTATCTAACCTAAACTTTTTCTTCCTTTGTTTGAGGCTTCTGCTTCTTGTTCTACCTTCTTGTACTAATGTGAAGAATTCCCTTACTTCATTAAAGGCACTTCTACATATTGGTAATGTCCCCCGTGAGTGATCTCTGTATAAATTCAGTTCCTCTGATATTTTCCCATATGTTTTATACTCTGATCTTGGTATCACTTTGGTGGTTAATCTCTGTATGTTCTCTAGTGCAGTGTCTCAGTGATAGGAAAGCCATAAAGTGTTTTGGATGGCATCGTCCTAAATTTACAAAGTTGCCATTTCCCGGTTCCACTTTTATATGAGACTTCTTTTTAATTGCATGTAAGAATACCACGTAATTTACTGTAATTTACTTGGGTTACAACACAAGTGTAAGTCTCATAGGATAGCTGGAATAACAATCTCACTTACTGGTTGCTGACAGCTCCTCTTCAGCTCTATCTCTCTCTTTTATTGACACTCCCTGAGTATTATATTTGCTGAAGCCCCTGTTCAAAGTGCATATGGGCATAACCTTGCTGTATTTTCTGAGTTATCTCTTTTTTGGTCACTGGACTTGTACATGCAGCATTTCTGAGATGGTGTGAAATATAAACCTGCAAAACAAGAGCATGGTTATAAGACAAGTGACCCTGATTGAAAAGGTGGCTGTGAAAACTGATTACACAGCAAATTGCCCATCTGCACAGGCTCGGAATAAGAACATTTCAAAGCTCATTTGTGGGCTGATGCTGCCATTTAATGCAGTTTCCAACAAATCATTCATAAAATTAATGGCCACAACTGATGCTTGTTTCTCTCAAGCTCTTCTGTGAAAAACAGTTTGTCCATTGATTCAGGAAGATATGTAAAAGAATGGATGTCATCTGAAGAAAATTGAATGGTGTTCTCACAACTGCAGATTCTTGGGCTGCTGGTGACATTGTGGGTTACTGTATAATTTTGCTTTTCACAATCCACCAGTCAGCTCTTCCTGTTGTTAATACCACTTCGTTCTCTTGCTTTCAAAAATGTACATAAAGGTACCTGTCACTTGTCTCCCTGCTGAATGTCCCTAAGACTGACTCGTTTGCTCTGTGGATAGTGGTTTGAGGAGGGAAAGCCTTGGCTTTTTCTTAAACTTCTCTGTTGCCCCTCATGCACCCAGAATAACTTTCTATATCCTCTCAAAAATATAGGACTTCACAGTTCATGTCCCAGGAGTAGAAGTACCACTTTGAATTTCCCATACCCCAAATACCTCCTTTTCCAGAATTCTGTTTTTGTGGAAACTCTGAATTGGAAATTAACCTCCTCAGTTTACAGCAGAATTGCACAGAGGTTTTGTAAAAGGTTTCACAAACCAATTACTATTTACTCTGACTAATATAAGAAATGTTCAATTCTAATGAAACAAATAACATCCACCGTTTGTTTCCTGATCCCTCTGTGTATCTTTCCAGCTTGGGCTAGATGTCATTTAAGAACAATTTCTTCCCATTTCTTCTGAATGGTAAACCTTTTAAGTCACAGGAATCCATTACTCCTCAGATATTTTCCTTCTCCCTGAGATAGTTTTGAAGTTTGAAATCTTGTCCCTCTGAAATTTTTTTTTTTTGCCCAAGGATCCTGTGCCTTTGCAGACTCACTCCAAGAGTCTCAGGCTGTGGTTTCACAGTGTAAAATGTTGGTCACCAGTATTAGCTTAACCCACACCCTTTACTCCAACTACCGTTTCCTATTTCCCCTCCAAATTGGAGCTATTTTCCAGATATCCTAGCACAATTGTTGTGGGACAGAGCCATAAATGGTATCTGAAAAATCACCAACTTTTAAATCCTGCAGCTGGATCCTCCTCCTCATAAATAATAGTATTAAAACATAGCTTAAGGTTCAATGTCTTTTAAAACTAGTTATTAACAATTTCTCAATATTTGTTTCATGAAGATTTTCCAGTCAAAACACAAATCTTCACCAGAAAGGATCAAGAAAATCGATATTAAGGAGTGGAGGAAAAATACTTTATGTACCAGTAGCTTACAAGTCACAACCTGCTAAGAGAAGGACAAGCAGCCCTAATCCTGTCTCCTTATCATGAGAAGGTGAGACGTAGGATGGCTGTGGTACAGAACAATTCACATAATATATAAGCAAAACAGAAGAAATTTATAGAAGGGTATATACGTATTAACATGGAGAAATAGTTATGCAGAAAACTACTTTCTTGTTACAGAGATTTCAGTACTGATTTGGAATGCAAATTGATTAAAGTCTCCCTGCCTGATTATGATCCCAGACTAATTTTACACTGGCACAATTCCATGAACTTCCATGCAATAGATGTGAGTGTAACTCAAGGGAGGCTTAGATTCTGAGCACTCTGAATCACTGGATCATTGCACAGCTACCCATATGCATCGTGTTGTATGCTATCCTTGTGGTAGACCAGCAGTGATTTCTTGTAGAAAATGGATCCTCATTCCAGACTAGCATGTTCAGCTGCATAATAATCTCCTAAGAATCACAAGCAATAATCTGACTATTTTTTCTTTATCTTTTCCATGATGCATTCCAAAACCTCTTCCTCAGGGGAAAGATAAATGTCTTTTGGGAGCTCAGACAACCCTAAAATGTGAACTCTCTTCCTGAGTCAGAACAGAGCCTGACACAGTGGCCCTAAGGATGAGGCCTCCCTCAAATTCTCTCAAATCCAACACTGAATCTTCTCACGTTTCCTGTCAGCATTGTATTCCAGTGTACGAGTGCCCACATGAAAAGGAAGTGGATGGACAGTGTCAGGGAACCTGCACTCAGAGTCACAGCTACGGCACTCCTTGGTTTGATGAATGGATGCACACAGCACACCAGCAGATCTCGTGGGAACACCTTGACTTGCTTTTGCTGTGGTTTCGCCTATGGCATGAGCAAGCAAAGGAAGGGCACAGAGTCCGGTGTAGCACACAAAAAAAGGAGCCAAAATCTCAGAGATACGTGTCAAGGTAACCTGCAACAATCAAGCCCAGCCGACATACACATTTTGTCGAAGTCTTGTGACGTCTAGTTAGCGTGGCATAATACTGAGATTATTCCACTTCCTTTCAGGGAAAATCTTGGGCAAAGATGTTGGTGGCTCCACTGTGGAGCAATTCTGAGCAGCTTGGGAGGGTTTCTAAACTGCATGCTCAAGCAGAGGAAAAAAAATGGATCTGGTAATTTTTAGGAAACTGTATATGGAAAACATGTTTGCTGCAAGGAGACTGTTGCCATGACATTAGATTCCTGTATCTCAAAGTGATTTGAAGACACCCTGGTTTTCCTCAGTTCTCCTCTTGCTAGTTCAGTTCCTCCCCAGCCAATGCTGAGTTTAAAGATTAGTCAGTTAGGAAAAAGAAATAGAAGAAAAATGCTTCCATTCTATTTGTCTACCTGATCAAGACAAACTTCCAAAAGGATTAAATCCATGAGGGAAGTCTTTAGGGTCACAACCAGAAAAGAACCATCAAGGAGAATGCAAGTAGGTTCCAATATAATCATATGGAAAACAATTTAAAGCTGCTTGTGAAAAGACAAGACTCCCCAAACAATACTATTCTTTGTTTTTTGGTGTTTGTTTGTTTGTTTGTTTGTTTTTGTTTTGGTTTTTTTTTCCCCCAGCATACTGTTCCGATGACTGTAAAAGTATGATTCTGGTTTTCTGTACAATGATTTCTCTACCAAGATTCTTCTCCCTTCTTACTGTCTCCTCCAGTGGTTTTTTGCCAGCTCTAATAAATTAACATCCAGCTGGTTGGGCTGCTACTTTTAGGGTTGTAGGGCCAATAATATCTTGTCAGTGCTGCTCCCTAAGTGTCAGCAAATCTTTGGTTGATCGCACCACCATTCAAACAGAGAGACTCTATAACAATGCACAGCACATATTTTGCAATTTACTTCCCCACTAGTTCAGTTTATTCCCTTTTCTTCTGCACTTGGAAATGGACAAAAGTAAACTCCACCCTGACCTGACAGGGAGCTGTACCTGCCTTTGAAGTCCTCTGTACTTCTCTTTCAATGAAGCAAACGAGAGGTCATAGAATTGTCATTGCACATCATTAGTATGTTTCATACTTACATATTTATGTTGCTTGATAGTGTCATCCTTTTCATTATCATGAAAAATTCTCATCTAATGCCAGGTGGGAAACTGCTTCCATAATGTCAGTTCACACTGTGATTTCTTCATTGGTATAAAATTGTGTGTTTTTATGGAGGCTTCTTGGTTCAGGAAGAAACAGCTCTGGGTAACAGGAGGGCCAAGATTCCTGACTATCCATACACTTATTGACCATACAGCATGAAACAGCATACTAGGAAAGGAAGTGCAGGTTGGACATTTTTCAGCACACTGCAGCAGTTATTTTGTGCAAACACAGCAAGATGCTGGTTTACCACTCTCTGATGGAAGTATTCGGAGTGGCGATGCACTAGAGAGAGAGGAAATTCATTTAGATTTTTAATAGAAGTGGATATCAATTATATGTGTTTTAAAAAAGATCATTTGAATCTCATGCTTGGAAGAGAGACTGTAACAAGTCCTGATCACAATTTTTTTTACACTTTTTTTTGCAAGCTAGCATTTTATGTGACGCGTGAGGGTTTAAAGATTTAAATTCAGCTGACCTGTCTCTGCATAAACAAAGGGGCTATAAACAGAGCTGTAAAAATAACTTCTTAGATTTAGTTTTGTCGTATTTTCTTAGGTATATTGGGGATGTTTGATCATTTTGGACTAGTTTCAGTTTTCAAGGGAGGCCGGCTGCAATCATGCACTCACTGAGCATTCAAGGATACTACTGACTAATTTCAAGGGCAATCCCTTCCTGGAGTTCACATAGGATCAAACATTTCTCATGGTATCTATGTGCTTCATCTCTGTTATTAGTGCATACAGGAGAGCCCTCTAAGTTGATACTGAATGATGGGAAGAGAAAAGGACCAATTACACCATCACCCCAGTCACTGAGTGCTCACAGTGATATCTGCTATGGGTGGGCAATAACATTTATATCAAGCATTGAAAGTATAGACACAATACAGCATTTTAGGTGTGATTTTTAGAACGGTGTATGGCATAATAATACTAGGAACTGCGATGAAAAGAAGAAAAATATTTCTGTAGCAAGAGCTTTCTGTGCGCCCCTTCCCACACAAGTGTTTGCAATGACATTGGGTGTAACAGGGAACTGAACTGCACATGCTCTGGTGGTTTTTTTAGCCATGGTACAGTAAGAATAACTGTATTATGTAAAAATGCCTATTTTTGCCATCATTCGTACAGTGACTGAAGTGTACTGTGAGAGACCTTGACACAGTGACAGGCTAATTTTCAAAAACATATAAAAGCACAAAGAGACATATTCAAAAGACACACCATGAAGCCTAAGACAGTCTCAAGTGCTATGAACATTGCTTAAGTCCAAAGGAGCGTTGACCATTTTGGGTCAACCAAACCTCTTCTCCAAGAAATTTGCAAACTAATGTAAGATGATATTACAATAAAATAGCAAACAGCAGTAATGAGTAGATGGGTGATGACATAGAGGAAATCTTTTCTTTCCCAGCACCAGCAACACTCTTTCTAGAATAACAAAGCTGACTTGTACAGGATTTGAAAAGAGACAATTAATCTGAGCTATGATCTAGGAACCATCTCCATTTTCAGGGATCCAAGAGTCGATAAGAAGCTATTCTGTAATCTTGTCTGACAATCCTGTTTCAATCAAAACAGAACTTGAGATGCTCAAAATTTCATCAGCATTTGGATTTATATTGGAGTAGGACAGAATTTAGAGTTCTACCAAAAAATGTGGTTTTGGTTCTATTTTTCTCAGTAAGATATTTTTCATGGAAAAAAAATATATTATCCATCTGCAATTATTATTACAGTTCAGACTAGTCTTTTAGAAATCAATCCACCTTCATTTGAAAGGAATTTTGAAACTGGAAGGCTGTTATGAGATGTAGGAAAATCAAATATCACCAATTTACAATCCTCAGAAAAAAGAACTTTCTACTCTTTTCACAGTCCTTTCCTTTTTTCTTGTCATATAACACACATGCTTGCCCTTTATAAAAATGTTAAACAATATGAATCTTTCTTAGAAAACCCAAAAAATCAAGTACAAACGCCAACAAAGTGACATTCTACTAAAACAAAATTTCTCATTTATGGTTCTGTTCTCTGGGAGAAGTGGAGAGAGACTAGATCATGTTTGACAGATACTGATCACTGTTTACTGCACTACTGGGAGGTGCTATATTGACATTCTTAGTTAACGAAGGTAGAACAAGAAAGTTCTTAAAGCACCTAGCAGAGAAAGGAGGAAAATGTAAGAACAAGACTCAAGGACTAATTTTGAGACCAAAGGAATGCTAATAGAAGGAAAACATACCTTGAATTATGGCCAAAGAGGTTTTAGTAGTATTACCAGGAAAGTATTAGAGAAAACCTTTGTGGATGTCCAGATGACCAAACTTAAGAAGATGTGAATAGTCATGGTATGAGATTCTTAAGCCATGTGAAAGCAAATCAGCTTCCCTAAGGTTGTGCTGAGAACAGAGTTTGGCAGAACTTACATGTCTAGGTGTAAGAGCTCCGCAAACCACTTTGCTTTCTGGCTGCCAGGACCACACTGGCAGCAGAAGTGGTTTGGGGTCTTGCGGCTCCTCTACCAGCCAAGGATGAGTCCCATCTCCTGCCCATTTGTTGCACAGCACATGCATTGGCATCTTGCTGGCAGTGAAACTGTAGGGTAGGTGTACCTGTGGTATACTTGGGCAAGCATCATAGGGCTATTTTTTTGATGTGTGCAGAGAAATGTTCATGTGTAGAGTACTCTCTCTTCACCTTAATTTCATCTTCAAAGCCATCTAAAGAGCCAGCACCCCATCTGCACAGCAACTTTACTGAAATTACCAGGGCAAAGACCTTCCCACATAAAATAAGTCCCCTGTCAGCTGTTCTCATTCAGTACAGAAAACCAAAAATACTCATATTCCTAAATGTACAGAATCAGAGGAATAATGTAATGAAGTTATACAGTGTAGACCGCGCATACATTTTTTCATGCCTGCTTTATGTTGTCCACAGGGCAAAACCATTTGTTTCACATTATAGAGGCAGTAGCAGTGCTTTTGAAAAAAACACATCATCCCGTATCTCATATCCAGTTAAAAATATCTGCTGTACATGCCTATTTGCCATTGAGAATGTCTTCTAACAGGTGGCTGAGATGGGGTTATTGTCTTGAGTATGAAGAGCTGAAGATGAAGGCAGAAGTTTCTACCTGATTTGAGAGCATCTGAAAATGAAAAGATACAAGCCTTTAACAGATTAGCTGACCAGGCTATGCAATCATTTTCTGACCACCACAACCTTGTCTGGGCCTTACGCTGAGATTTGCTAGATAACTAGCTACAGTGTGCAAGATGGAAAAAAAGATAGTAGTGAGGAAGAAAGGCTTCAGCTGGGAAGAGAGGGGGAAGCAAAGAGAGAAGGATTTTACTCTCAAACTAGAAAGCTGCATAGATGAAGGACCAACCTGGAAACAGCTCTTAAGTTGAGGAGCTCCCATTTCAGGGATGTGATGCTGTCATGCCTACCTTTTATTCCTCATGTTTGCCATAGCTGAGGGGCATGTCACGCACTTGTGAGAACTTTATCAGCGTGTTGATGCAATATTGTGCTAGTAAGGGATTTGTTTTTCCTCTGGACATTGACTGAAGAAATTCTTATTACATCTTATAGTTTGCCTGGCCTTGGTATGAGAGTCAAGACATAAATTGGACCATAAATTGACCTAAGTCATAATCTGCATTGAAATGACATCAAATACATGTCCTCATGCTGGTGTTTCAGCTAACAGCAGGAACCTGACACTCCCTGTCAATTTGATCAAATGCTAGACCCCCTCACATCTTTGCCACATGGCAAACTTTAACAGTTATAGTGAAGGCTGAGGAGCATCTCCTGCAATGATACTGGAGGAAGCTGCAGCAGGAAAATAAATAGCGCTTGTAGACCAAATTGATTTGCTTCGACGTATTGCAAAGTAACAATCTCCACTGTGAGCATTGCAGGTATATGCATATAAATAAAAATTGACACCAAAAATATATAGATACACTGAGAGGAAAAGAGAGCATACATAACTGAGATATATTTATCCCACAAGCAAAGCAAGACTTGATAATTCATGAGTGGCAAAGATGCAGTTCGGTTATGGAGATCTTTCCTCTGGAGTGAAATAAATACAGCATCTCGATTCAACCCATTATATAGTGTGATTAATAGAAGTGAATGCTTTCAATAGATTGGTTTTATTTTGAAACATTTAGAGCCTATATTCTGTTCCTCATTTACAAACTATCAAAGATCCTCATGGTGATTTGGATTTAGAAAGCTATATTTCAGTTATAGGGACTTTTTGCAGAGGGCAAATTTCTATTTATGGCCCTGCACCGAGAAATCAAACTTATTTTAGTTAGAAACTGAAGTTTATCTAATTGTAAGTTAGTGGCTCAATCTTCGTCAGAAAGCTACATCATAGCTCAGTGTAAGATAAAATCTACAGCACAGTACAAGAAACCTTTTTGGCTAGCTCATTTTTAGATGAGCAGCTATGTCACATTCAAGGAAAGTCAGAATTTGTCCACCACCTTCACCACCACTCTGAGGACCGGCAATTCCCACCCATCTCACTCTGCATCTAGCAGCATCTTAGGACCTGAACTCATCACTCCTCTGTAGCTAAACACTATGAACACTGCAGGCAGGAACACAGCATCACCACAGCTGGAGTGCTTTGCAACCTGATGTTAGCACAAAGTCCATGTAAGCCACCTGGGNCGCTTTGCAACCTGGTGTTAACACAACAGGTTTCTCCCCAGTGGCTTACGTGGACTTTGCATACTGTCATCTGTGGAGACAAATGTGGAGCACCAGCCATGGAAGGTGGCCTGGTGTTATTTTATGACCCTCTCAGCTGTTACATACCATGCAATTGTCAGCACTATTAGCTATGTGCTTGTAACTGTAACAGAAAACTCTCAGGATCGTGCCCTGTTCAAAAGTCCTAAATCATGAGACCTTCCTGTGGGCCAAAACCCATCTACCTCACAAAAACTGCCAAAACCTTAGCTTTTTCCATTGCCAACAACAACAATGCCCTGAGATTCTTATAGTATACTAATTGGTAACATACAGAAAACTGAAAATGTTGAGATAGCATTGAGGAGTATGACTGTCAAAAAAGAAAAAAAGGCCAGACCTACAGAAATCCATATGGAAATAAAAATCAGAGGGATTATGGAATGTACTGCAGAACTAGATTCTATTCACTTAGTTCATTAGAAAGGCTCACTGAAGTCCATCAGAACACGGAAGAACATCCCAGAGAACTGGACCTTATCTGAGAGAGGTGCAGTGAATGATATGCCACATACATGGCTGACACATGTCACAAAGTAAACTGCTGATAGGGGAAATGCAACTGGATATTTATGCTCCTTGAAGTTGTGCACGACACTTCAGGAGTGAGGGACTTGTTTGTCATCTCTTTGACGAGTCAGAAGGAATTTCAGAGCAGAGATGCACCTTGAATCCACTGTAAATCCTCAGTCTTGTTATCATTCAGTGATCTGCAGGGCTGTAACAGAAGAGATGTTATCTTTGTTTTACTGTTTGCGCAGCTGGAGGAATTATGTCCATGCCCACAAACGTAGCTCTATTTAAGGGTCTTCAGGGTTGCTACTCCAAAATCAAGCTCAGGGCAGGAATGCTGAAACACAAAACACTTTGAGGATAAAGGCTGTAGAGACTGCTGCAAATTGTTAACAAGAGCTTCTTGTAGAAATCTACTCCTTATGACTCGATGATAACAAATCTAAAATCTTTGCTCCAAGACAGACATTTTGAAAAACAGCTCTGGATTTGCTCCTGCAACAGAGAAATATATTTTAAACCTGTAATTTTTACAACTTTTTACTGATAAAAGGAAAAAGAAACAGACAAAATGTTGGTAGAATTTTTTTCAAACTTTTAAAGGTCACTGGCCAAACTACCAAGCAAAAAAAATTGCCTCTACTTATTGTTTCCTTAAATTAACTATGACTTAGAAATGAGTAACCCAGGTCAGAATTTAATCACAAGATTCACTGCAAGAATATCTCTGATACTTATTCAAGAAACTGAGATTTAAGTACTTGCAGAAGGCTGAGTAAAGGCTCGAGTATGCTCCTCTACTGAGGTCATGAAACTTAGTGCACTTTCTTAATGCTCTAATCCAGGAAATCTGGACAAACAAACAAGGGAGCAGATTTTCTAGTTCTGGGCTGTCTACAGCAAAGACAGGCATTGTCATCAAACTGTAACTGGCTCTCTAGTTCTGGTCCACACTGCCTTAGAGCTTCCAGGAACCTTGTGCTTCATGGTAATCAACATCTGCCCAAGTTACCTTTCCCCTGGAGCACTTTCTT
This sequence comes from Tyrannus savana, assembly GCA_013399735.1. Lineage (NCBI taxonomy): Eukaryota > Metazoa > Chordata > Aves > Passeriformes > Tyrannidae > Tyrannus > Tyrannus savana. Next base: position 350,859 of record VXAW01005013.1, read on the forward strand.
GTGCCTCATGTCTCCCGCTGCATTAGTTGACCCGGAGCAATTCTCCAAGGACTTTGGCTAATATAGGTGATATCAGTCAGTCAGCATCCAAATACGCTTCGCAGTATGATCTGACTGTTACCATAATAAAAAAAGGCTTTTGTGCCAAAAGTTTGGCATGAAAATCTATAAGGCACTGCAATGATCCTGATGATTTCTCTGCAGGAAACAAGTTTCTATTAAGAACTGTTACAATTATAGGGCTGGTAAATGGCCAACTCTTCACTTTGTAGAATTCCATATTGAATTCTTCGTAAATCTGTCAAGTTCTAACACTGTAGATCAAAATTTTCCATGGTGGCTACCTGCTCCAAATGAACTATTAGGGGAAACTTTAATCTAGAAGAAATTCATCATTTTCTGAAATACACTTGAGCAAAATACACATTTCAATTGACAGAAATTTCTTTCAGTTTGAATACTGTGTCCCCATACCGTGGGGAGAAAACCTAGAATTTGCCAGAAGGGTCGTGTTAAGAGAAGGAGAGAGCTGATGGGGAAAAAGATTTCCTGGTCAGGTATTTGAAAATTATATCATATGCAAGAAAATTATGTCATCTCCGGCAGCAGAATTAAGCTTGGACTCTTATATCCAAATTTTTTACTACACTTTTTTACAAGTTTAATAACACACAATTTTTGGCATAGCATGATGATCTTGATGGTTGTTCAAAGGGGGAGTCGAAACACAGAAAATTTCCCATTTCCTTCCCTTTAGCAAAATCCCATTGCATGGATTTGCAGTGTCTGGAAAGCAGAGGTCGTACTGGGAATATTCATATAGTGGCAGCCTGGAGTAAAGCGACATCATGGTGATAACATCAGTCAGCAAGCTCTGCGATCACTTGCGTTTGAGAACAGCTTTTTCAAGTAAGGAACAAGTGGGGTCCTTGAGAAACTAAAATGCACGTAAGATTATTCTGAAGCTTTGCAGATTACAGAAGGATACACATTCTGGTAAAATTTACAATAATCCCAGGGAATATATACCAACAAATTCTACCAGTTAGCATAATGCAGTGGTGAGATTAACATTCGTTGTTAAATCCCACCTGACTTTTTCAAGGACTTCTCCACCAGACCTGCAGCTCTGGTGGACCTGGGCCAGCGTTACAGCTGCTCCTTCTCCGTGTGTGCTCCCAGCGGCACTCTGCTACCTCAGCCTTCTGCAGGCAGGAGGCCTCCAGCAAATGGTGTTGGGGCATTGATTTCCACAGCTTCTCTTCCAGAGTGTTTGCTAATGCGACCGTAATATAGCCTTCAGAGTCTCAGTTGTGTGTTCTTAAGGTATGCCACAGTTCCATTCATTCAACACAACACGAATTAATGGCTCATGTGAACCCTTATGTGCAAATGAGAGGTGTAATCCGTTCCTTTTGGTCTTTAAACTGCCTATTAGAACCTCTTCCGCGCACACAAACACACTCAGAGGGCACTCAGATCTTACAAGTGCAATGTCCATGAAGATCCAACTTGGACAAACCAAAGTAGAGTTTGAGTGAAACTCACAGAAGCCAAGACTTAACGTTTGATTCTGTAATTTGGGGACATAAAGCAGGGATTTAAGAATGGTATCTGGGCCCTTAGTGTGAGTATCCTCACATTTGTCAGTTTAAAGCTGGAACCGGCGCATTAGCTGAAGGGATGGTGTGTGTGCGTGTGGTTTAATATGCATTTAATATAGCTCCTGGGAAAGCTAATGGAGTGGCCTTGGGGAGTTGAGCAACCTCCCAGTGTGCTCTGCATAAATCTTCTTTAGCTGCAGGTGAACAAAAAGTTATGTTAAGTGCAAAAGTGAAGGTAACAGCTGCTGAATCCCTTTTGCTGGCCTGCAGAGAATTGGTACTGCATGTTACCAGCTGATTGGTGATTTCTTAACCTCTTCTAACCTGTGAAAGAAACAGGAAAAATTGAAGCTTTGGGGGAAGAATTTCTCTCCTAGTAGAATTGGGTTAAATGGGTTAAAAAAATAATTCAGAAAGAAATTCAGATAGAAAATGGCCAGGACACCACAAATGCAGTTTTATAAGAATCTTTCTTTTTTCTTTTTTTTTTTTTTCCTTGAATAAGATAACTCAGTTTTATACTTTACTGTCTTATTAACAGAATGCATTTTGGAAGTCTGCCACTGTTAACAGTATCAGAAGGATTTAGGGCTGCTGAAATACACTTGAAGATTTAATTCTGCTGACTTCAGCTCTGATCCAAAGTAAAAACTGTAACCATAGATTAAATGTTTAGCACCAGATATTGCAATTGCTGCTTCTTGTCATAAATCCTTGTGTCTATTGCTGTTTCAGACAGCTCTCTGTGGGCCCTTGGCTGTGCATGCAGCACAATGCTCATGTTGTATAAGATTCTTCACCAGGGGCCAATTCTTGAAGTCCTCTCTCCATCCTTCCTCGTAAAACTCCCAGTTGCCTGAGTGAGAACCTTGAGATGTAGCAGTGCAAAGCAGCCTCACAGACATAATTCCCACGTGATTCTGTGAAAACTAGGATGATCACCTGCTTTTTTAATGCCTAATCTTTGGTTTTCAAAAAGTACATTCCAAGAGGTGGGGGGGGAGAAAGGGCCTTTTCATACTTTATTAATCTCTTGGGAGATTCAACTAATAAAAGCAAATAATCAATACAAAATTAGATTGTCATGATGAAAATTAACTAATGTGATCATTCATATACTAGAATATCTGGTTAAAAGTTTAAGAGCTACCTCCCTTTCTTAGTTCTAATTTTATAGGTCTCAGTAGACTCCTTTTTCGGACTTCAGCAGCCATTGACATTTTAATCTTTTTAATGTGGTCATCTGATTTACACGAGCGGTCCGCTTTTTCATAGTGAGTAGTTCTCCACTCATTGCTTATTGCACTCAAATAAAGTTATAATAAGAATACATTTCAATAGTCCCTGGTCCAAAACTAGAACCTGTCTTCCCTGACCTTGGGTAGATTTATTGCGTTGCAGGTCTCAGCACACAAGTTTTAATTTTTTTTTTTTCCTGCTACAATTTTAATGTTAGGGGTATAAAACCAAAGTATTTTCAAGGCATCTCATAGTACCTATCATGACATGTAAGAAGATGTTGGTATCCTTACTCTTCTAATGAAAAAGAAAGAATAATAAAAAAATGAAACCAAGACTAAGAAAATGGCACATACTAGAAGAAAAAAATCCACTCTGATGTTCCCATAGCAGCACTATGGCCACATGTAGAGATTGGGATGAGAGGCATTGAGTAATAAGCCCTTGTCTGAACTCTTAGATGGTGGGCTGATGTTGAAATTTTTATGCCTTCAGAAAGTGGAAAAAACAAAAACAGGATGAAAAAGTTTAGGTTATAATGTTGAGTGGAAGGTTGGCAGTGCTACCCCAGCCCAGGTAACCCACAAATTAAGTAAAAATAACCCACTCAACTTACTGGCTATCTATACTTACAGTGTCTGGAACTGGAAAAGTCTGGTTTATGCTTTATCCTGGTACATGGGAAGGAGCAACTCAGAATCTGGCAAATTTGGCTTAAACAAATTTTAATTTTAATTTGAGTTCCTGGAGCTTTTGCATGACAACATGATGATAACTTGCTGCTGCATTATCTCCTGCTTGTGCAAGCTCACATTCAGTTAGATATTTCCAGTGGTTTTTGGGGGCTTTTTATACTTTGTCTGCTGCTTTTTCAGCATTATATAAGACCCATATAGAAAAAAAGCATCAGATTTGTTTCATATGGCTGTGCCAGTCCCAAAGCATGCAGATAAAAGAAACTGCACAGTGATACACTCAGCACAGCTCCAGTGCAGGAGGCAATCATTTCCTTTGTTCCTTTCCCATGTGAGCAAACTAGTCTTTTATTAATTCTCTACCCTATCCCCATTTAGTCTTATAGAGAGTGCCAGGGAGAAGCTGGGAATATAATGCTTTCCTCCCTTTTTTGCTACAGGTCATATAAAATGGATATTGCATTCAGTGCAGATGGGGCAACATTGTCATTCATCAGTTCCCCAAATTGGCTGCTTGGCAGACAGAATTATTTAAGTAAAACTGAAGTAATTTTCAAAATTGAAACTTAAGCTGTTTAGTGACATAAGCCAAGAGCAGTTTTTCTTAGACCCCCAACACTTCCTTGGCTCACATTCACAGTTCGGCTATTTTCATTCCCGTCAATTAGTTCGATCTCCACGGATGTGAGGAAGGGCTAAAGCAATGCAGTTTCTTTGATGCAATTTCATGTATACATATGGAGCATCTGTTACTCTAGGAGTCTTGCCGTCACTTCCATTATATGGAGAGTATTGATGGTGATAGGAACTCAGGACCTGATGGGTCATTTTCTTCTGAGCTTCACACAGAAGTGCCTTGGCAGAGAGCCGTGTGTGAGGGAATACCCCTCCAGACAAAGGAAACGCGTCATGGCAAAGTCCTGCAAAGGGGCCCAGGGAAAATAAAACGTGTAGAAGTGTGCTTCCTTCCTCCCCTGCTCCACTCCTCCTGAGCATCTGTGTGTTTGACACCTGCAACATGCAAGTAACATCGGCACAGTGGGTATTGACACCAAGCTTAGGGTACTCAGGCCAGTCCACTAGAAAATAAAAGGCTCAAGGAATGCACTTCACCTTTAACAGCCTCTTGCTATCAGGTAACTCTTTTTGGGGGGGGGGGCAGGGGGAGCTATAAAAGGTTTTTCGTCAGTATTTCTTTCAAGACAGCATGTATTCCACTTGTATTGATGTGCCAGAGGCTATCATTACCAACAACTCAGGTAAACATCTTCAACCAATTATTAACCTGTGATAGAAAGACAGCGTTTTCTCTCCTTCTTGATATCTTTTATTTATTCTTAATACTTTCCAGGGAAATGTCTGAGAGTTCTTGTTTTTCCTCTTATAGTTTGGTCAGGAGGATAGGTTAAGAGTCTAAGATTGCTGTCCCAAATCCCAGCACTTGGTTAAGTGTGATTTAAGTGGCAATTAAAATGTTATGATAGGCTTCAGTAGATGATGAGCTTCTGCCTCTCATTTAGCACACCCACCCATTGCCTAACTTCAGAAAGGGCCTGATGGATGTTTTCAAGGACCGTGCAAGAAATATTTGACAGGTACCTGCTCTCTATCATAGATTGAGGCTGGTTTAATAACCACTACACTTCCAGTGTGTTTGGGTACGTTAGCCTCCAAGCAACCTTTTTTGTAGTGAAATACAGACCATACTTGTACATGGTCAAGGTATCTGCAGTGTTCAGGAGCTCTCAGTTAGTCAGTGAATGCTGCCAGTGCAAGCAGAAACCCTGCACTTGCTGTCAGGGCACCTCAGGAACCCAAGGCTTGTCATCTTCAGGGAGAAACTGGTGATTTCTGCTCTAGTGCACACTGAAAATGGAAAGAGCTAACATTTCTTATAAAACAGTGTTTGAAAAATTGACTTAACTTGGTGCACCCTTCTGATTTGAGCTATTTTGCTACAGAAAATTTTCTAACAGAGGAAAAAATGCCTTGACAAAAAAAGAGAGAAAAAGTAACATACTATTCAAACAAAGTTTAATGGAGTATTTCAATTATTCTTTCCAAACAACATTTCACTGAAATAAACACACTGCTGCAAAAACATTTGTTCTTTTACCAACTGATATTTTTCCATCTAAAAACTTCCAATCAGAGGTTTTCTACTCATGTATCAGTACGGCAGTAGGAATATTTGTAACTGTGGTTTGAATTTAAGTGAGATGCTTTTAGTCTGACTCTTCAACCCACTTAGATCAAGGCAGACTCTTCTATAATTTGAAACATTCCACAGTGTTTATCTCTGGGCTGGTGAAATGGATTAGGAGGTCAGTTTTAAATTATTGCTTCATGAGTTATGTTTCTCCTATAAATTCCTGCATTTTCTCAAAATAGTTTAATTGTTCCCTGTTACCTCCCACGTAATATTAAATTATGTGAAGCTGGTTATGTACAAAAATATAGGGTTCAATATAGATATGGACAGCAAACAGTACCTGGCATTGGTGGTTATTACTATGAGACCTACTTTTTCATAAAACAAGAGTATGGTTACTAATTTAGTGGTTTAAGTTACTTGGAACCTGCCATGGTCTTTGGAGGTTGCAGGTTTGAAGACACATCTAACCCATCATTACAGCACCTTTGAATCACCAGAGTAGGGCCCCAGCATGGGTATCTGCCCCAGTATGTTAAGGCATGAGCTTTATGTAAAGCTGCCAGATATAATCACTGATCCATCTTCTTTCTATGAACGAGCCCATGGAAACAGCCTTGTAGCAGCCTTTACTTTTCTTAAATTACAAGCATCTGTTCCTGATCAATTTTGAGAAGTACCTATAATTTTTAACAATTACCTGGGACTGATAATAATATAAGATTTGTTGGTAATTGCATTCTGTTCTCTGATGTTATTATTATTTTTTATTTATTTCCTATTTGTTTCTTTGTTTGGGTTTTTTTGTGTTTGCATGGCTTTTTCTTTGCTTGGTTTGGGTTTGGGTTTTTTGGTGTGTATTTTTTGTTTGTTTTGGGAGTCTTGTTTGTTTTGTTTTGTTTGTGTCTCCTTGGGATTGTCCATGATCAAAATTATCTGGGAAACCACCTCATTGCTTGCTTATCAAGCACCAATAAACCTGAACAGCATCTTTTTTTGTCTACGCTGAATAGGCTTTGCTATGTAATAGCCCAGTGCCGTTACAAATTCAAACCCTATATATATATTGTTCATGGCCCTTTGTGTCATCAGGAAATTAAAGTTTGCAGCTGGCCTCTTCATCTTAGTTAATCATGCAAACATGAAATCCTTAAAGGTCCATGCAGTGGTCCCTGCAGGGGCCCCACTCAACACTTCTCTGCAGCATGACATTGTTTTTCAGCGGTTTTTATCTTCTCCCTTCTTCTGTTCTGAGCTCCTGCTGCTTTTAGCTTCAGTAGCAGACTGTCATGTGGCACTTTATCATGGGCTGTCCAAAGCACTGCAGTAGCCCCTTCCCCACGCACGGCAACCTGTTTGGAAGTTTAGGAGGTTAGAGATGAAGCCTCTCCTGCTCTCACTAACCCTATTTTCCTGCCTTCAGCCCTGCCTTGGTGGCAAATGGGGAAAACCTTCAAGTATATCTTGTACTGTGTCTTACAAAAAGTTGCAGAGTGATGGCTTAAGGGCTTAGTTTCCCCTGCCTGTATTTTATGCTATGGTTGCTTTTTTTTCTAAGAACTCACTTGAATTATGACAATAAATCAAAGATTTCCTTCCAGATGTCTTTTAACATCTAGCATCATTTCCTCCAGGTCCTGGATATGTCCTAGATTTTAGTTTCCTTAGGTAATTTCCTCTACTGGCCTTGGTGACCCTGACACAGGCTGACCTGTAGTTAACTTAGGCCCCCTTTTTAAGATTCGGTTTGAAGAAGTCAGTCAATACCTCATTTAAAGAGGGTGGGGGCAGGCAGGAGTGAAGGAAAGCCTTCACTAGCTTCTTCATTTTCATTTCCTGTGCCATTGTATTCTAACTTTCTCCCTGACTGATTTCCACTGTCTTGCAGGTGACAAGAAAAATCTCTTGGTGTTTGTGTTTTTTTTTTTTTTTTCTTTGCTGTAGCTTCTTTAAAATTTTTTATTAGCTTTTCCTTACCTCTTGGTACATAACATACATGAGAAACACTTAAAGGGCTTCTTTTTTTTTTTTTTTTTTTTTTACCAGATTGGTCCAGAGTTGTTAATATTTTTCTCTTTACCATTGAGAAAGCCATTTTGTCATTTTAAAGATCACAGCTACTTTTATAGAGCTCTAATCTTTTGGGCCCTAATCCAACAAATCTTTTAAGCGTGTGCTTAACTTCAGACATGTAAGGGGTTGTATTGAACTCAATGGAGCTAGTCAGGTGCCTAAAGTTAAGCAGATGATGAAGTGCTTTGTTTGGCTGGCCTTGCAGAGCACAGTCCCCCAGGAGCCCCTTCGCCAGCAGCCTGCACAGAGCTACCCACGGGCGGCTGTTCTTGCTGCACTCAGGAGACAGGCATTGCAGCAGAGAGGGAAGGGTCCCGCAGCACACAGTCCTCCCGAAAGTTTCGGGGGAGTATCTTTTCAGTTACTGATTTTAATATAATGCACTCCTCTGCACATGGTGCCTTTTGACCTCGAGGTGTCTGCAATTTAAGTGATACAGACATGGGCCAAGGAAAAGAGGAACCAAACCAGATGAAACAAGAAAGATGATACAAAGACAGCCATACGGGTCTGATTTCACAAGGACGTGCAGCTTCTCTCTCTGTCTTCTCTCACTGATTTCAGAGAGAGCCTTGTGTGCTCGGTCCTTTCCTGGCAGTATTCAGCATCTTGCAGGATCAGAACCTGGTCTTATCTATGTATTTATTTATTTATTTAGCCTACCTCTTTCAGAGGTATGTATTCTTTGCATTGCTGCTCAGAAGAGGGAAGACCCACCCTCAGCAGGCCCTTGGTGCGTCACTGCCTGCCCCAGTCTCTACCTAGTACATCCAGAGTAAAAAGGTGCTCTTCCAACTGCTTGAGACAAAGTGGGCAAAACAGGAGCCTAGTCCCCTTTGTCCCACTGGTATGACAGCATTACCCTGTCACAGATCCCTCTTGGCTGCCGCCACCTGCCTAAGAACTGAGCTGTTGCTGCAGCTGCTTTGTAGCACCAAAGGACATGCAATAACTAGGGAAGTAAGGTTGTCTTTAGCAACTTGGGTGCTCAGAAGTTAACCTGATCAAGGAACATTTAAAGCATTTAAAGCACCTGGGAAAGGCTTCTCTGGACAGGTGTGAACCTCTTAAAATGATTTTTTGTATAATTGCACGTGGTAGACTCCTCTATCAGCTAACCTATCTGACTGTAGTCATGTTGGTTTGGAGGATGTGAACAAGCCGGCTGGCAATTTTGTGTGCTCTGTCAAAGCAGTTGAATCTTAGGACACTGCTTTCTCTGAGGCCTGGCCAGACGAAGAAAACATCATCCCTAAGTAAATGGGATAAGCCTTATATAAATTATCAGGCAAGACATTTTGGTGTTCCTCACAGACAGGGGCTTGAAAGTCCTTTATATAAAGGCTGCTTCATGTCAGTCTCATTCCTACATCTCTTGAGGCTTCTCTGTTTGTCAGAGTCTGTACACAGAAAATGTGTCCTTTTAAGTTAAGGGAGGAATTCCCTTAGCTGGCAGCAGTCTTAAGATCCCTTATTCATACCGGGGTAGCAGCCAGGAGGCTCCATCTGGGACCAAGGCCCAATCGTACACTGCCATACTATCATTTCCCTTCAAACACTGAAGGAAAAGCTGTTAACAGTTTCTAACCTCTTCTGGAGGTTGGCTGCTAGGAATGGGGAAGGGCTTGGGTAATACCACTTTAAAATCATTTCTACTGACCTCAGACTGAAGAAGCCACTAAAGCAGAAATGGGAACCGGATGGGGCCCACGGTGACAGCAGCAATTTCAGCATTATTCCGGGAAAGATAACGTGTCACTCTTCTGCACTGGTAGGCTGGCATCTCTTCTTGTTGTGTGACCCTAATTAATTTATGTAGTATGCGTCATGGGGGAAGACAAGATCCAGACTGAAGCCTTTGTAATGGGATTTTACCCTGTGCCAGACAGAAGTAATTAACTATATCTATCTTTTCCAGTTTTAGTTGCTCTTCCCTATAAGATTTATATTAGGTAGGTGAAATCATACACAGTCACACCTTGTCCATACAAGCTTTTCTTATCTCCTGTGACAGAATTAAATGCTATACTTTGTCTCTAGCAAACAGTAATATCCTTAATGACTAACACCAAACTAAAAGTCACTCCAAGCATGCTCGTTCTTTATGATATGATCATTGCTCTGATTGCTAGACAGCCTCTGACATCCCGTATTTGCTTACATTTCCTCTATCCATGTTTACTTTGATTTCATCCTATCGAATGCATAGGGGGTAGGGAATGTATTTATGCATAGGATAGAGATATAGAAACAGCACCAAGCTCACCAGAAAAGAGCAGAGGAGAGGGAGAACACAGGTACTCTTCTAAGCTAATGAAAGGAGAATACGTCTTCACACAAACCACAGCAGAGTTGTGAAAATCCTTTTGTTAAAGGTCTGCAAGGATTAATATCAAAATATCTCCTGAGTTTGGGAGGTTGGGAAAGGGAGGTACTTCCTCCACCCATGGAAGACTCTGGGCTGTGTCTTGTGGTGTCAGGACAGAGTTCAAGGGCAGTTTCTTTCTTCTGTCATGGCCAAAGAGGATATCACCTCTGCACCATCTCTCTGGGGACAGCTTCTATTCCCCTGCCCTCCTGAGCTTCCAGCTCAACATGATCCTTCCTCAGCTCATCTTCATGTAGTCATCAAGGCCTGTAACAAGCTGGTATGGAAGCTCATGTGCTTCAAGACTGGAATGAGAGCAGCTGAGTGTGGAGTTGAGGTGGCCAGGCTGGGGCAGAAGTCAGCAGTCAGCTGAGGGCTGCCAGTGGTGCAGTCAGCACGGCTCTTTGCAGCTCAGGTGTTTGGGTATGCTCCCAGCGCAGGTGGTAGTCCAGCAGCAGCATCACCTGGAGTAACAGATTCTGGTGGGGAAAAGCTGCATCACCGAGCAGCCTCCTCACCCCTGGGGGCTGCATCCAGCCCTGCTGCCAGCGCTGTTCCTGTTAACAGCACTGAGAGCTGTGCCTGTCATTCCCTAAGAGCAAAATGTGCAGGAAATTTAACCTATTATACCGAAATTGTGGTCATTCTGCACACCCGTGGCACCTGTATTTTGTTTTTAATGACTAGTTTGTCCTCTGTCTAGTTGGGATAAACTACAGAAAATCTCTCTCAAAGGCACCAATTCTCTCTGTTCTGCCTGACTTCTGTCTGTCTCAAGTGGTCCTGTACCACAAATAAAGACTACGCTACTAATTTAAGACTGCCTCACAATTCCTAATATATCATACCTCTTTAAAACCTGTGCCCATTCATTTCTCTTACACATCCATGATAGGATCTCACTGTAGCATTCCAGACTGCTCCTATCTCACTTAAGCCTTATATGTCTTAACTTTTGTCCTTGGCATCGAGACAACTCTTCTATTCTCAGGATGCTTTCTGCTGAACTTCCTGTCTATAAAAATGCGCTCAGGGAGTCTATCACTCTTCCAGCCTATTCCTTCCCCTTCCCAGAGCTTCCCCTTCTCTTACCATACCAAGCAATTATTCTTATTAATTATTCCAGCTAACAGTAATTATCAGCAGCATGCACCCCCAGCTACATTAATAACAGCGATCTCTAGGACACTGAGGAATTGCCTGAAAAGATTTACTTTGCTACTTGGATTGCAGAGGAAGACAAATTCCTTTTCTTCCCTGTATATCTATTTCTTTCTTTTTTTTTTTTTTTTTTTTTTTTTTTTTTTTTTTTTTTAAGGGGCGTGTGGGAAGAGAGGTTCTTACCTCTTTCCTATTTGAATCTGGGCAAAAAGAGGGCAGATGAAGAAGTAAGGACTTACCATACAAGCCTTACTGCCTAAGAAGAGACAAGGAATAGAGATCAGAGGCTGAGTGGATTTTGTACAGTTTCTAAGCAGTGTCATTAATTGATTTTATTTTTTAGCTTCTGATATTTATGGGCCAAATACTGAAATTTCTGCTTGGGCTCCAATAATCTGGGGTCTGCCTCAGGGTTAGAACTTTGAATTGTTTTCATCCCTTCCACAGGCACAACTGCCATTCAGCAGCAAATGGAATAAAATTTGGCCATGTTTCATCATCTGTAATTTGTCAATATTTTTCATCTCACTGCTGAAAAGCACTGAAGATTTTAAAAGTGATGTTCCTTTAGTGCAAAAGAACAAAGAATAAAAACAGCAAAAAAATAAAATTTAAAAAGAAAGAAATTAAAAAATAAAACCCTTCTGCAAAATGAGAATTAAAAAAATATTTTCCCTCGGAATTGCTTACCATTTGCCCAAGCTGCAAAGTTTTTAATGACATTCTAGTGAAAATAGAGCACTCTGGCTAAATTCCTTCAAACCCAATAAAGCAGATGACTGGGAACCATAATGGAATAGATGCTGTCAAGTGCATTTGCTTTTTTAATGCTAACATGTTTTTGGTTATTAAGAAACAACAACAAAAAAAAAGAGTGGTATGTGATCAACATAGCTTTTGACAGGGGCATTGGGCCCATCTGGCTTATAGATCCCCCACTCTTTTTTATTAGCCTGAGATTATAAAGTTGTAACACTGTAGTTTAGCTTCTGGCTTCTGCAATTGTAAATTGGCAAAGGGCTCACAATAAGGTGTGAGTTTCTGAAAGCTAAAACACCACACTGACCCCATGCATGTTACACAGGCTTGCAGCAGATGTACTGGATGAAGGAAATACAGTAGCACTGCTGAAATGTTACTGATTGGTTCCAACTGAGTAGCTCAGATATAAACCAGCTTTCAAAAGCAACAGATGAGATAAAAATGTCAGAAATGAGCATTAAAAGATGATGCCATATATACCATTTGGTATAATGAAGTCACACAAGGCAAAAGTAAGCATTCTTCAGTAGTAATGGATGTATTCCACAAACATTAGCCCCACAGTTGTCAATATCTGTGATGAATAAAAAAAAGCCTCTCAATCTTTACAGATTTCTTTAATTTAAGTAAGCCTTCTAACATAGAGAGGATTTGTTCTCTCAGTGTGCTTCATTAGCGTAGCTTACCACCACAAAACCTGGTTGTATTGAGAAAGATTGCCCCATTATCAAATAATTAGTACTGCCTTAGCAGGTGCATACACTTACCTTTGTAATTAAATCCTTGTTAAAACACCAAAATCCAGAGAATTTAAATGGTTACCTGATCCCAGAGGAGGTAGCCCAGAAAGTTATTCTATAAGGTAGATGTCATCTGGGAGCAACGATACGGAGCAGAGAATCTTTTCCTCATGGGATGTTGATGAAGCACATCTGCACACATCATGCAGTGCAATAAAAATTGCAATGACAATACTAGACGAACACCTACTGTACAAGAAGACAGAGAAACCAAGCATAAGACTGCACAGAATCATATGCTATGTAATGGAGCTTTCACAGCTTCGTTAGTTTTAGAGTTACAAGCAAAATTAAAGATGATGATCCTAGTTTTAATAATTCTTTGAACAATTTGCCTGGTTTACTACAGTCTATAATGCAACTTATTCATGAATTTAGCTTCTGAAATCTTAACACAGTGGAATAAGAATGGGTATATAGCTACAAGCACAGCTGTTTTTGAAGGGCTCAGAATCCTAATAGAATCTGAAAAAAAAAATTAAAGTTGCAGTGATCTCAAAAAGTCATAAAAATCACATTTCTAATATGTTATAGCTATACTTATATTTTCCTGTGTTGTATATTCTCCAAATTTAAAGATCTGTGAATGTCCATATTAATAAAATATGCCAGGAAGTGGATTAGACAGACTATTAACATAAATAATCTCTGTTCAGTTGGCACTCTCATTGTCCTCACCAGAACTGATCAACCATAATTAGTTCCTTGCCTAGAGGTGTAGCAGTACTTTTACCATAAAGAACACTGAGCAAGCTCTCTTTGTACTGCTACTTGTATTCAGACTCCAAGTACAGATCAGAAACCCCAACCAAAGTCTAGTTTCCAAAAGCCAGAGAGGAAACCAACAGATTGGAATAGATTTGTTATCCCCCTTTCAGAAGAATTCTGTTGACCAAAACAGCGGGGACCAACATGAAGAATCATTTACAAGATTTGTGCACACTCATTGACTTCAATCTGTGTTGAAAGTTGTAGATTCAGCACTGACAAAAGTACCCTTATATTTTAGATGTGAAACAGCTATAGAACAGCCAGTTTCTGGAACGATGTTCTTAGATAAATGGAGTTAGTCCTGGAAATCAATTTAGACAAAGCTGCAGCAGCGCTAGTATTGGAATTCACCAACTCGCTACATAATTTGAATAAATGGGAAAAGAGATGACTCCTGAGAGTAGCACTGGCAGCCAAAAGAATTATACTGATGGACTGGAAAAGCAAAGCCATGCCATGTATTGATTTATGGACTATTGCCCTTCTGGATATAGCTAAATGTGAAAGAATTCCCTTTATTCATACTAATAAAATGGACATAAATGCTCTCAGACAAAAACTCCTGTTGGAGTTTTATTGTGAATAGCTGGCAAGTGGGATGGTCTTCTTTCACTTGCCCATCACACACACTCTATGGGCTGGTAAAGTTTGAGACACACAGAAAACAACAGGGACTTTTCTAGAGTTGTTTCATCTATTTGTTTGGCGGGGGGGTTTCCACTCAAAATGTTTTCCTTTGTCTTTTGATTGGTTTTTTTCTTTTCTTTCTTTCTTCTAAAATCTCTTGGTGTAAATCAGAACTTAAGATAGTATGTTATCACTTAACAGATATGACTCCATGACAGTCAAGTTTCAGCATTTTGGAGACACGTGCTTTTTTCTGACTTAGAAATCCTAGTCAATGCTAAAGGAGCATGAACATAGCACACAACTAATTCTGCCCCCTCTGAGACACTGTTATGTCTATGATCCTCCTGCCCTACCCACCAAAGCTGACTTAATATATGCCACACTAAATATGAGAAGACCCCTACAAACCAGCTCTCACTCCCTCAGCCAAACCAGCACTATCCCTTAGGCCTCATTTTTCTTCAGAGGACCCTCTGAAGATTTCCTGCTCTCTGCAAGTTCGTCTCCATCAAGATAAGTAATATGGGGAGCCCTACTGCTGCCCTGGCTGCTGCCAGAATTTTTAATGCTATATTGATTAAACTGCTATGAGTGGGATGAAATTATATGGTATTAGTTGTGCTGGCAACTGGTATACCTTTGGGATCCTCATGTTGCTAGTGCTGGTGGAGCTGAGCCAGAATAAGGAACACTGGGAAATTAAAAAAAAAAAAAAAAAAAAAAAGGACCAAGCCGTTACATAGACATGACCTTGGCTGTTGAAACCTAATGTCACAAAATGAATAGACCTTTTGGAGTCTGGGACACTGCTGTGTGTGGTGACAGGCGCTGCTCTATCTTCCCAGCAGAAAGGAAGGAGCCCTGCCTAGGAAGCCCTGAGTCAGAGCCTTCACCAAGCACAGCTGAGAGTCAAGAAGAAAACTGAGCTGTTTCCTGCAGCTTTTGAAGAGCCAGTGAGAGATACTGAGAAAATGAAGTCAACTCTGAGATGAGCAGGTAAGTATCACTGTAGCTTTGTCCTGTTGTTATGCTCTTTCCTAAAGCATTTCCCCATTTGCTGTGAGAGACAATGGCCCTTTGTCCACTCATCGCCCTTGTGCAGCGGGACTCTGCCTACACCCAAGGGACCCTCAGGAACATGAGTCAACCCACTCCTGCAAAATGACTCTGGACTTGGCAAAAGGACTGTTGAGCAGCTCTGGGCTGAGAAAAATTCCTGTATCTGGAAAAAGAAGCAAACATACCGATATTTCTGTGACTCTGGTGACTAGACCACCTCTGAAGTGCCTAAACATTCCTGAGCTGCCTAGAGAGCCCAGTGTAAGGCCCATCCACTTACTCCTGAAATATTATTGTGTTCAGTTTATATGCAGAGTTTATCTCCACTATCCAGATGACTCTGAAAAAGGATTGCTACTGCCATGATGGACTTGGTAGCGGTACAAACCACATGACCATCAAGGATTGCTAGACAAGATGGCCTTCCACCCTCCTTGAGTATAATGAGTACAGCCTGATTCAGAAACTGACCTCAGGGCTTGCAACAGAAGGCTGAGTAGAGTTTCCTTAGGACCCTCTGCAAAACACAGGTGACAATTATCATAGTATTCCAGGCTAATTAATGTCATTAATTATATGACTTACAGTGCGACTGCTTCTAGGACTACACTACTTGACCTGTGTGAAGACAGAAAGGTAAAGGACATTAAAAGTTTGTTAAAATTAAACCGAGCACAGATTAACAGTGCAATTTGTAAATATTGAACAAAGTTTAAGCTTCAGTCAGACTGAAGAGAGAAAGGCTTTGCACTGAGCTTTCTGTAAATAGGAAAGAAAACGGAAAGAATTGGATGATACCAAATACTTCCTACATGATTGCTTATTCTTTTGCAGTGTAATGTCAAAATTTCAAGAAAATGCACCAACTGTGCCTTATGGATCAAAAAGAGGGGAAAAGTCCAACACTTTTAATTTATTTGTTGAGGAAACCCACCTCCAAAATATCTGGAGCTAGACGGTTCCAGAGTTTAGTATGATATTACAAAATCTGTCACATCCAAGTCATTGGCTGAAGTTGAGCCTGAATGGCTAATGAAATGACTGAAAATTATTGTCAGCTGAGAGGTCTTCAGTGGCCTGTGACAATTGCAGGCTGTGATGTAGAACAGTGACTGCCATTTTAAGTATACAGACACACTGCACGCAGGGTAGGACACCAAAAAACCAAAAAGCATTAAAAACTCATTCAGACTGTACGAGGGATGGATTGGAGCAGATGAAAGGTGGAGATGGGGTCAGAAAATTGGAGTTAACATCTTGGCAGAATGGTTCACAAGTCACTGCGAGGAGGGCTTACCTTCTGAATCTTGTAGTGGTTTGGGTCTGTCTTAGTTGTTTTCCAGGTAGAGGATGGCCCAGGCCATTTCTGGTACGTTCTTATAATTTGAACTGATGACACAGAGCTGAAGAGGGAATAGTTTCAGTGAAGGTAATTGCAGAATGTTTCCATCTATCAGTCCTGATGCCCGAGTAAGCAAAAGATATGCTATCGTTTCGCTTCCTGTTCACATACTGGAAGTAAATATAAGAACTTATCCTCAACATGTCTGAATATGTCTTATTTTCATGACACTATGCCTATGTGGGACTTAACAATGATGGAGCAGAATCATTACAGTGTCATCGATTCCTTACAGCGTAAGAGCTTTTGGAAGTCAGATTACCTTCAGAGCTATAAACTCAGGTTAATCATCTCTGCCACTTCCTGCATGAGAGCAGTGTTGTGGGACCTTTTTAAAAAAATCTCTTCTCCTTCAAACCATCTGCAAACACAAAAGGGTTTTCCCCTCCTGTTTGGAGATGGTGGACAGGCTGACCCCACTACAGCCTTGTGCCAGTCACAGAGCAAAAATACTGCTGAAGTGCAAAGCTGCAAAACCAGAGGGAATCCTCTTCCCTGGACTACTCATATACTTCAGTACAAGCTTTCCTGAGCTCTTATTCAGCAGATGGTGCAGGAGAGATAGCCTCCAAAACCACAGAGACAAATATTTGATTTGGATGAGTACATTAAAGATTACTCACTTTTCCCCTCAAATTATCTGTGTTTTGCAGAGCGAACAAAGATCATGGTTTGGATCATCCCCTTTCTAATAAAACCAATTTCCAGCCACTGGCGTTTTAAGAGTATGGTTCAAGCTGGTAGAGCCTAAATCCAGTGCCTTTGGGAGGGGAGGTGTTATCAGTCAGTGAGCTGCTATTGCCAGGACAGAGCAGAAATGAGAGCAGGTGCTGTGAGTGGAGCAGTATGTCAGCTCTGCCTTCCCTCTTTGGGCAGCACTGGCCCTTTATCTGTTCCTTTAAATCTTCACAGTGCATCCTAAGGAGGGGTAGGGGTGCAGGGCTGGTCATTTGGGGAAAAGCCTTTGTGAGGCCCATCACCTACTCTGGGCACTCTGAGCATGTGCATACAACATCTGTGTGCCTTCAGACTGGCCTGCCTTTAAGATTTATCTCAGTGCTGACAGCTCACAAATGTACTTGCCCATTTTCCCCATGGGTCTTTGTACCTGTCTTTCTGGTAGATTATTGTCATTAGATTTAACACGTTAATAAAAGCAAGTTATTCTAAGCTTTCTTCCTGCCTCTGCCTTCGTCTCTTTCTATTGCCCCCTGCTACCGTTCATGCCATAACAAGACCATTTCTGAAACCCCTCTTTTATTTCTCTTAGAATTCCAGCTTCTCATAAACACTTCCTGCCACTCTCACCAGAAATTGTTACTTTCTTTATAATAATGTGTTTTTTTCAATAACCACATCCCTGCTATTTGCAACCCCTCGTCTTGTGCTCTCTCTGCAGCCTGTATCCAGTTCATCTAGTTCAAAACCGAGTCACCAATATTATCCTGATTATCCCTCTTTTAAACTATGTTACATTCCTCCTTAGTACTTGTGACCACGGCAAATTCCAGTTTCTCGTGCCTGCCTTCATGAGTGCTCCCTGCTCCGTGCAGGAGTGCACTCTATAATTCCTTTCTTAATGCTTCCCTTGGTGTAACCCTGCAATGTTGTTTCTGTATTCCTATGCTTCTTCTCATGCTCCTGGTCTGTGCAGAGGGGGCAGGTTCCACTTGCAAGCTATGAACCCATGTGCTTGTACTGGCTCTTCTTTTTTAAGGTTTACAAAACTCACTAATACCAATCAACACTCTATTTCAACATCATAAAAGAGGGAATGAAAGAAAATATTATAGTAGTTTTTCATGTGGACTGCTCCAAACTCATATGTTATTACTGGTCTTTCAAGTTTCCTTGGGATAGACACCACCTTCATTTTTGCCATCTAGTGATCCAAGGAAAATACCAGAAAGCTAGGAGGATAATTAATAGATGGAAGAAATTATTATATTTTTCTCTCCATTTTGCTAATGATGCTTACACCACTTCTACATGCAGCATTGAATGTAATAGGCAAGCACTACTACTCTAACTGTATTTAACATAAGGAATGCTTTGCTCCCAAATATAGGACTCATGAACATTAAGCTGCAAGTGCAACTGCTAAAAAACTGACTGTGAATATTAATCCAGTATTCCCTTTTGTAATCAGAAGGTCTCATCACTGCCCCATTTGCTTTACTATCACTACAAGTAGAGAATGCATTCAAGGAAAAAATGAAACAGCTTTTTTTTTTGCCTTTTTTTTTTCTGGTTTCTTTTTTTTTTCACAGTCCATGCTTTATCACTACTTCATTGATTTTTCAGTATTTTAGCAGATACAGCAGAACTGGATTAACTAGATAGGGAACCTTTCACTCTTAGGTCATCAGTTCACGTCTGAGACAGGTTGGTACTGACCAGAGGTCACTTTAGCATTATAATTTTAATAAAGACCAAGCTAGAGAGGCCTTCAACAGGCATAAAACAATGCTTTAACTTTCTTAAGCTGCCCACAGCATACACAACTAGACCAACTTTGTCGCCTGCCAAAGTCAAACTGATAGAGAGTTAGACGGTCATCTAGTTGCCAGATGTCTGGCTGTGTAACTTTCTGGCACTAAGCATTATGCAGAGACAGATCTATGGATTGGATCAATTAGCATTACACTTACCATCTGACAACTGTTTGGTCGCCTTCGCCCAGTTCCTAAAGGACAGGTGTTCACATCACAGAAATCACCATCACAATTGGTACGACTAATTGATACGGTTGTTGGCAGTCACAGCAGAGAGGACAAGGACTGAATTAGCACTGAGACCAAAGCACTCTTTCACCCCTAGAGAAGGTCTCTTCAGCTCAGGATGTCCAGGGCATTTGGAGGATGCCTTTCTTCTGTTGCATGTGTTGGGCTGAGCAGAATCTGTTCTGGTTTCGGATCCAGCAAATTTCCCCAGCACTAAACTCAATGAGGTTTCCTGGGGGACATGGGAAAGAAGAGGGGTGGAGAGTTACTATAAATTTTGGTTACATATCCTAAGAAAGACCTTCTCAATGATGTTCTTCGACATTTCCCCTGTATCTTCTGAGGTTTATTTTGTCTGAGGGAAGAAAAAAAAGAGAGAGAGAAAATGAGTGCAGAGGTCTTTACAGTATGAGTGTGTCATGCACCATTTCGAGGGAAAAATGAAGAAGTATACTTGCAGAAATAAGCATTTGCAGCAACTTCAGTGCTCCCTCATTTCTTCTGTGTTACACTCCAGACAGTCATGTAAAGAGCTTCACTGGTATATTCTCTTGCGGAGCTTGTGGGTATATTTGGTGATTAGACAAATGGGGTTCTGCTTTGGCAAATGTCCATTGCTTTCCCCAGCTGACTTACAGAATATGCTGTAAAATGCAAAGGAAGGCAATAAACCTCCCATCTGCAGCTGAGATTTCCACTTTGCCAAAGACCCTTTTGCTATCAGCATCTTTAACAATGACTTTCAAAGAAGAGAGAGGTGTAATTTTTTCTGTGGAAGATATTTTACTACATTCACTGGTGGTATCATCCCAGCCTTATGTGAATTGATCTTGAATGTTAATCTAAGAACGGAAAAGCCAATAATTGTGCAAAATATAAATAGATCTTTAGGTCATTATTTTATATAAAAGAGAAGGCAAGAATTTCAGCTTCTTTCCTATTCTTTCTGCACTCCAGAACAATACGACTTTTTTATGGTCTATACGTAAACTGTGCTTTATTGATTTTTAATACTTTCAGCAGATACAGCATTATTACAGCCAATAATGCAAATATAGCAAGTGAGGAATGCAATTAGAAGACACCAAACACTTTGCAAAGAGGGTCAGGGGAAAAAAATAAGATTAAATATTTTGTTTCAGTACTGGGATTTCCAGGTCTTGGCTTTGTGTTCTTCAGAGGTTAACAAAAATAAGTGGAATTCTACCCTCTGCTAAATTCCTATTTCCAATACTAAAGGATTACAGAAGAGCAGATATGAGTAAAGGCATTTGCTCAAAAAAAGAGTAGCTAAAACAGAAAATGTTCATAGACTGTAGCCTTAATTTGAAAGGTATCATTATCATTAATTTTGACAAGTAGCCTCTCCTTGGAGAATTCAAGCCATTCAGGTTTTTTCTTCAGCTCAGTAAGTAATCCCTACCCACGTGAAGAGCCCAAATAAGTTTCCTTTCACCTAACAAGAAGATCAAAACAGCTGCCTTCAGGTTGATAACTGACTACAGAAAACAATCAGGAAACAACAAATAAAACATAAACCTTTGCAAAAACAAAGAGAAACTATATGCCCAGGTTGTCACTGGCAAAATGACTCACCCCACTGCTTCCCATCGGGCATGCCTGGGCATTTCCACCTCCCACCATAGAGCACCTACACACCTGAACTAACACATTTCCTCCCCTGCTCTGTGGCTATGCAAGCATTACTCATAGGAGGGGTCCCAGGAGGCTCACATGGGTACAAAAGACAGATGCTGATCCTTCCTTCTCCTCCTGCCTGCCAGGGATCTTACCTTCTCATACCAAGAGACAAGTTAATTCAGACTCAACAGGGCAAAGTCTCCTCTGTTGTAGATATTTTTCATTTTGGCAGCAGTGTCCTCTTCCCCTTTCAAGTTTCATTTGCTTTATTCGAAGAAAAAGCCCTTGATATTCCAGTTTATCTTAATCCAGTGGGTGAACCAAAATGAGATGTTCTTATTCTGTAGCAGGGAAGTAATCACTAAGTTGCTCTGGAAAATGCTGAGGAAATTTATTTCTAGTCATTTTTTTTCTTGAAGTAAAAACCTAGCTAAGCTGTGAGTTGTGAATCAACCTGTTTCCAAAATACAGTACTTTTATTATATGCACACTGCACTTGATATTTTTTTCCCTCCAGATAAATTATTCAGATTCGGAGAGAGGAATCGTAACAACCCGTGATTGCCATGTCCCCATAGCTAAGCAAGTTTGCTTTCTTTTCTACAAATTCAGTACTAAGAATCTGTCCCAACAGTCAGGTTTGCTCAGCTGAGGATGCAAACCAAAATGAAATAATTCAATTTCTGATTACTGGTACTGAACAAGACCTAACAAATGTCTGTCCCTGGGTCCTACTTTGAAATCTGAACTCCAGGATGCTGATGGCCAGACATGTCCCAGGTCTGCCCACAGAGTGCTCACCATTAGGCTGTGTTGCTGCCTGGGCCCAGCCCTTCCTTCATTCCACTGATTTCTGTCCCTCAGCCCACGGGAAGCAAGGTGCTGAGGAAGTACCCAGTTATGCTGTGGGTGGTAAGAGGGCTTCCTCCAGCTCCTCCTTATTCTGAAAGATTGAATGCTGCTCCTGTGGTGGTTTTCTGGCTGACGATCCCAGAACTGCTAGACAAACATATAACCAAGGATCACAGAGCAAACAAAAATACTCAGTTTCCTATGGAAACCCATGGAGGGGGGGAACTTCTTACCCCTCAGGCAAAATACTGGTAAGTGAGAGCACCCTCTGCTGGGATCTCTCTCCTGTCCTTCTTCCAGAGCAGTCTTCTTCCTTTGTAACATATACTGAACTTACAGAAAACCATGTGTTCCTTGTCAGTATCTCCTAAAGCAATCAACTATTTATCCACAAACTTTTTCCCTATTCTCTGTTGTGTTTTATATGATGATACCTGTAGTCTGTGACTGCTTCTTACTGTGAGAAAAGAAAATGAAGTTCGGTGAAGGAGAAATTGGCCTCACGAAAACAGAACTCTGCCTTTGAAGAGGACAAAATATATCTCAGCCACTTGCCATATCCTTTCTCCTCTGGTGATACAACCCTTCATCCAAATGTTTTTGTTTCCTTAGGAATCTCTAGCTTTACCGCGACCAAGGGACAAATCATGTACTCCTTATTCAGGTAACCACTTGCAACTTATATAAAAGAGGTTTATTCTCAATTTCTCTTGACATTTTAAGCCACTGTGCTAACTTAGTGCTGTATTATTTTGTTTTGACTGACTGCTCCACATGCCCCAGGCTTACAAAATGCTGTGGATCATTTGTACCTCTTCAGAGTCTTCTTCGTTCAAAAAAATCCCCTTCCCAGTGATTTAAGGCATAGAAAACCAATGTTTAACTGGGTCAAAAGCTTGCAAATTTATTCAGTGATGCTGACAAAGAGACCATGACAAATGACATGAGTAAGTCCTGAGTAATTTCCAGTCAAATCAGTGTTATTGAATATATCAGAAGAATGGTTTCATTTACACGACTTTTTTATTCTTTACAATTGTGGACATCTGGTAAAGGTATTGCATGTTTAGGTCATGTAGCCCTCACAAACTGTGTGAAACAGACCATTACAGAAGGCTTCAGGGTTCACTGTCCCCAGTTTGGTCCTGAGTCTGAAGTTCTCCACTTTGTGGAAAAAGGGTGGGTTGCATATTCAGTCCAAGAGGTTTGGTATGCCTCATACAATTCACATCCAGAAATAATCAAGAATCTACCCAAAAGTAAATATACATTGTGTGAAGTCCCCTTCGTGCCTTGGCTGTATTCTGGATCTGCACTGCCAAGGACTAAGAAGTATGGGTAGCACACAGGCCCTGGGTTTCTAGGCAGAAATGCCTGACCTCTGGCAGATCCCTTGAGATATCCTGGTTCCCAGATCTGAATCGCTCTGCCTGTTCCAAGAGGAATAGGGGCAGGCAAGAGATAAATATACACTTAATGCCTTCCTGATGGAACCATCTGTAGAAAATTCCTCGAGGGAGTTTCCTGTCCTTTTTTGTAGTTGTTGTGAGTAGGGAATGAACTGACCCATTGGTAGAGTTATTAGAAACTTTCTTAATCCAGAAAACTTAAATGATACAGTCAAGCTATTCACCGGCTGTCACACTGTCTTAAAATAATATTGCAAAATAAAAGAATTATTAAAATAACAACGAACCAGAAAGGGGATGAAATTGAGCTAACAGAATCGTTTATGAGCAGCAGCGGGTCTCAAACAGAGTTGAAACTTGCTTCTCAAGGTGCAGCAGATACAGAGTATTAGTTTGCCTCCATTTAATGCTTTTTCCAATACTAAGGGGAAAAAATCCCAAGCCTTCTCCAGACACATCTGAGTGCAGCGTATGACCCAATATAACTCTTGGTCTGTGCAGTGTTATCCTGTAGATAACTATTGTACTCTTGTAACAGGAATTCTGCCTTGCTCCCCCATCACAGATGCAAACACATCAGATATTAAACCTGAGAGGATAATGCTGATGCCCTGCATTGCAGGCTTCCTTTGATGGCTCCAGGGGATATAAAGGTATTTTGCCGTTTCCTCTCCAGAGGCATCTGGTTTAGTCAGGTGGCTCACAGTGCACATGGTCACATTTATTGTTTGGTTCTTTCTCCATTGTGCTTCTTCCCCCTCCCAAACATTTTATCTTTCCTGGCCTTTTCCAAGGGCTGTTACACAGAACTGAAATATTTGTTTATTTCTGGCATTTCCATCTGGTGTTAAGAGGATGAGAAGCAGGCTCATGTCACTGACACTCCCTGACCGTCAGAAAGACTTACAACATCTCACAGATCTGGGGTTTTATGTGCCTCCCCACCTCTAAAGCATTATCAAGCATAAGTGCTACAAGATCCTCAGCAAGTCCTGGCACCGTTTATTTTACCAAGGTCATGTGTTTTACGAATCATATACATCCACTGTCAGAACAGGTTCTGCAGATTCACGAATGTTATAAACAAAAAAATAAAACAAGGCTAAACCTAAAAGATGGTTAATGTTCTCAGTAAAGCCCTACTTCTTAAGTGGCTGATCAGAACAAGACCACAGATAGGGTATACTTTAAGGATGCCTAAGCACTATTTTTTTAACATTCTATCTAATGTTCTTTCTAACACCTGCTTTACAGAATCACAAAATTGTACTCACAGAATCATAGAATCACAGAATAGTTGGGGTTGGAAGGGACCTCTGGAGATTATCCAGTCCAACCCTCTGCCAAGAGAGGGTCACCTAGAGCAATTTACACAGAACACATCCAGGGGGCTTTGGAATGCCTCCAGAGAGGGAGACTCCATGACCTCCCGGGGCAGGCTCTTCAGTGCTCTGTCACCCTCAATGTAAAGAAGATCTTCCTCGTGTTGAGGTGGAACTTGTGTTTCAGTTTATAGTCTTCTCTGGGCACCACAGAAAAAGAGTCTGGCACCATCCTCTTGATACCCACCTTTGAGATATCTGTATGCATTAATGAGATCCTCTCTCAGTCTTCTCTTCTTTAGACTAAACAGGCCCAGCTCCTGCAGTCTCTCTGCATGAGAGAGATGCTCCAGAACCCTAATCATCTCTGTGGCCCTCTGCTGGACCCTCTCCAGTAGCTCCTTATCTTTCTTTCTAACTGTGTTAGTGGTATCTTTATTTCATATCCTATTCAAGATAGTCATAAGTATTTCTGCCATTGTTTTTTGTTTTTTTTTTTTTCACCTTCATTAATGCCAGGTAATGACTAAAATACCTTCATAGTCCCCAGTTTTAGATTATGCTCAAGCTTCATTGAGGCCTGTGATTTCAATTAGATGTTACCTATGCAGGCCCCAAGAAACTACATTCCCCAATGAGTACACTTACAGGAGTCTCTAGCTGAGGTGGTGATTGCATAGGTGTTGGCAAGGCATTTTAATCCCAACACAAATTCTTTCTTGCCCTACCTGTAAAACATCTTTTTATCAAGTGATGGTTTGGGGATACACTGGAGATATGCTCAAGATCAATTCTCTACCACTGAGCATTTGCTTCTTCAGCCTGCATGGAAGGCACTAACTTTTAATGCTCACATGGGTCAGATGTGGATTACAGGCAGCACTCAGGTGGCAGAATATTCATAGCCTTCCTCTGTAGCACCACACCACAATTTTCAGGTTTGAATCTAGAACTCCTTCAGATGTGAGCACTTCCCATCCATAGAGAGTTTCATCTCACAGAAGTTTTTTTTCATATGTAAAGACATCTTTGGCAGTTTTTCAGAATTTACTAGAAAATCTGTGTTGTATGGCCTCTGAAAAGACCATGCAAAAAACTTTTTTCATTAAGATTTGAATAGATTAAGATATCTTAGAATTTTCTTTGCCATCTCAACATAGGTACTCCCACAAAATAAATGAAATATATTGCCTATAATTTTCTATAAACCAGTAACTGAAGTCCAGGGGGAAAGAAAACACAAAATAAAACTAAGTAGAGTTGGGAGAATCAAGGACAAAAAGTGCTTTCACTGTGTTACTTTAAATAGCATTTTTCTAAATACTTAGTGCCTAGGAAGTTCATATGTAGATGAATAGTCTCTGAATAGGTCTACGTACTGTCTGTGTTTCAGCAGACACACTTAGATCCTCCAGAAGATGGCCTAGAAGGTCCAGCATACCCAGAAAGGCAGAGAATGTTTAGAGTTAATATAGAAATGTTAAATGATCCTTTGTCTGAAGCCAAGCTGAGGAAGAGAATGTTGGTTGTTGATAAGCAAGAAAGCATATCAGTCCTGGTGGCAAATCACTTCTACTAATGAGTCACCACAGCTGGGGCTTATTCCTTCCTGGGGACATGTCCTTTCTACCCTTTCTCAGCCAAATCTGAAGTGGACTTTATCTTCACTCCTTACAATATTTTCTTCCATTTGCTCAAAAGTACTTTTTTTCCACAAGCTTTCCTGGCAACAAAAGAATTCCTGAGAATAGCAGAGGGAAATGTAAGAGAAAAATAGGCAGGCAAAGTTACATCAGCTCTTAAGTTCTTCCAAAATTGAATTCACACAGACAATAATGAGTTAGATGCCAAGCTCAGGTTCAGAATGGCTGTAAATAAAAGGGAATCTATGCTGAAAAGAGATACATTTGGGATATATGTGGCAATTTGGGGTGGAAAGAGTAGAATACTGTAGAGTAGTACTGTCCAGTAATTACATTTACCCATTACCTGTACATTTCCTTCTACTAATGGAATATAGAATATACGAAATTTTGTTGGAGAAAGTGTAAAGTGACATCTCCCTTTGGCTGAGAAAAGTCTCAGATAAGTTAAACAGATCACAGTTTGATCACCGATTTAATCATTTAACAGTAGACCTTTGTATGTGAAGATGATTGTATAGAAAGTAAAGAAAGGTGTCAGTGGCTTTAGGCTACTGAATAAGTAGAACCACTAGTTGCATTATTAAGAGAAGTTGTGTCTCTAATTTTTTCCTGCGGCATGTAGAACCGAAAGATAACTCTCAAATGTCAAAACGCCAGTGTTGGTAAATGTAGTAGAGGAGACAATTCCCAGCGTTACTAAAGGTAAAACAAATTTTAAGGAGGATTCTAGCAGTTTTGTAATGATGGAATACAACCTTAGGCAATATAAATTCATAATCTCTCAGGACGAATGGCCTTTAAAAATGCAACAGATTACCCAATTCACCACTGAAAGAGGATTTACTCCGGCATCCTTACAATGCCTGTAACACATATTACAGAACTTCCCATTAACACGATACTTGCATTATCTTTGAATTTTTTCATCCAAAGCTGATAGACTGTCAATAAAGTCTTGATAATAATAACCTCTGCATTATCCTGGGCATCTGAGTCCCTGTCATTCTTTCTGCCTCCTCTTCCCCCCGTTGCCTCTCCAGGTAGAGGGTTTATGCAAGCCAGGCAGAGTGGAGCAGCTGGGGAGTTCTTGTGCACACAACGGCTGTTTCTGACTCTGCACCCTCATACCTCTGGTGTCTGTACCCCTCCTGAGGGGGTTAGTGATGATGGCACGGAAGTGGGGAGGAGGGCAGAGCTGATGTATGGGGCAGAAATTCCAGCAACACAGAATCCACAACAGTGATGGGCAGGTGCTTTAGAGGGTGCAGCCGAGGAAGGGGGAGGCTAGGGCAAGACACTGGGTGGAGGGGTGTAAGGGAATTGGTTCTGGTTTTCATGTTGATCCTCAAATGATTTGGTCTTGCCTCTCCACATTTCTTCACTGTCTTCAGCTGTAATAGGCTGATGTATTACCTCAGAACAAAATATTTCTCCTACTATAATTTATTTTAGCAAGCAAAGTTTGATTTTTTTTTTTTTTAATTTAAGTAAAACAAATTACAAAACCTGAAGTAGCCTGCTTAATTGTGACTAAAAGGCACTGTGACTGGACGGATGGCTGACAGCCTGTGTGAAATAGGTTTAATGGTTTTGCTTCGGTTATAAAAGACAAATGTTCACCTCACACCACCACTCAAGCACACTGCACAAATTAGCATTATCTTTGTAAATATCACCATTACTTTTCATTACTAAATTTACTTTTGTTCTATCTTTTCAAAAAGTGAGAAAGATGGGACAAAACCCAAACTTGGGTTTTTTTTTTTTCCACATGTCGCTTTTACTAGAAGGACAATTTACCCAAATTAAACCTTATTGCATCTGGTCTAAGAATGCTTATGCCAAAAAGCTGATGAGACTTATGTAACAGCCATGATGTTAAGTCTTCAAAAAATAGTCATAAAGGAACAGATTCTTAATGGAAAGCAGGCTGCTAATAACAGTGCTCTTTCAAATAAATGTTTGCTATCAAATTAAGTGGTAAAATAATGATTTTTCTATGCACATAGATTATAAATTTGATAGAATTACTTATTTAATGGTGGTTCTGTATATTCAGTAATGATAAATTCATATTTCACCCTGTATCATTCTGTAGGAGATATGCCCACCGCACACTGGTTTGAAAGAGTTAAGATTAAAACATGCAGAAGGCAAAGCAGTTTGTGTTCAGCCTACACAGAGCAATATGAAATAAAGCCCTAATATGCTCCTCTATATTTTACTGTCACTCTTCCGCCTGGAACAATTTAACCAGATGCTCTGATGATTACCTTTGCCACCGTATAATGAATTTTACTCTGTGGACGTCCAGGATTTACTAAATCTTTGGAGAAAAGTCTGGGTCCAAGTCTGTGCAGCGTAGCTTCAAGGCTCTTTACCTGGAGTTCTGGGTCAAAATCTGTGCAGTGTAGATTTAGGGTCCTTTACCTGGAGTTCTGATTAGTTTTCCTCAGATGCTCATTCTCCTCTGTGAGGTTTGGACTTTAATGCCATAACTGTAAAGCGTAGCTTAGCTAGGCTGTGCAGAGCCAGCCATCTCCTGAGGTTTCTCTTGCAACTGCTGGAAGCCAATTTGCCCTCATCACTCCAGCTCCTCAGCTCAAACTGGCAAACTGACTGGTTCACATCACAAGGTGGCTGTAGCTTGTTCATGAGAATAAAATATTAAGTGCCCTAGGCCCACTTTGTGTGTGTGAGTGGGTAAGAGTTTTTTTTATTTTATGTGCTCCCGTAATGTACAGGAAGCAAAGAATTCTGACTTTCACCAGCAAAGACATGCAAATTCAGAAAACTTCAAACCCTTCCTCTACAGTGCAGCTCAGGAAGGAGCAAGCCAAAGTCATTTAGGAAAAATCACACATGGGAAGGGACCTTGAATTTTCTAAGAGCTTTCTCCAGTTATCTTTTACCAGTCATGCTGGCCTTATTCCCTAATCATTGATTAGCACGCACCACTGGGCAAAAGCCAGTCATGGAGAGAGTGCACATAGTGAAAACATTTGGACTAAATTTGTCATCTTTGTATAAAAATATTCACCAATCCACCTATGCTAAAACCTTGTATTTGAACAGTTTTCCCACCTATTTTTGACTAGAGGTAGTACCAGCAATGAAAGGTTAAAATTTCAGTATGTCTCTACATACCTTGTTTCCTTGAACCAGTTCTGGCTTGATGTTGGCTCATTTCAGCAATATGTGGGGACAGAATGTGGATTAGCCTGGGCTGGGATAGACAATCTGAGGAGCAAAGATTAGCAACAGATATAGCAAAAGAACAAATATGGTAATTCAAAGTGACAAAAATGGGCATGAAGTTGGACTGCTCCAACTTTGAAACATTTGACACAAATGTTAAAAGGAGATATTTCCATGGTATCTGCATTTAGGAGAGTTATCTCCATGAATATTTCCACCCTTATTTAGTATATTTTTCATCGTAGAATGACACTATTCCCCTTGGGCCCTCCATTTTTAATGCGGCATTGGAGGTAGAGGTAAAAGACTAAGAAACCCCTTAACAGAAGTAACTTTACTTAGAGATGGCAGGAACAAATCATTACCAAACAAGCATGTAGGTAAAACAGGATACTTTTTTTTTTTTTTTAACTAATGCAATATGTTTTTAAAAGAATTTCTGGACTGAGTCTGTCAAACAGTCTTAGTTGGAAAAATAAAATCTTAAACCTTAAATCAAATGGTTCATAGGAGCAGAGAACTAGAAAAGGCATCTTTTGTCACTAAGCTTTATCCCCTGTGATAGCCTAGACAGTTATTGTCACATGGTCCCATTTCAGAAATTGGTCAGGTTCCCTATTGAAAAAAATTAGATATTATTCATAACTTTGGTCAGAAGACTGTTTTAGAAACATAAGTCTTTAGTGATTAGAATCTGCTTCTAATATGCAGCCTAGATTTTTCGGTTTATACATATATATTCATATTTACAATGACATTGTCCTTTAGGTGTAATAGCTGTTTTTCTTGCATGGCATTTGCCCCCTTGATCTTTTCACAGGGAATAATTAGCTTCCCTATCAGCTTGTGTTTTACTACACTGCAGAGGCAATGGTTTTGTGTGGCCCCTTAGCCAGCTGGGTTCTTATTTCTTTTCATGCCTTGTAACCTTTCTGTGCCCCTCTTCCAGGTGGCAGGTCCTGGACACAGGGAGACCCAGAGCTGCTTGCTGCACTTGGAAGAGGGACCCTTGTAGTGCTGCTGACACTGCTGTGCCTCCATGGGAACTATCATCCATGTGGGGATTATGGCTACTATCTCCATGTCTTTGCCAACTTAGAGCCAGGGCAGGACCAGAAAGAACTTCTTTGTCTTCCCAACACAGTTTCTAGCTGAAAAGTAAAAGTTTATGTAATGTTGGCCTGCAAGTATACAATTCTGAACTTTGGGTGTGTTTCTGTTCTTCTAGCTCTTTCTTAATTTATAACGTCTCACAAAGTTTTGTGACCAGTAATTTCAATTTTTTTTAGCACAGTCCTACTTTTTGCACCACAGTTTTGAAATGAAGATCACAAATAAAGGCAAGGTCCTAGTAACCTTGTAAGCCCACACCCTTGCAACAGGTAACCTCATTCCAGGACTGAATCTTCCTCTTCAACACAAGCAGTTGACATCTCCCTTTAGTTAGTTTCTTATCCACATTATACTTTTTGAACTAATTCCCATCTTCTTCGGCTTAACTAATAATTTCCCATGTGGCACCTTATTACCTACTTTTCACAAGTCCATAGAGATGAGACCTACTGCATTTCTTTAGTCAAGAAAATCTGCTGTCTCAGAGAAGAAAGCTATCTAGTTACTCTGCCTCAATCAGCCTTTGGCAAACTCACATTGCAGCCTGTCCCATCTTTCATTTACCTCAGTGTCTTTGTCCTAGAGGATTGCATACTGGTGAGACTATATTAAAATAGGGCATGTAATTACTGCAAGCACTTTCTCCCCTTTTCTTAAAGTGTGTGTTATGAGCATTATACTTGCCTTTCTTCCATTACAAGGCATATGAGGGTGTAAGTTAATACTTTCTTTGACAGATGGTGTGGGCAAGGAGCACACTGACGACTACTCCCTCTCAGCGGATGGACAGAAATGACTTAGCAGGAACTAGTTTACCTATCGCAATTTTCTTAAAGTAATCCTGGGAAGTCCCTTAAAGCATAAGACCCATGTAAATACCCACTGGCTGGACAAGCTGAGAGCAAACCTGGGGAACACCTTCTGTAAAGTGCAGAAGGAAAGCCTTGTCTGAAGTTTGTGTTTTGTTATTTATTATTTGGGCTATTAATAAAGTCAAGCCCTCAAAAGGGGTAAGTTTGACCTTATAGTGTCACGATGAATATATCTGAGGCAGTGTAGAAACACCACCTGCTCACACAAAGAAATTCAAAGCCAGTCTGTCCTAAATCATGCCACTGTGCTCGGTTATTGCATATACATCCCCCAGCACAGCATGATCTTATGTATTATATATATTGCAATTAGACAAAATGGTGTGACTTAGGAATGAAGTGGCAGCCTTAATTGCTCTTTTCATTTGTTAGGAAAGTTGTAACTTGAACACTGAGGGTAACTTTAACTCTGACAAGCCAGTTTGGTCAGAAAGGAGAGAAAGAAGGGAATAAGTTTTCTCCTGACTGATGCACACTGGCTGCTCTCAGGCATCCCTATGGAAGGGGCACTTGTTGGGAAAGGGCCTCAGTGTAGAGAGCCCACTCTACCCACAGGCTTTTGGCATGATCCACATCCCCCACTCCTTCTTGAGCTGACCAGCTCTATGGAGAGCTTACTGCAAGTAAAACCAAACCAAACACAGTGCTTAGAAGACTCCTGTCCCAGACCCTTACCTGGGAAATGCACCAAATGATGATACACATGCCTGAAAACTGAAGTATTTTGTGACAGTTGCTTCCATTCAGGAAAAAAAAAAAAAGGTGTAAATTATAGACAATGGCAGGAAAGAGTCTAAGAAAAGGGATGCACCTGGAGGCAAAGGAGAGTGGTTTTTAGCCATAAGGAGGGCACAGAGCATCTTCCCCGTGGATCAAGAATGAACTCATAAACAAGTTTGTGGCTGTTGCATTAAGCTTCTGATCTTGATTCCGGAGCAATGCAGCTATGGAATATTTTCTTTATCTTAAAGGTCTGCAGCTATGTCACTGCCTTTAGGCTTGTCTTGGTCCTTAAACTAACTGAAGTTTGCTTGTCTAAAGACAGAGTTGAGACCCTGGGGCATGGCCCTCTCTTGTTATGGTGACTGGTGATGAAATTACGTTTTCCCACAGGGTGCCTCATAGTGACCATGTTTCTAAGAGCTCAACATAAAATATAAACAAGATAGAAAAATCAAGTCTGTAATAAACATTCTCTCTGCAGAAATGACGTTCATGCAGTGATGAAATTCCTCATTCATTTGAGCTCCTCTCACTTCATGACATGTATTTCTTCTTACGGTGGACCTTCTGTAAATCTATGGCAGTGTCACAGCACAGGCACATTAGACATTAGCTGCAATTGACTCTGAATGTTGTCATTTAACAAAGAGGAGCATAAGCTTCAGACAAAAAAAGTTTAATGGGATTAGAAAGAACTACAGATATTCTTTGTGATTTTTGTGATTGCACACTGTGTCAAGAGTTTAGTAATTTATAAAACTTCTTGATAGAAATATATGAATATACCAGTCAAAGTAATAATTAATTCCCTCGAGAAAATGCTCATTAAAAAAAATCTGTAACAAAAAAAGTAAGTTCGAAGAAGCTAGGAGATCACAATGTAAGCTAGCTGCCAATTAAGCCTTCATGGGGTTGGGGAAAGAAAATGAAGGCAACAATATAGCTTTCTGACTGGGGATTTGATCTTCCAGATAACCTACGAATTGCAATGTTTCACTTACTCAAAACTCTGCTGAAATACATTCTAGTTGATTATGCCATAATACTGTACATTTATGCTCACATGTAAGGAATTATTCTATTATTCATAAATGCAGTTAGGTATGAATGGTAGACAATAGTGAGTCTGTAAGGAAATATAGGAGAGGTTTTTGCTTGGTGGTGTTTTTTTTTTTTTNCTATATCCCAAGAACATAATTTTGCTGAAAATACAGGTCTACCTATTCAGCACTGGGGTATCTTCCATGATGCTTTGTCTACATATCATTTAAACGTTTGTAGGACAGGCAAAGAGGGTGTAATATCCGAATACTCTGCAGAACCTGTTCTGAGCATGGCAGAACTACAATAAAAAACTAGACTGTCTAATAAATACACTCAGTTCAATGAGGTATTTCAAAGCATTCATGAATAGCCTCTGTGTGTGGCTAAACAACAGCCTCTCTGCCTGTAGAAAGCAAAGGTCTCCATGATACAGCCCAGAAATGTCTGTGTCCCCCATGATATGTGGGTCATCTCCAGCATCCATGTCCATCACTGCAATTTATACTGCTGCAAAGTACAGGAAAACTTCCATGAAACAAGGAAGCTTGTGCTAAAAATATTATGCTGGGAGAACTTCTATAAAGTCCATGGAGTTCAGATTTTCTGTGTATTTGTAAAAATTTAAACCAAAAAGTATTTTTTTTTTAAAAAAGTGAAATTTTCACAAATGCTTCACAGACATAGGCTAATATAACTTAAAAGCCTTCCTACAATAGAATCCAATTTTGCAACCTTCACTCACATTGAATAATGCCTCTTCACAGATGCTCCCCTGATGTCTAATGGCAGTGACTCACAAGCCCTGTGAATCACTTTGGGGTAAGGAAGAAGGTTACCCCCAGGTCCCCTGCCTCTCTCCCTGCCTGGAGGAAACCTCAGAAGTGGTAAAATGCCTGTGTTCACCCTTCCTCAGCTGTTGCAGTTTATTGTCCAATTTACTCATTTAAACTGCTCTTGATTGAAATTTACCTTAATCTGCTGGGATGCGACTTGTAATTTAGTGGAGAAGGGTAAGGGGCTGGCAAGGTGGCAGAGCAGTGCTTCTGCCATCACTTACTCCAGTACAAATTGAAGTCAAGACAGGCAGAACAGTATGGAAGTGGCCTGGGCACAGTGAGAAACAGTGGCCCTCGGCTATTAAATACGTGTGTATGAAAATGCACAAAAGCAGACACTGCAAATATCCTGCCAACAGTACAGACACTTTCATATCACAGGGCAGAAACCCACAGGTTAAGCTGGCCGAGTGCAGAGGAAAGCTGTTTTTTCATCCATTTGTTTTTAACTATGCTATCTATCTTTGGAATCTTTTACCTACTGCTGAAGGTAAAAGTTAACTTAGCTTGTACAGATGATTTCAAGGCCACAACAGCACCTTCCCCAGAGGCTCCTAAACCTGCAGAAGCCCCTAAGAGGCAGTGGTGCACAGCCTGTCCTACTATCTCATGCACATGCGAGGCACGGGGATGTTCCCAAGTATGCTGACTTTGGGCATATTGAAGTTGGACAAAAGGTTCTAATTACTAGGTATCAGGAACTTATGTTTTACTTGCATATGAGATGACTTTGCCATTTTTTGGTAGCCACACAGAAACTGACAACATTTTTTTCTTCATATTTATTTATCTTTTATATGGAATTATTCTCCCCCTTCAAAAGTAGAGCACAATTTATGACAATGAGAGCTGAGTATGTTACACAGTAATAAAGGTAAGCACTAACAGAATAAAGCTGTCTAAGGGGTGCTATAAATGTATCTCATTAATTTGTATGCAAAATATATTTTGGACTCTGCTCAGTGCATTGCAGGTGAAGACTGTGTGGGAGCCAGAAATTATGCTTCCTGGGTCCCTGAGGCAGCCTTGGCCTGATCTTGGACCCAGGCTGAGACTAGGCATCATTATAACCATTGGAGAGCTCCTCTTTACACCACAGATGGCAGCTGGTGCAGAAGAGGCATTGCTGGCTTGAAGGAGGAGAGGAGAGAACTGCAGGTTCCAGCCATATTGCTACAACTCAGCAGCATAAATAGGCTCCCTCTTAATAGATGATCCCCTTGGTTTCTTGCTCACCTGCTCATTGCTCAACACTGTTGAGCTGTGCCAGGCACCCCTGTAAGGTGCACCACACATGCATGTTGAGGGTGGAACACAATTAAGGGGCAGCAGACCTTTTGTTAGTTACTACTAAGATTAAGGCTACTGATGCAATACTACAGTGAATATCTAACACTATTTAGATGCATGCCAGTATTAAAAATATCATATTACTTTAAAACCCCTTGAGATGACCAAAATATTCAGGACTCACATTTCTCCTCTGTGGACTTTTGCTGTTGACTCAGAGTTCAGTGTTAATGAGTACTTCTGAATACCTCAGTCACATCTCTCAGAGGTGTACCCACGACAGCAATACTTACACTGTGCTTGAGATTGCATGTGTGGGCACTGTGAAAAGGTGAAGATGGCAGAGATAGGACCCTTCTGCTACTATTCTCTTCCTAATCACCCCCCCCACACACAACAAAAAAGAGTCAAGCTGTCTTTTTTCCAAGGGAAAAAAAAAAAGGTGAAAATTTAATCTTTGTTTATCTTACAGAACTGGTAATATTGCTGTGAATAGAAACTACACACCCCCACATGCACACACACATGCACAGTTTGGTCTCAGTCCCACAGAGGAGCTACAGCTAAGCAGCTACACAGAGTCACTTGAAAGCCAGCTGAAAGTACCCATTGAGTTTGCTGAAGATTCCCTAGAGGACACCTTAGCTGTTCTGTTCTTACAGCTCAGGGAGAATCGGTCATTCCACTGCTACAGTGTCGTTCTCCCTTCTCCCCAGATAAGGGTGCCTCAGGGTGACTTATGGTTGCTGCTTCCTAACTGGAGTAATAACATTTTTTTCACCTTTAGCTCATGCATCAACTGACTTACGGGCTCAGGCATGATACTCTGGCCCAGGCTGCCCGACATGTGCACATGCACGCACACACACAGAGACCTGCAGATTGAAGGAACTTCTGTGTTCACACTGAGGGCACCGTGCATTTCAATGTGTACAGCATACTGAAATACAACACTTACAGCTTTAAAGGAAGCCATGCCACTCCTTTACTGATGTCTCTAAATCAAATTCACTAGC
The DNA here is from genome assembly GCA_013399735.1 of Tyrannus savana. Taxonomy (NCBI): domain Eukaryota; kingdom Metazoa; phylum Chordata; class Aves; order Passeriformes; family Tyrannidae; genus Tyrannus; species Tyrannus savana. Next base: position 387,260 of record VXAW01005013.1, read on the forward strand.
ACCAGAATGTTACCCTAAAAACAAGAGTAGCACAGGTTGAAACTGATGGATGGTCTGCAGCATATCAAGGAACTCAAGTATGTCCATAACCTGGAAATGATAAGTCATAGTCAATCATGTGTCCTGTGATGTGAGAAGCTTTTCACCCTGAGGAGAGGTATGACTTGTGCCAGAAAATGCCATAGTCAGTTCTAACTGTACATAAGTTATTTTTGTTTTGTACTTTCCCCCCTTAATGCAGACATCTGGGGGGAAAAAAAAAATCAAGAAAAGCATTAAAATGCATGTTGAGTTTTGGTGAAAAGGTATTAGTCTTATTCTAATTACACCAAGATTATGACATGAATGTTTGAGAATTAAATCCCCAAATCCTAAATATTGACCATAAAAAACCCCATCATCCAGACTTGCCATCCAGACACTGACTATGCAGCGAACTGACCCAAAAGAAAAGACAGAGTTCCAACAGTTTTTCCTGATGTGTACAGGACTTTGCATTTCCTCTGCAGAGGATCTTAATCTAAAATCACACAGAGGCACGACATCTCCTGACATTCTGCTGGAAGAGGTTCAGATATTTTTGTTGTTCATACAGAATGAGTTTCAACCCACATACTGTTGTTACTGACTAACTCAGGGATAGGCAGGTAGCCTGATATTAATTTGTGAATTATAGTCACTTTAGGACTTTAGGGAGTATCATAGTAAATACAGCAGTGTTTTCATATTGTAAATGCACTCTAATAGTTTGAATTATCTCATTTCAAAAGAAAAGATACAACTGAAGGGTTAAAAATAATAGGCAATGGAAGAGCAGCAGCCTGACGAATCCAAGAAAAAGGAGAGGAAAAGTGCAGAAATGGCATTCAGCTGTAGGTGTTTCTTCTGGGGAATTATCTCTAGTCATCGCCTAGTCATGAGACAAGTTTTTGCCATAATTACAAACCCAGGCCACTGTGGCTGGGCATAGTCCAGGGAGAAGGGCACTGGAAACAGCAGTTAAAAACTATGAAGGAAAAAAAAATGTGCTGAAAGACAAAAAGAAGATTTGTTCATGAAAAATAGTGGGGAAGCAGCTTCTTCAGGATCAGGAAAAACAGCTCTGGAAACACAAATTTTATGCCAGTTCCCATGTTATCAGGATCAGAGTCCTAAAATGTACTTTTATTACAGGAAAATCTGACTAAATACACAGACACTGACAAAATTCCCCAGCGTAAAATCTCCAGTGCCTGGTTTCTGGCAGCAAACCTGCTTGGAGTCCTGATGCGGAACCCAGCTGGTTTACCTCCTCTTTGTCACCTCCTCTTTGTCCCCACTCTCCCACAAAGACAGCACCTTCCAGGCTATCCAGGCATCTCTCTTCATACCTGCTTATGAAAGACAAGTGTCAGATTCTCTGGCCAGCAGTACTGGGGTTTATCAGTTACCAAGCTGTAACCATCTCACAGGGTACTCACACACTGAGCCCAGCCTCTTCTTGTGTCCTCCTCCCACAGCTCAGAAGGACCTCAGGCACCCCTGGTGCAGCAAGGGGGCAGTAAGGCATTGCTCCCGGTGACCTTGCCGGCTGCTGAGGGAAGGTGCTGTGCCGCTTTGCTGCCTGTCACTGCTCACAGGCACCGCAGAGCTGCAAGAAGGCGAGAGAGAACACCTCTTCTGCTGCAGCTGTCGGTTCGCTCCACCACTGCTCCTCATTATCCATCACTGACTTCACATAACCAGCCCCCTACCTTCTCCTCTGGTGTTACCTCCCACCTCCCAGGCTTCAATTCCACAGTGTATACCCTTGCACTCCCTGCCTTCACTCTGTCCCACCTTCCCCCATCCACTGAGGACCTAGGACCCTGCTCAATAGACATGTTGGTGAATCTGTACCTCTCCTGCTCTAGTGCTTACCCATGGCAGCTTAGAGAGCTACCTGCTGATCCAGGTCCCACTTCAGCCACCCGTTCGCCCAGCTGAGACTTATTTCCTACTTACCTTTGGTGTCACTATACCAAGCTCACTTTGTTCCTACCAACATCTGGAGGATTTAGGAAAACATCCATGGAAACACTAGCAACCCGGTAGCTTAATGTAAAAGAAATTATCGTCCCCAATCCTTAAATCTTTGAACAATGAGGGGGAGAGAGAAGGAAAAAAAACCCACAAAACCAGTGCCAGTGATACAGTTACGTCCCATTCCTAGTGGCTAATGGACAATTTGTAATACTTCTTATAAGGGCATGTTGTGACAGAACAAGAGGTAAAGGCTTTAAACTGAAAGAGGTAGGTTTTGGATGAGATATTAGGAGGAAATTCTTTATGGGGAGGGTAGTGAGGCACTTGAACAGGATGCCCAGAGCAGTTGTGGATGCTTCATCCCTGGAAGTATTCAAGGCTTTGTGGGATGAGGCTTTGAACAACTGAGTTTAGTGGAAGGTACATGGCAGGGGGATTGTAACTAAATGATTTTTAAGGCCCTTTTAATCCAAGCCATTTTATATTTAGCTGCCAGAACACACTTCATGGCTGATTCAGGATGTATGCCTTTTCCAAGCAGCCTAACCTGCTGCCCCAACCCTCAAGGCAGAATCAGAAGCAGAATGGGAGTTTAGCTGGGATGAAATAGGGACTGGCAGCAGTTGTATCAAACAAGACACTGCTACACTGGAACAAGTAAATCAAGTAGATAATATGTGTATATTGATAGACCAGTGAATTGGCTGAGTTAGATGATGCCAAGGTCATGCACCCTGAATACAAAGGACTCCTGGATTTTCACCCTGTCAGGATTCCCTGGTGATGGACTATATCTTCCTTTGTGCCCTTGCCCACACATTTCAGGTGCTGAATCAGTGAAACAAGTGTCACGAAATGGTCTTCTTTCTGTACTATGTTGTGACAGGATATGTCA
>VXAW01005015.1:0-23177 GCA_013399735.1 Tyrannus savana
GCCCGGCCCGGCCCGGCCTGCGCGTCCTCCCGGCTGCCATGGCAACGGCCCGGCCCGGCCCGCCGGCCCTTCGCACCGCCCCCTCCGCCGGCCGGAGAGCAAACAAACACTGCTAATAACAACAAACAAAAATAATAATAATAATAATAAATCAGCGTAATTTCTTGAAAGGTAAACCCCGGGGCTGAAGCGCAAGGTTGAAAATACGGTTTGGAATCGTTAAGGCTGGAAGAGGCCTCGTGGTGGTGGAGTCCGACCGTGAGCTCGCACCGGCGTGTCCGCCGCTAATCCGCTGAAATAAAGACAAGATAAAATACAATAAAAATTTAGTTATGTTAATAAAATTTACCTGTGTTAAAAAAAATGTGACTTCGCAAAATTGTAACTGCTCGAAAGAAGGTTGCTGCCCAAACTGTGGGCAATTAGGATAAAGCTAGCTTACATAAACAGAACAGACTGTCAGGGAAAGTAGGAAAGACTTCCAGCATGGAGCATGGCAAGGGAGACAGAAGAGGGGTCTTCTGTCACTGTTTGAAGTGATAAAACTTTATGTAACTACTCTAGAGTAGTAAGAATAGGAGTTCGGCAACCAAATGTCTATTTAGATAAGGCAGACTTTGTAAAGTGTGTATGTGATAGATAATTCTGAAACTCACTCCTTCAAATGTATGAAAAGCTGCTGGGTTTCTTTACTTGGTGGAATGCACAGGAGGTGGGGGGGGTAAAACCCACTGCATCTCCCTGGTCATAATAAAAGTGTGCTTGACATATAGTTCAAGGATTTCTTTGAAAGACAATGTCCACAAGTGGCACATCCACACACCTTTTGAACGCTTCCAGGGACGGCGATTCCACCGGTTCTCTGGGCCATCTGTTCCAATGCCTCATAGCACTTTCCATGAAGAAATTTTTTCTTAATATCCAACGTAAACTTCTCCTGGCACGACTTGAGGCCATTTCTTTGTCCTGTCACTTGTTACCTGGGAGAAGAGACCGACCCCCACCAGCATACAATCTCCTTTCAGGTAACCGTGGAGAGCGATAAGGTCTCCCCTGAGCCTCCTTTTCTCTAGAGACTGAACCCCCCCCCAGCTCTCTCAGCCACTCCTCATCAGACTTGTGCCACAGATGCTTCCCCAGCTCCCTCGCCCTTCTCTGGACAAGCATTTCATCGAACGCAGAAGAAAAAATGTAGTTTAAAAAAGATAATCAACATGGAATCGTTAAAATATAATGGTAGAGCTAAAAATTTGAGCCGAACTTTCTGCTGAAATGATGGTACGGCATCAATAGGGGGAAGCAGTAAACACATTTTCATGTAACCAACCTCACAGCCTGCATTGTTGACAGCGTATCAATAGAAGACAGTCCCACTCAGTGTTTAAAAATACGTGACTTTTTCCAAAAACACCCTTATGGCTCCCTGCAGCTTCACTTTGAAGACAGTCCTTTGGTTTTTGAAAGCCAGGAAGTTAAAATACAATGGCCAATTCCAGATTTACCCCAGAACATGACTGGGGGACGAAGTTTGTTTAAATCTTTTGTCTTGTTTGTATGTGGAAAGTCTTGGGCAGATAAGGAATATTTTTGTTGAAAACAAGCAGAACGACTTTCCAACTGAATTACCTTACTTGGACCAAGCCTATTCAAAAATAACTCTTTGAACAACCCCAAGTCTTGATGTTCTCAAGTTTCTTAACAGTTTTTTGTGTTTGTTTAGCGTGATATGTTTCCACACAGAATATACATATTTTTCTGTTCTTTTAACTTAAGTGATGTGAACAATGAACATGGCATGGACACTGCCTCCTACATTAATTTATTCATTTTACACAGAGATTCATGCAGCCTTTCTGGTACCTTCAGCATTACTTAACATCTACTGGAAGGGCTACATTTAATTCTTTTTTGATAATTTTAGAGGTTTAATACATTTCTAGAGCATAAATGAGGAGTATCTGCAGTTCCACTGTAGTTTACATATTAAGCATCTCTTTAATTCTGTACTCCAAGACTGAGTTTGCATCTCTGAATCAATTATTAAACCTTGACTGTTAAGCAGAAATACAACTCTTCTTCAAGTTCATGGAAATGAGCAACTAGTGCATGCTTTTAGATGGAAAATTTTCCTACTATGGGGCAAAACTGTTGCCCTAATATAGTTTTAGTATCTCAAGACTGCACACAGCATCTGAGTCGTGGAAGGCCAGCTTTAAAGAATGCACACTGCAGGGAGTTAAAAGATACCTAAACTGGAAAGAAAAATTAAGCGCTGAGACATACACCCAGGATGAAATCATCAGCTTTTATGTACAGAGATGAAAAGGATTGGTCATATCAGGCTGGAAAGATAACCTACATATCAGTTGTGCCCTGTGCATTTTTGGTTACGTCAGCTGCTGCCAGGAGTGGCAGAAAGTTAAGGCACTATAAACCTAATCACTCTACATCCAAGAGCCTTTGAAAGACTGCAATATACCCTTATCTACAGTGCTGGAGACAACTGTGTCAGACAACACGAAGCAAAAATCAATGCAGTTACAATGAAGAGCTTCCTTTTGGGAACCCTGAGTTCTTCGTGTTCGGACGGTCTTTTCTTGAGCCGCTGTACCAAGCAAATGTTTCTGACACAAACAGGCTTGCAGAGGAGAGTGGGTTTTAGGCTTCCTGATTTAAAGTTGTATCGTGACCCACTTGCTCTGAAGTAGGTCAGTCTGTGGTATGCTGAACTCAATCAGAAAGGCCAGCCCAAGAGGAGTCTGAGTTAAGGGAAAGATGTAGAAAGCCACTTCCTATTTCTGTTATGTCAGTATTGGGTGCAGTGAATTTTTACTAAGGGGAGTTTTTGTGTGCTGTCCTTTCTCATCATTGTCAGGCCTGACAAATGCAGAAGGACTGTGCTCTGATAGTTCCTTGTTCCCGCTTGGTGAATTAAATGGGTTTACATAATGTTTTTTCAAGGTTGTTTTTTTTCTGGCATAGATAATTTGCTTCCTCTTGTCCAAACAGACTCAGCTACATGCATACTCTTCTCTGTGCATTGCTAGAGCTCCTTCTCACTTCTGCTCTGTTATTTCCAGTGCCATTTCCAGTTATTTCCAGTGTCATTTTATGAAACCCAGGCAGTCTCTTTAACCTTGCAAAACTGATGAGTTTATCTTTCAACAAAAAAAACCTCAACACAAAAAAACCAGTAAGAGATACTTATTTTTCCATTTTGGAGAAGAACTCAGAAAGCCTTTAATCTTCCTTTCCATGGCCCAGACTGTGGGGGGCTGAAGACCTTTTGGTTCAGTAGAGTTCTGCATCATCCAGTCAAGACAAGGAAAAGCTGACGGTACAGGGTAATTACATGAGTATTCTGTGGTCACATTGTCTGAGCTGCAAGATGAAACCCAGGCAGTTTTCTAGATGCACCTAGCTAGAAAAATAGAGGAGCTCTTCTACATCTACATACTACACAACTGGGTCAAACCATGAGCTGGGAGAAGCAAAAACTCCTGACAAATAACAGGATTTGTAGTGAGTGTAGAGTAGTATTGAGAAAGATAAGTAGTAAAAACCACTTTGTTTTAGAAAAGAGGGCTTCACTAAAGTAGAAGTATGTTCATCTCAACATTGTTTTTAATAAAAAAGTAACTCTTTTGTGATTTCATGTTTGATTTTTATAATACCAACACTTATTAAACATTCCACATAAACCATTATGTTTTGTACATGTTGTTTTCATGGCCAGATTGGACGAGGTTGGATAGGGCTTTGAGCAACCCACTCTAGTGGAAGGTGTCCCTGCCCATGGCAGAGGGGTTGAAACTGGATGATCTTTAAAAAGTCTCTTCCAACCCAAACCATTCTGTGGTTCTGTGTGCCTCCAGTAAGTGTGGCAATCGTATTACATTGTCCTGTTTTCTTAGTTTCTTTATCATCATTTCAGTGTACTTCCTATGGATGTGTGAAACAAGATGAGTGTATATCGGCCATTAATTGTGATAAGCAATAATACAGCACTACCCACTTTACAATGAAATGTCCTTGCCTACTCTCATACCAAACTGGAGGATGCTACAGAGTGAGCACCTCTGGGACTTGAAATATCTCAAGTATCTCTGAGGTTTGCATCATCTCTGAAAGACATTTTGACCATTTACTCTGAGTCATAACAACACGAAACATTCAGATGCTCACGGCAACACATAATCATCTTTTTGAACCGGCTCTATTAAATGTACATTTGAAAACCAGAAATCACTGTAGGAGGACATACAGCCAAAATGTTATTTTTCAAATATACATGACAAACTGTTACATGAACATTTTGATTTGTATTCCCTAAATACAGCTACAGAACACAGCTTGTTCATGCATGACAGACTGCCACATTTGGAAGTCGTTCTACAGCTTGATTTATCTGCCACGTTAAATCTATCGAACTCCCATTTTTCTGCTTGGTAAGTTCATAGTGTTATCAGTTGCTTTGTGCCTGGCCAATGATGCTGCAAGGATATTAAATTACTAGTTTAATCCTGACACTGGAATGGACAGTTTCACAGCAAATTGGACCCTCACTTGAACCCATCTCACTGGCACAACTCAAATCAGGTGGTTTGATCAGTCAGTGGATAGCACCTGCTGTTCCCCCAGGTATCAGTCTGCAGCTCCTAACAGATTGTGATGTTTCTCTGCCCTTGGTACCTTAGGATGCCATCTGCTGTCACCTCAATAGCTGTGTCTCCGAATTCTTGGAATAGAGTTTATTCCCTTGCAAGCCACGTTCAGAACAATGTATGTTTGGGCTAAATTTTATCATCCAAGAGCTACAGGAAGAGTCGAGTACTTGTTGTACTAGACCATCCCACACATAACATTTTTGCCTACACATAAATGTTTTGCCTTTGCTTATGGGCCTGTTGCCAGGAGAGAAGACTTGAATCACAGCTTGAATCACAAGTGCACCTAAATTTTGGCTAAGAAATTGGAAATGCTTTGGGCACTGTTTTGTACACTTTGGTAGGTGGCTTCACTAATCATGGTACCCCAACTGGACTATTTCAGTGTTTCCTGTTTCCTAACCTGTTTCCAGACTTTTTATGCATAGAACAGAAACCCATACCAAGTCAACTCCCACTTTTAGATGAGTCATCTCTCCTGAGTCAGGTAGTTCTTGGATGTTCATGTCCCTTTGCTGGCACTATTAGCCCTGGAGAATCTGCCATGTGCAGTCCCTCTTCCCTCATTTTTGTACCTGCAGCTGTGTGGCTGGAATGGTAGATAAAATCCCTCTCATATAGGACATGCATTGGAAGTATATCCAGGACAATTCCATTCGTGGACACTATTGAGGGAATATCTGTTTTTCCAGGGAGTCTCAACCAAGATTATCAATTGTCTCCTTGATACAAAGAGGGTGTAAAAAAAAAAAAAATTAATGGATTTTTCAATATAAAGTTAAGGTGCAGCAAAATTTCAGGAACGTGGAAATGTAGATGAAGGTGCTTACAAATAATAATGTTACTTTATTTTGGGGGTATAACTGAACTCATAAAAGCAAAACAACCGAAATTCTGTTGTAAATTAACAATAAGAATTAACAATAGTATTTTAGTCTCTACTTCTCCTGTGACATATTTCTATTTTAAACACAGTATTCTAAGTTTCATCTGCTGCTTTTACATTTAATATGCGATTTTTGATTGCGTAATCTTTGAATGATGCTATAAATTCAAGGAAGCTAAAAGACCTCAGGCTACACGTGGGCTCATTGGTGTTGGTGATTGAAAATAAATGACCAATTATCAGCATCCCTATGAAGGAGCTGAAAGTGTCATTGACACACTAAGCACACCCAGCAGTGCTTGGGTTGCAGATATACTTGGAAACATGCACACTGCAGGCTAAGGGTCTTCACCCATTTGCCTCTTGGATTTGCAGGTACTTTCCACATGGAAGGTGGAAAAAAATAGATGAGGAACAAAGAAACAGTCTTCAACTGATAGCTAGAAGCTACTATCAGCTGAAGAGTAACACAACAAATAACTTCTTCATATTTACCCTGCAGGTGAAATGTGGCAGGGTTTGTATTTTCCAGAAAATTAAATCAGCAGAAGATTTGCCATTCCTCACAAAAATCAGTTTCCTTGCAAAGTTATTTTGCTGCTTTGTGCGGGGTGGGATTAAAAAAAAATAAATTAGAAATTAGTAAATCTAATTAGGATTCTTATGTGAACAGGAAGTATTCTGTTAAAGATCCTAACAAAACAAAATGCTGCTGTGTCTTGACTGGGAATGGTGTGAGAGTGCTTTGTGGAAAGAAAGAAGAGAACTATAAACGAAGCAAAAAAATCTTTTTTTTTTAAAACCACCAAAAATAAACAAACAAACAAAAAGCACACAGAAAGAATATGCACAAATAGGATTCAATAGTAATACTCCAGCTGGTACAAGAATCACTGAGGACTGCAGTACTTGCTTATAATACCTGTTATTTTTCCACAGACTTTTGCACCAGTAACAAACCAACTTTATCCATTTCTGATACTGAGCATAAAAACAAATATTTTTTTTTTTCCTTCAAAAGAGGACTGGTATAAAAAAAGTTCAACCAGAATAAAAGGAACTAAAAAGAAATCCCACAAGTCACAGCTCTATGGATGAAGCATGTGGGGTTTTGTAGCAATCAGACCATGGATGACCAGAGCAAGGACGAGTTACAGAAGGAATACAAAACTTTTAGCAGGCCCAAAACTAGGGAATAAAGAGCCACCCATGGAATTACACACATTTTTCTTCACTTTCTTATTTTGTTCCCCTGCTTTGAATTCACTAGCTTGGTCTCTAGGCTTTTCTATACCAAATTCATTCTAGCTCTGCTTCCTAACATCTCCACCAACACTCACCTGTTCCCAGGGTAGGCTTGGGGAACTCCACCTCCTGACACTTTTGACACAGATCCATTCCTCTTGTCTGTACCATTTTGTTGGTAGCTGATTTAGCTACGAACTCTCTGATCCCAAACAGGAGCCCACAGCACTTCTAGCAGGTAAGGGGGGAAAGGTGAGGGAACGTGCTGGGTAATAACTCCTCCCTGGGAAGCTGATAGCTTCCCACCTGATATCCTCAGTATCAGGGCATGGAATCCACCTGCTGGAAATTAAAGCTCAATTATCTTGTTCCTTCAGAGCTTCCCTCACAGAGAACTGACAGTTCCCAGATTTGCTGAGTGACAAGCAGACTGTTTAAGTCCTAGCAAGTTTTGATACCAGAAAGTAACAGCCTTCCACTCATGACCACCTTTTAAAAAACCCAATACATCTCAGCTCCTCTCTCAAGGGCACCAAAAATATTTTCTATTTAAGTTTAAATTAAAATGTTTATGACTAAGAGGTACCAAGCCAAGGTGCAAATTTATCCATAAGACTCCACTGCTGACAGTGAGAGGACTACACAGCCTACATGGTCACATCCCTGAATTTCATGTTGGCCATGTAATAGTTCATAAAAAGCTGAGCAGCCTTCCTCATTCAACCAAAAAGGGCAGAAAATTTCTGCAGATTTCTCCTCTGGAGATAGTCCTTTAAGTTTAGTGCAGATTGTGTTCCCATAATCAATCTTCCTCAGTGACAGTATGTGTAAGGTTCCTCCTGAATAAATAAAGAGACACGTAAAAGAAAGTCACTCAATCTGATTAAGATCAAAATGAGCTAAGAACAGGTCATCATGTTAAGCAAAAGCTTGATGTATAGAAGTTGTCTGGGGGTAAGGAAGCAATTATATCCTGTGCAGGTCATAGCTACCCCAGGGCAAGCAAAGTGATCAAGGTGGAAAGTGCCTTTAACAGGTGTCAACACACTTATGTAATTGTTTCAGCTGGAGGCTCATAAGCAAAGGAATTAATTTCAGGGGGAAGACAGGTTTTTCAATTGAAAAAATAAACATATCACACAGAGAGTGCTGATTTTAACATTTATTTTTTTTTTAAGCTGCAATTTCCATTTTTTTTTTTTCCACAGGCAGACTTTGTTTAAGAATAGCTCAAGAAGTATTATAATGCTAACTACAGCTAAAAGGAAACATTTTGGCACCAGGCAGTAATAAAATAAACAGAATAAATAACCCACTTTACACACGCGGAACAAAACAAAAACAACATGCAACGAACCGAATAAAATTCATACTGTACAACAGCTTATTGTAGCCTTTACTAAATAATATCATGTCATATATTAGTGCACTTATTAGTAAAAATAGAAACTGTAACAAAATGCTTAATTCAAGCAAACCAGCGATGCAATATGAATCAACTGGAGGGGCTCAACGGTTCCAAAGAAGCCTGAGTTAGAGGAGGGTAAGCACACAACAGTGTACAACACAATCTCCACCAAGAGGTTGCACCTGGTGGTTCTTCAGCCACGTCACTGTTCGGTTCCTTGCTGGGAACCACATCAGGCTGACATCCTCTTGAGCTTGTGGCTGTTGGAAGAAAGAGAGGACACACATGAATAAAAACCTCAGCCCCAGGTCAGTTATAGGTTTCTTCTCTGAGAAAATAGTTCAGGTAGAAAAAGGGACACGTAACGTGACTGTCCCTGAGAAGACTCAAAAAAGGAGTAGCCAGTTCTGATAGACAAATGTGTTCACCAGAGCCATCAGAAGTAGCATTCAGGAGATGTAAGAAATAAGCTTTCACACATGGCCTGTTTTCATCAGCCTGTCAGTATTTAGGTGTTTAGATTCCTACCTGAGGAAAAGAAGATGCTTCTTCACCCAGCCTTCCTTAGGATTTACACAGGCGTTCAGCCCACTGTTGGTGTGGAAGCTGGAAAAGAAATAATGATAAAGAAATCGGTAAATAATTAGAAATCCCTGATAGTAAATAATGTGAAGATGCATTTCGTCAAAAAAAAATGTGTCATAGTTACTCTATATAATGAATAACAACTGCTTTTGTAAATGCCATTTATATATGGGATACTGCAAACTCCTCCAGTATTATGTGCACAAAAAGAAACACCCAATGAAATTTAAATGCAGTAGCTGCTTCAGTCTCAGGGATCATTGTTTGCACCATAAAGTTGTGTTCAATTTATTTGATTCCACTCAGACAAAGACCTTTTGCTGGCTACCAGAAATAATTTGTGAGGTTAAGGAGATTAGCTGCTGTCAAGCTAAGGTGACAGACCAACATCTAGTGGGGCCAAAACCTTGTGGAAAAGGAAATCCGATCCCTGTGAATTAAAAGAACCCTTATTACTTATGTGTCTGCTAACAGGTCTTGGCAAGGGAACACCCTGTGTTGGCTGGAGTGGCCCTCAGCTGGAGACGAAGCACGGCTTTGTTTGCACAGCTGATTCCTAAACAGTCGGATTTATTATTGACATTGTATGGCTGTCCCATGAGTTGGCAGTCCCTGTCAACTGGAGGTTGTGTGTTCTGTTTACAGGTATTATATGCAATTTGTTCAGTTAATTTAGCTTTTTGGAAAAGCAAGAAAAATCACTCAAGTAATTGTTTCTGCCCAAACAGAGAACCCAAGGTTAAAACATATCGGAAAAGCTGGAGGATCTTCTGAAAAGCAACTTACATGATTGCAGGGATATCACAGACTTCACTGGAGAGCTGCTCAGTGTAACCCTTGAGGGCCCAGCGAGGCAGACGCACTTTGGTGTAAGACAGGCAGCAGTCGTGATTGCTGTGAGCTGGAACGAAGGGAGACAGCAAAGTCAATAAAACCCATTTGGCCCGACCTGCTGTGCTCTCCAGGTACTTGCTGTTCAGCCTCCCCAGCTATCCAGCTCCCTCCTGACAGAACCCCAGAGCTCACTCACCTTCAGAGGGGCTGCACAGGAGCAGCACCAGGAGCCCCAGCAGGGAGACCAGGACCATGCTCTTGCTGCTAAAGCCAGCCATTCCCGCTCCACACGCACTGCCGTGCTCCACTGAGTGCTCAGCTGCTGCCTGCCTGCTCTGCCAGCCCTGCCTCACCTCCACCTGCTTATAAAGGGGTGGCAGGAGCCACGGGAATTCACACACGGGCGGGTTCCACTGTCATCAGCGGGTTTCCCCACAGCGAATTCCATTGTGCCTGATTTGGCTTAGCACACCTTCCTGGTACTATAACTGGAGATAAGAGTGTAACAGTGCGCTAAGGAATAATTTTTTTTTTTTTTTTAAGTAGCTTAATAGATTCAGTCTAAAAGAAAAGGAAATAAAAGGCTGTGAGGTAATGGTTCTGTGGGTAAAGGATGTGTAGTTTTGGGGGTAGGAGTGTGGGTTGTGAAATGAGGAAAGTTACATGTAGGTGACTCTCAGTGTTACCTACAGAAACTGTGTGTCTGCTGTGTTCTAGTTTAATAAACCCAAGCTGGGGGCTGATGGAAGTGGGCTGACCCAGCCAGATTCATTTCAGTATGGTGTGTTCCCAGGAGCTGTGATGATACCAAAGCACTACATTAATATTTACTGGTTGGCTGACACAGTAACATCAGGCTTTGCAGATTACTGCTTTCTGAAATCTAGACTGTAGTATTGGCAAGGACATGTGAGCAATATTGAGTATTCAATGAAATGGATTTCTTCAGCTTCCTATACCATGTATTCTCTGCCATCAATTTCATCCCATTTGTTGCACATCTGAACTATTTAAACTAAAACAGAGCGAGCTTAAAAGTAACCTGAAACAGGGTCTGTATTTTCCACTGAATCCGTGCTGTCCAGAATACATTAATGCTGCAGCTCGTTGCTTTCCCATCCCAAACCGTACCTGGGTATTGCAACTCCTGAACATTCAAAAGAAAACCACAGAATCCTACAATTGCCTCACATGGCTGTGGAGAAACCCCGGGGAGAGGCTCTGTCATCACTGCAAGCGCACTGTTTGAGCTGCTGCTGAGGGACGGTGCTTTCCCGTGCTGTTTGGGGACCTGTGTGAAAATAATGGGTTGGCTGCAGGCCATTTTCTGGTCAGCCAGTGTACGCAGGAGCTGCCACCGGCTCCAGGTGCTTACAGAGTAACCTGAGCTTTAAGTGGCTTCTGTTAAGGTAGAGCTCAGGGACACGGTCATCCTGCACAGACTGCCAGTACCTCTTTCTAGAAATGTGAGCAGCTTCAGCTCTAGAACAGATTGTTATTCAGAGAAAATAATTTCTCCATACGATGGCCAGAATTTAGGGAAGCTCATGTGGCTGGGGTGTACATCAGCAGCCTTGCAGTGTGCATGGCACCTGGCACCACACACGCTGGAGTGACTTCCCTGCGGAGACACAGCCCTTGGACAAGGGACAAGGCCACAAAGAACCCATGCCCTGACGTAATTATTTTATGGATCATAGTGAAATGCCATAAAAATACGTAAAGATCAGTGTTCTCAGTATATAGCTATTTCTGTGACTCTCTGTCAACATCAGGCAATGCTTCAAACATGAACGGTAACACCTGAGACACTTTGGCTTGACAGTTTTTTCCTTTACACACAGGTTTCAAGGATCCCAAATCTATTATTCCTATACCCAACTTTGCTGTTTCTTATGCATTTCTTAGGCCACCCTGTTCTCTACATGAAGGTGGCCTTGCATCCCAAGTCTCTCTTCTGACTCTGCAGCAATATTTCCTCTCCATTCAGTGCTTTTTGGAGAGAATCTTCTCATCTGAGCATTGACACTGCTACCCAAGCAGCAGCAGTTTGGATGGCAGAGCAGTGACAGAAGCAAGGCTGTGCTCACCCTGTCTCCTGCCCTCAGGCAGTTTTCATCACTCCACCAAGTGACCAAGGCTGGCATCGTGCCTCATCCTGTGGCAGCTGGACTGCTCTGTTTATCTCATGGTTTGTTTAGGAAGTCAGGAATAAGGTAAAGATTTAGATTTAAAACAAAAGCCAGGAGGGGGCCCCAACTTCGGGAGCGCTGTCGTTTTGTTTGTACTTCTTGTGTACAAAGCGCCGTCAGTTTATTGGCACAAAGTAATTTAAAAAAAACCACCTAGCCAAGAGATTTGTTGCAAACACAGCCAAAGCACAAGGGGCATCAGCCCCAAGTTGTGAAAAGGGAAATTCCCATCAGCCCCAGGGAAACCCCCTCTCCAGAGCAAACAGGGGAAGCACTGGGACAGGCTGGCCAGGAGAGGATGTGAAAGCCCATTTTGAATACACCTGCAGATATTCAAACTTCAGCTGGATGTGGCCCTTCCCTGAGCATGATCCTAAATTTGGGTTCCTCCCTAAGCCATGATCAAGCCCACATTATTTTTTTCTAGGTTTTTGTCACATTTAACTCTCCTTTTCTTATTTTAGTTTCCCAGTCTTCCTGACTTGACTTTGCTGTAAACTTCTCAGCTTCCCTCCTTCTCCCGTCGTCCCTGCTCAGGTCCCCCCACAAACCTTGCTCTCCCTCCCTGGTGCTGCACTCACAATAAGACAAAGCACCAAAACACAGGTTGGCAAAGTGTTCAGCCTCTCCTTGGCTTCCCTTCGTGTTGCTCCAGGGGCCAGAAGGAGCGAGCTCAAACCCTTCTGCATGTATTGGTGTCGGGGTTTAGAGATGTAACAACAACTGACAGCATTTACAACACAGAAACTGCAGATAGCCCCAGCCAAGTGATTTAAAGAAACAATGAGGAGGAGAAGTGGGGCAGCCAGCAAGGCAACACCCAGTCACTTCTTAGCCAGGTGCATTGTCTTGAGGAAGTTCACAGGGTGGTTGCTTAGAGACACCACTGAAGACCCCAGATGAGGACCCTCAGAGACCTTATAAGGACATGCATCTATGCTAAGAAATGTTGGGAAACTTTTCTTATGAATATGTAACAGGAATGAGGGGAACGAAAAATGAATAATCATGTATTGATGATACCCAGTGCACCCAGAGCAGATGCTTGGCTTTTAAAGCTCACAAATTGGGCCTTGGAGGTTTCTTTCAAGTGCTGCTTTTAGGCAACAGTATTACAAAAGATGAGGCAAAGACAGCCGAGGTGCCAGTGCTGCAGAGCCATTCAGTTAGAGCTGTGGAAGGAAAACTGAGTCTTTTCCATATGATAGCTATATATATATATAACTTTTATATGTATATTGGGAAACTGACAGTTCTGAGCAGTTTGGGGATGTTAGAGAGGAGAGCTGCCAGGCCAAACCGCTCTCAGACACCACCAGCAAAGCTACAGCCCCTCTATTTCCCAGGTCCCCAGGCTGCTGCATCCTGGTAAAACACTCCTCTCTCTTATCCCAAAGGACCTGCCCAAAGTCTGAAGTGCTGAAGGGACTTAATAGTTCAGCCTTGATAAACACCCCTACACCAGTGGAAAAATGGCCATTATTTTGGGGGGATAGGCTTTGAAACTGTAGCCCCACAATGGTAATCTCTTTGACAGATGCAAGGCTTAAAACACTCTATTAACTTCTGAAGAGAAAGATAGAGAAGGAATCTTATGATCATTAACTCTTTGATCAATAAACTATAGCTTATAGTCAATTTCTGGGTTTAGATCTAATATTACACATGAAAGAGTAAAATAAGAAAGCCCAAAATATCTCTTAAATATTTGGATGTTGGACACTGTCTGTATCTTCACCTGTACCCTACAATGAGAAACAATGACACTTCCTAATTGACTGGCAGTTAACCATAACTTTCATGTTTATTTACCCTCACAGAGAGATGTTGTTTTAATACATGTTACTACCTTGTCTGAACTGATGAAAATAAAGCATTACAGCAATAGAGGAAAAACAGAACTGAATGGGGGAAATTCCCTTCTGTAATTTCCAGTGGCTCAGGACTCCTTTGACAGAGCAAAGGGCACCAGAAGGCACTACCTGAGAGGATCATGGCCAAACACACAGGGATTTAATCATTGCACAATTCCTGATGATTAAATACATAATGAGTCCCAAGCACAAAAGTTCCACAGGTAACTTGCTCAATATCTCTGGAGCTTTAGAGGCTGTGATGCAATTCAGTGATTTCAGGCAGTTCAACGCTTGCGTGAGTGACAAAGTCTCTATCTGGAGGAAGAAAGCAATTTTCACTAATTACAGGTTGCACTTGGTAAGTTACAGATCTAGAAATACTATAGAATATGACATGGCTTTGATGCAATTATGGACAAGTCATATGCCTGTTGGGAGAAATTACCCTCTCATCTATCGAAAGTGCAGATTATGGGGAGATTGGTGCACCTGCTGTGAACATCCCAGCATCCATCCTAGCACTGCTGGTTGCTTGCTGCTACAGAAGCTGAGTATCCAGTGTTCTGAGAGCACAGTCAGTGCTTCTCCACTGCTGGGGTCTGGCTAAAAGTTTCCCTGAGATGTACAGACCCCAAAGAAGACCTGGAAAAGGAGAATGGCTGGAGTCCAAATCCACAGGCTGAACATCAAAATGTCTTCCAGTAATAACAAATGAGGGTTTGCATTTTGAAAGTATTTAATTTGAGAAGATGAGAAAAAGATACTATTCCTTGGAAATTATGGATGAGATATGCATGACATTTTCCAGATCTTGAAAACTAATAGAAATGAATATAGGTAGGGGAAAAAAAAAAATCTGGGACTTATAATTTTTCTTAAAATGCAGCTTTAGGTGGGCTGAAGCTATTTATGAATTCAGTGGAAACATGGTTTTGTATAAAACCAGAAGAGAATAATTTACAAAATGTGAAGCTGCTTTTTTTCTTGTGTTCTACGTTTGCCTCCTCAAGTAGACCTAAAGCAAATAAAACAAACCTTACAAAGAAAAGAGGAGAAAGAAGAGCTAACATGAAGCAGCGAAGTTACCGGTTTGCCAAGAGGACTCATTGGCTGAAGCTTTCACTAAGATGCACTTGACATACAGAACATGTGCTTACTCTGGGTTGCTTAGCACATGATCAACACAGACAGTGTTTTGTCATGTATTACTGGAAGACCAGCTAAAAAATACCCAGTGACACCGGCTTTTGTTTTGGATTGCCAAACAAGATTGTTTTTAACAGCTGTTTGTTAATGCTGTTGAGCGGCTGTGTTCTGAAGCCTGGCAGAGTAGCCATGGGCACAGGCCTTCTCAAGACAAATGCTGCAATCACTGCAGCTTTCCAGCACATCACACAGTTACATTATAGGGACTTTCCTGTGAGGAAATTTAAACCACGCTTGCCCCAAAAAGACTTCCTTCTGTCACTGAGTCCTGCCCTTTTCCCAAGGAAAATACACAACCACATCCCTGCATCCTTCTCTGTCCTGACTCCTACAGGTTCTTTTGCATAGTAAAACTAAGGTGACTGACTTCCTTATCCTCCTACACCCCTTTCCTGGACCTCAGTCCTCACTTCTTGGTTTCTCCAAGAGACATCTGTGGGCCCTAACAAGGTCAGCCTTTCCCCAGGTCCTGTTAAGGAAACATCTGTCAGGGTAATTTTTCTTCTCTTCCTGCAAGGTTCCCTTTGGCTGCTTCAAGCATTATCTTACTTGTCCCCATTTTCAAAGTCTTTCATACTTATTGCTAGCCTGGACAACTCCAGTCCTGTCCTCTGCTGGTTAGGCCCTTGGCTGGGGCATTGAGGAAGGTGCTGTTACCAACCATGCAAGTGGCTCCTGCAAACAACAAGGCAAGAGCCAGAGCCAAGAAAAGATGTTTTAAGTCAAGCAATCCGGTCTCAACAGAAATCTGTTGTTCCAAAATGAACTGTGTTTTACAAGAACATCTCCTCAGGTAAGTAGGCTCAGCCTCCCTGAGATCACAGACTGGTCCTTTTTCCATTCGTGTTTGTACCCAGCCTAGCACATCGAGGGACATGGGAACAGGGGCAGAATTTCAGGGTATGACACATACACTCCAACTGCTCTGCCTATGAAAGGACTCACAGGAAGATGGAAGCACATGGAGAAAAACTTGGACCACACAAAACAAGATTATTCTTCATGAAAGGGATAAAACCTCACATGCTGTTGATGAACAAACAAACAAACCAACCAACCCCAAAGACTTCGATGACTCTATGATCCAAACTCTTCTGAGCTGGCAAGAAATCAAGGTATTAGAAGAACTCAGGACATTTTGAGCGCAGGAATTCTTCATTTCAAGCAAAGACTAGCAGCATGAAGCATTTATTTTAAGTCTGTCTCAAACGTCATTAGCAACTGAGCATTAAATGAAGCAACCAGCTAGTTCTGAGCACTTGTCAAAATGTGACAAATGCTCTTCCAGAAGGGATTTACACTGCCGGGGCTGCTGCAATGATTCAAAGCCTCCCGTAGTGTCTGTAACGAGATGCACCTTGAGGGTAAAAAAAAAAAAAAAAGAAAGGTAGAGTGGAGATGCTGAGCTGAAACTTCCTGCACACGCTGGATGGGCAAAGGCAAATTTGCATCTCTGAAATGAGGCGTCTGTCCGTGACGACAGGGCAAAACCTGCCAGCAGTGGGAGGTCTGGAGGAGAAGTGTACAAGGGAACACGCCTTGGAAAGTGATCTTTCAACATGGAAAGTCATCTTGCAACACGGAAAGTTACTTAGAAACCCGTCCAGGTTTTTACCTCTCGTTTCTCTTTGGCAATCTGCAGCAAGTGGCCATTAGTCACTACAAGGATTAGCATATTCAAATGAGCTTGCTTTGACCTATATCTCATTTCCTTTTTGTTACTTAACTGGAGATTTTAAGAGTATGCAATACAGACTAGAGCACAAGCAGAGAGTGTGCACTGAATTGGGTTGTACGGCATTGTTACAAAAACTACAAAGAGGATTTCAAAGTCACTGAGTCCAATCACCAAGTAGCAAACTTTGGGATATGAGAGGTTTTTTGGTGCTGGGATAACCATACCCCACACATCCATTTCTAACTAGAGTGCCTTCCAAATTCTAAAGGTGAAGCTTAATAGATTCGTTTATTCTCTTTTTCATCTCCCAAAAGCATGATTTTGCTCAATTTTTGTTACTTTGTGGACCAGCAATTCCACTGAATTAAAAAGGTGAGGTTTTTTTCATTTCCACTGAAAAAAAAAATAAAAATCAGCAAGAGTGGATTCATGGAAACTTGGCTGGTTTATTCATCATGGGGAGCGTTGGTGTCATGGGGGTGATCTGGGGTTGGCACTGATGAGAAAACAGGCCTCAACTTTTAGAGCCTTTTGTATTTCATTACAGCTGTTGTTTAATTCTTAAATGTAACATAAAGCTCATATCAAGGAAGAATTAAGCAAAATGTTCTTATTAGCTACAGACTCAACCACAGTTTGCAGAAGTGAAAAGCTCAAGCCAACTTGTGAACCACACTGACCATCTTGACATCAAAGTGATGGTAAAAGATAGATCTGCAGTCACAGTAAAAGTTCAACCACTTTTTCCTTGATGAGATCATCTTTCCCCACTGAACCCAGAAACACCAGACTGCTGTTCTTCCTTTAAACAGTGACACTGCCATCAGAGGAGCTGACAGGCAGTGTAGGGGGCAGAGTGACACCAGACCCCAGTACACCCACCCCCAGTCAGCACTTGCATAAAAGTCACCTGCAAACCTACAGCAGTGTCCCCACAAAAATTTATTTAACAAGTAAGTCCCCAGAGAATCCCACTGACAAAGTAGTAGTTCCTGTTCTCCACTGGTGATCTGGAAGAAAAATGTAAAACCAAAGGGACTATTTAAGGTATAACCTTCTTCTATAAGCCTTTCTGCCCCGCTGTAACATTCATTCAGTGCAGCAGGAAGATTTTCTCTACCTTCCAGTAAACTTCAGATCACAATATTTTTGGAATTTCAGTTCTGCATTTTAGAAGTTTCGTGGTGGTCGTTTGCTATTGATACGATTACAACAGAAATAAATCATCTGTCTGGCTCAATCCTGGAAATTTTATCATCTACTTTACTCGCTTGATTTTGTTGCGTTTTGAAACATAAAAAAAGCCCAACCAAACAAAAAAGATCAAATTTAATTTTCCAGCATTCTCAGACCTATAAAGCAAAGAGGAAGATACCACAAAACTCACACAGAGATTCATTTGAACAAGGAATTTTGTAGCAGGACAGTATCAGTAGATACCTTCACGTGCTGGACTGTTCCCTGGACCACACTGCTTTGCACCCCCCAGCTGGGACAGCAAAGTGTGCTGTGTGCCAGCATGAGCGAGAAAGTGAAAAGGGGATCTTGCTCAACCAACAAACCCATCCTCAGACAACGGGAAACACCTTTATTTGGAAACCTCCCAAAGCCTCTGGCAGGTTTGTGCAAGAGACACGGAACGAATCAGAGAGCTGCCAGGCAGGTCACTGTGGTAGGAATAAAGTCTTGGCAGTGCTTCCAAGAGGACACCCAGCACAATTGGGATGCTGCTTGCCTGGCCTCTTGCAATCCTGGCGGTGACCTGTCACCTACACTGAATTTAGCAACTAAACACTAACCCAAAGAAGTGACAGTCCAACCAGTGACTCACACTGCAGGAAGCTACTGGAACTTCACTTTCCCTGGTCAAAACCAGAAGATTAAGAGGATAAAGCAGTCCTTTCAACCCAGCACTGGCCCAGAGTTCATAGTGGACAGAAGGGGACACAAAGCTCGGCTCTGCAGGCAAAGAAGGTACAACTAGCCTTTATAAACCCATCACAACTTCTACATGCTCTGTGCCATGTTGGTAGCACGTGTTATACCAGGAGCTGCAGGCCTTGTGCAAACATCCAAGTGTGGCACCTCTAAAATGCTGTCTGTAAGAAAAAGTAATTAACCCCCCCAAACGTCTCAGGGTGATGATTAATGGCCCAGTGATTAATTGAGATCCTGCACTGCTACCAGAAGCCCTTACCCTGCATAGTGCACATTCCAATGGCATGAGTAAGAAGAGGAAAATAAAGAGGAAAATAAAGGGTGAATAATAAGGAAAGGCACGATCCTTATCTAAGGTACAGTGTAGTGAAAGATAGCCTTACATCATTCCTTTTCAGAAAGGAAGCAGCTGTAAGTCTACATTTAAGCCAAATACCTGAAATGTTAGTGTGATTGAATATATCCTCCAGCTTGCTCCTTGGAGTAATGCCCTGAGTACCTTCTGGCTAAATATTCCAAACTAAACTTTGCATAAACATTTTAGTGCGTCAGATGAAAAGCACCTGGCCCACCAGGTGAATGTCTCACCACCTTAGGAACCCTGGGTGAGATTCAGCTGAGAGGGGAGTTACGGAAACCCACACCCACACACTGTGGCATTCAGGGCCAGACTGAAGATGCAAAGAGCATCTTGTTCCCTAAGTGAGCATGGAAAAAGATAAAGATCAGCTCATCCATGAATCAGAACGTGAACCTGCCCTGTGGATACTGCTGGGTCTGAGAAAAATGCAGTTTAATCTTCATAACTGCCAGGCAGCCTTTCCGTGTGTGGGCTGTGTTTGACTGTGAATTGAGAAGAATTTTCAGCAATAGCCACAGAAAATTTTCTTTGCTACCACTTTCTTTTGAGAGCACAGTACACATTCTTCAAAAGGAATAAGCCTTGAGTTTGATTTGCAAAGTCTCCTCGCCGGAGTTGGTCAGGTGTCAAGAAGCAGATGTGGTTTGTGAGCTGAAAGTGCTTATAATCAGCACTTATAATCAGACACACACCTCACACAGCCAAGGTGAGCCTCTCAGCCTTGGTGCCATCCTGGGAAGCACCAGAGGTAATATCAGGATTGAGCCCAAGGGGCAGCAGAAAGTACCAGCATGGCAGAGGTTTGCAGTCTTGTTCTCTTACTGCCTTTTCTTCCCCTTCTCAGAATTTTCCTGTCCCCTTGATGCATCAGAGACCATATTACATTAACTCATCAGGATACACTACTACCCCCTAAAGTTCACCTTCTCTCCAGTTCTTACAGAATCTTCCCTTTCCCAGCTGAACAGAATTGGGATGCCAGCCAGAAACAGACCCCCAGCCCAGTGTCCAAGCAGAACAATCCCCAAGCAGGACCAGCATAAAGAGCATGGTCCTATTCAAACCCAGCAACCAAGCTCTGCTGCAGGCCCTTTGTGGCACAGGGCTCAAGCTGACCAAAAACTTGCACAAGCTTATCACATTTTCAGAGTCTCTTCCATTTGGCATTCAGATGTCATCAGTGAAAAAGGATAAAGTTGAAATACAAACCAGATGGACTAAAGACTATGGAAAAAACAGATAATAAAGGATAGAAAAGGATCTGAAAGCAGAAAAAAAACCAAATATCAATGCCTGGAAGTTACTTAAATAATTCTTTCTCATTATTACATTACAGGAAGAAGAAGATTTGGGGGGTTTCCTCAGTGCTTAGCAATTCGAGTTGGGTTCTTGCCTCAGTAAGTCAATGCAAATCCCGAGTAACACTGTTCACCTCAACAGTTCCCTGCATTTTAGCAAGAGTCCTTGAGAATACAACCAAATGCAGGCATGCACAGTGTCCTCTCAGGTGAGCTGTTACCTCCTGTAGCCACAGGTTCAGTTAAACATGCAGGACCAAAATAGCTCTGGAATCAGTCAGACAGTGACTGAGAGCCGGGAAAGTGCTGAGAGGAATTATTATGTTCCATTTGCCTATTAAATACACATTACAAAATCTGTCAGCATTCAAAGCATCTGGGTGACACACTCAGTCATGTGGTTTAGTTTTAGATAGTCCTGTGAGGAGCAGGGAGTGGGACTCAGTGATCCTTGTGGCTCCCTTCCAGCTCGAGATATTGTGAATCGATGAGTGAACAGCACTGTCCTAGGCAGGAAGGAGTAGGTGATTTCATGGACAAAGGTCAACAAACAAATTACAAAGGCAATAGGCAGGGATGGCCCGTCTCACATCACTAATCTAATAACTTTTGCTGCTCAGGAGTAGGAGGCAAAAAGGCTACCAAATACGGCCAAGGCTGAAGGCGGAGGACTGGGCAACTCCTCTAACTCAGGGAATTTCATGTTTTCATGTTCATGTTTATGTCCCTAAAGTTACTGTTCCATTTTACTGTGTATGAACCAAGATGCTGCCACCTTCTGACTGGATAATCTACTGTTATTTAAAAATATTCACAAATTACATTGTCCTACTGTACTACTTACACTCCTAAGTACTTATTACGTGCCTCCTTCCAGGCCTACGTGTTGTAGGACCAGAGTGGGAGTGGATCTAGATTTGTTGGCACATCCTTTTTGTGAAAACCTGTACATTTCAGAGAGTGCATCCCACAGAATCTTCTGAACTGACTGTGGGCCATGTCCATCCTCAGCAGCACTGTGAGAACCTGCCTAAGCAAAAGGCCTGAGAAATTTGCCAACCAGCAAGTCAAGGGTGTTTTACTTTTTAAAACTTCCCAGAATGGTATGAAACCCCATGTATGTAGTGGGGAAACTTTCAAATCTCACAACACTGGTATCTGCTCTCTCTCACCTCTGTCATGACCCACACACAGTCCAGTTTGAAGGACAGGTGAGTCTAAAGCCACATATCCTGTCAAATAGATCCAAAATTGGGAACAGAATTATCTCTATTCATTATGTGCCAAGTCAAGCACCAAACTGTGGTTTTGATCTCAACTGACTGCTGCCTTTGGGCAAAGGCAGGCCAGGATTCTCTGGCTGTTCCTTTAAGGGACCGTGGATGCTGAAAGAAAGCCAACTGGAGGCGATTTCAAAGGAGGTGTCAGAGCAAGCTGAAGTACCAGAAAAACAGGAAAAGCATAAACCCCAAACAGAATCCAGTAGCTGCAATACACACAGTCCGGCCAGAAGAAAGACTGGGAACACTAAAAGGAGACTTCTCCCCTGGAAATAAGAAAGGAAGAGCTCCAGCAGATGAGGTATGATTATATATGAGCATCAGAAATCAGAAATCCTCCAGTGGCAAGGGAAAGTGGGAGGAAAGAAGAGAGCTGTCTGGTGGGGAACTGGCAGGCTGGGTCAGGCTGTGTGGTAGAAGAGCTGACAGCTCTGGCACCAAGAGTTGCAGGAGGAAACAGAGGATTGTTTTGCTGCAGAATGACACCAAGGCACCCTACCATATCTTGGGAAGTTAAGAAAAGCCTAGATTTATAAAATATAAAGTGACCATATGGGGTGACTGAATGGCAGCAGGTTGGATCCTTCCCCCTAATGCACCAAGGCACAGCTCTTGCTGCCAGAGGTTTGTGGTTAGGAATGCAGAAAGGAGTGGGGGCTGCACTGATGTCTGAGGGCTGGGGTGTGAGTCTGCTCCCAGAGCCCTCAGCCCACTGCCTCTCCCAGCTCAGCACCAGTGGCAGGTTTTTTTTCTGCACAGCTGCTTCAGCCAAGTGGGAAACTTCTCATCTGACTTCTTTGCCAGCCCAACACAGGCACCTCAGAGAGTAAAACTACCAACCAGAGGTACATGTCCAGCCAAAAGCCCCAAACAGTGCATGTGCTGGGGCTGGAGGGATGCAGAGATCAGGGCACACCTGAAGTTCTTCTGTATATGGTTATACTAACCATAAATTAGTAATTAAGCACAGCCCTGTCACCAGTGGGCAGCACCAGAGGGGCAGCACACGGCACCCTGCAAGCCCTGGGCAGACAGCAGCTGGCCCCACTCACTTCCCAAGGTGGGGGACATTCTGAAAGGATCCACGAGACCTTCTGCCCCTGTGTCACACAGCCTGCTGTGGAGAGAGCAAATGGAACAGAAAATCTGGGCTGGGAAGGGAAAAGTATGACCTGGCTGAGTCCCAGAGCTAACTTGCACAAATGTCCCTTGTTACCATGCTGGAGATGCTCCTCACCCCACTCTTTCTGATGTCCTTCTCAGAATCTCAGGGTACCACATGAAGTGTTCCCGTGGCATTAGGGTGCTGTAGGGCTTTAATGAGTATCCTGTGAAGGAAGAGCAGGGGATGTTACAGTGACTAAGTGAGTGTTGTTATCCCGGGCGGGGCCAAAACAAGTCCTGCCAAAGCCACGCTTGCAGCAGGCTGATATTACAACAGCTGGGGAGGGAGGAGGAGTAAAAACGCTTCCTTCCCTGAGCACTCCGAGTGTCTCGCATTCCTCCCGTACTCGTTCTCCTTTTGCTGGGGTCGCCTTGCCCTCTAGTGGTTCACACTGCAGAGCTGAGCTGGTTTCTGCTGTAAGTCCTCTAATGCCGATGGTTTCAGCCGCTGCACAGCAAAGGAAATAATTCCAGCTCCCTTTGATCTGCACCCTTCTCTTAGTGCATCAGGCCGTTGGTAAAATGTGCTGTCATGAGTGAAGTTAGAAAAGATAATGCCTACTGCCTTATGTATTATAT
>VXAW01005015.1:23203-76934 GCA_013399735.1 Tyrannus savana
GGAGGGAAGTAGATAAAAATCAAAAGCAGAGTGGTGGAAATCCCGTCTTATAATTAGCAACCTCCAAAGGGCTTCAAAAGATAAACTGGATGCATTTAGATTCCTGACATTGCCTATTCCAACATGAATATGGACTATAACTTATTATCCATTTCCTTTGCATGCCCCCATTACACCCATTTTGACTTCTCTTTGGGCTCTGTCCATCACGGTTGCAAATTTTAATCTCTTCCATCATCTCACCTAGAGACAAGACAAAAAGCATTTGCTTAATTTCATTTTAGCACAGACTATTATCTTCTGTGACCAGTTTTATAGATGGAAAATATGATGTCTTTATCCAAACTCGACTTCTGATGCAGTTAATTCCAGATTGCCAATTAATGACTATCTGGCTTGACATCCTCTGTGTGTTTATTAGCTAACCCCATCTGCTGGGCTCCAGAGTTACCAGCTCTCCACAACAGGACAGACATGCCGAGGGAGAAAAAAAAAAGAACTGTGAACCAGTTACTTGTCACTCAACAAGGTGCTTGGCTGTGATGGTGTCAAGGGAAATCTCCATGCTCAGCTGCCTTCAGCCACTTCTGCCTAGAAAGGTTTTTCTTGTGTTTATCCTGCTCAGTGCAGATTAAATGACAGTGTAGTTTGTCTCCCAGTTAAAGATCTTCCAGTTCGTTCTTTATGCACTTTCTACAAAGACAGAGAGGCAGCTGACAAATGCAAGGAAAAGCTGCTCACTTTAACATTACAAAGAAAAATGTTTTCCAACTGCCAACCTGTAAAAATCACTCCTCAGCATTAGAAACCACAAAACAGAAATTAATTACAAGACTTCTTTGCGCCTGCAGTGTCATCCCTCCAACAAACTTTCTCTTTGGCAGAGGCCATGGGCTGCTGGAAGCAAGAGAAAAGGAACACATGGACTTTCCCCACCCTGATCCTCTGCCTCTATGGATTCTTCTACATGATGAAACCATCAGAACCTTTCCTAACACCCTATCTAACAGGACCAGATAAAAACCTGACCGTGGATGAGGTATGGTTTTACTCTGACGTTTCTTTTACTTGGAGCAGCAAAAATAGAAAACGTTAAAGTATTTAAACAGAGATCAAAAGAAAAAAAAAAAACAAAGCATAACTGTAACCAGCTTTGGCAGGTTACAGTTTGCAGCAGACAGCATAAATAAAAGATCCATTTAATGGATCTAACATCCATTTGCCTGCCCAACAGTCCCATGTTCCTTCAGTGTGGTTATATATTTTATGAATTCCTTCAGAGCAAAAACTCCCCCCTCCAAAGCTATTAAAAATGCATGCCTTCCTGAGAATAAAAACACAAACATTTCCTCTTCTGTTCTAGGTTACCAACCAGATTTTGCCTGTTTGGACGTACTCCTACCTGGCCCTCCTGTTCCCAGTCTTCCTGCTCACGGACTACCTGCGCTACAAGCCCGTCCTCCTCCTCCAGGGCATCAGCCTCGTCCTCACGTGGCTGCTGCTCCTCTTCGCACACGGAGTGCTGGCCATGCAGCTGGTGGAATTCTTCTACGGGATGGTGACGGCCACGGAGGTGGCCTATTACGCCTACATCTACAGCGTGGTCAGCGCCCAGCGCTACCAGAGGGTGACGAGCTACTGCAGGAGCAGCACTCTGGTGGCAGCCACTGTGGCCGCCCTGCTGGGACAGCTGCTCGTGTCCTTGGCAGGCGTGTCCTACTTCCACCTCAACGCCATCACCTTGGCTTCCGTGTCCCTGGCGTTCCTGTGCGCCTTTTTCCTCCCCATGCCCCAGAAGAGCATGTTCTTCCACAGGAAAGACGCCTCCCAGTCCCTCCCAGAGCCCGATCGGGTCACGGCTCCGGCCGCTTCCGACCGTCCCTCCACCCAAGAGGACACGAGCTCCGACTCTGCTGGCAGGGGCACAGCCCCCCAGCAGCAGCCTGGCAATGCCAAGCCCCACAGTCACCTGCTCAGAGTGCTGGTGCAGCTGAGCAGGGACCTGAGGGATTGCTACAGCTCCAGGAAACTTCTCTACTGGTCCCTGTGGTGGGCTCTGGCTACGGCCGGCTTTAACCAAGTGGTGAATTATATCCAAGTGCTGTGGGACTTCAGAGCCCCCTCCCACAGCTCTGCAGTGTACAACGGAGCTGTCGAAGCACTGGCCACTTTTCTGAGTAAGTTCATGTCTAAACATCCATCACAAAGGGGCAGTCTCAAGTTTTACTTGAGAAAGCTTTCAAAGTGCCATTCTACTGCGGGCACTCCAGGGAGCCAGAGCACACACTGTGCCTTCCAGAACCTCATTCTTTGATCGACAGCAGTTCCAATGGGAGCTGTGCTGGTTTTTTCTTCAGGACCAGATAACCACCTCTGTCTTACCAGTGTGCAGAAAGTGTGCAGGTTACACAGACTTTATATCCAGTTGGTAAATCCATTCAGAGGCACTCATGTGTCTTTGGATGAGGCTATCAGGTGTGGGTTTTTTTCCCCCAAAACAAGTATGGCACTGTTCCCATAACAATGCTATCAGCTTACACTCATGGGAGAAGTTATTCCTAAATATTTTACACAAAAAGAACACAATCCTCTAATTAAGATCTTTTTTTAGTGAAATACTCTTGTGCAGCGGGAAAAAAAAGAGGAATTTTAGTCATTGCAAGACGCAGAGATTTGCAGAAAAAGACCCCGTTGAATTCCTTACACTACTGATGTTAAACATTCCCCTTTTGCATCAGGAGCAGATGCTCCACGCACAAGCAAAGTGAGGTTATCAAAAGGTGACATCAGAGAACACCACCCTGCCTTGGCAGGGCTTCACATACTCACACTGTGCTGCTGTAGGGAACTTGCACAAGACTTTGGGGTGTGACTCACCAGGGAAAATAAATGTCTACATCACACCTCGTCATTCTGGTTACCCTTACAGTCATTAGGGAGAAACAGATACTACTCTTGTCTTGAGGCAGGCAATTAAATAGGCCAAGTGAATCATTAGAATTAGAATATTTTTCTCCTTGATGAATTCCTCTTTCTCATGGAATTGCCTGTTCCTCCGTGTGGAAGTACAGAAGATGTTAAATCAGGTGGCTTATCTTTGCAACCTTCTAGGAGGCCCACCGAGAGCAAACAATGCCTATCTTTTCTCATTTCCTTGGATATACTCTGCTGACACCTCACAAAATTCACTGTTTGACAGCTTATCTCCGTTATGGAGTGCACAGAGCTAAATTATTACATTAGCAGGTTTACCAGCCCAGCTATGCAGTAACCCAGGAGAAGCTGGGAGAGACTTTTTGACTTCCAAACTGTGTTCCCAGTTCCCTCCCCAGAGATACATGCTGGGTACAGACAGCTAAATAATGAATCCTCCTACATCACAGTTTATCCTGTCAAGTGGAATAAAGCACTAAGAACAGAATGGCAGAGATTTGATTTATGCAGCTGCCCAAAAGTGACCAGTCATCTTCACGGCTGCAGAAGTCACTAGAAAGGCTTTCAAACTTCAGAACTGCTCTGCTTCATTATTCAGGGTGGCAAGATTTAGCAATACAGGCTGTGGAACAGATACAACATTTGCACGTTTTCCTCTTTTTCCAGGCTCGGTGACATCTTTCCTAGTGCAATACGTGACAATTGACTGGGACCTTTTTGGAGAGCTGGCCTTAGGGATCTTCTCTGCGGTAGATGCTGGTTCTCTGTTCCTCATGCACTACTCCACCAACATCTGGGCGTGTTATGCTGGCTATCTCATTTTCAAGGCCTGCTATATGCTCCTCCTGACAGTAGCAACGTGAGTATAAAACCTGACTGTGCTGGCCCTCCCTCGAGTTTGCTTTGGGCACCCCTCCTTTTCCTCAGGGAAAGAGGACCTAATGATACCTGTGCAGGTAAATACAAGGGCACTTACATGTCTGCTTGTGATGTTTTCGTTCCTCTAAATGACCACAAAAGAAAAATTATCGAAATTTTTGAATATTCCTAAAATTGGATATTGAAGTAGGCAGAAGTTAAACGAGGTACAAGGTAACTTTGGTACTAAAAGGAATGGTAACAGCAAAATGTAGAAGCTGTTTTCCTTCTTTCTGGCATGAAAGATGCAAAGTGAACGAGAGGGACAAGCAAACCTTGACAGCCATCCTGTAATGTCTAGACCACCTGCATGCCATGAACTGCATGAATTCAGGAAGAGATTTGGCATAGAGCATTCCTCAACATAACTTTATACACATAATCCTTAAAGATATTAGGATGTGAAGAAGGAGTAAAAGAGAATGTTGGAAAAGATCCCTAACAAGGCCAAGCCATAATAATAATAGCAAATATTATATCTAATCTGTGCAATAAGTATGTTATTACTCCAGTTATTTAATTGCTTGGAACATCTTTAGCCATACCACACTAGTTCATTGACAGAAATACCAGATGCATTTTATGTCAAACCCCAAAATTAGTCAGAAACCATTTTAAAAAACCTGCTGAAATTATAATGCATGACAAGATTATGCCTATCTTGAAGGAAGCTAAGTGAACTCTCTGTTTTCATTTTGGTTTATTGCTACTACATTATAGTAAATCACACCTGGACTATTTCAAAATATTCTACCAAAACAAAACAAAAGCCAGCCAAACAAACAAAAAACAATAACAACATAAAAAAAAAGGTCAATGCTTGCACAAAAGGCATGCTAAATTCAATGAAAATAAGTCCTGAAGCCCTTTTGTTCAGATAGAAAACTTAGAGGTAAATATCACAGGAAAGATGTTCTAATTATTGTCAAAAAAGATATCACAAGTAAAATCTACAAGCTCTTGACAGAAATAAATACTACCTCCACTGTCAAGCCCCAAACCAAAAAGTGACTCACATCATCCCAGAAAATTTGGTTGGAAGGCACCCACAGTGAACTTCTGGTGTGACCTCCCAGCCAGGGCAGAACTGCTGCCAGGGCCAGCTCAGGTCATGGCCTTGCCTGGCCAGGCCTCTTGAAGACTCCAACCATGGAGACTTTACTTTCTGTGGGGTTGAGAAGGAGCAGAGGGTTAAAGAGAACTGATATTGTACCTCATCACCTGACAGTATGGTTGGGAAAAGCAGCACAGACAAGTGAAAAACCCATCCAAATACACTGTGGTACTCAAGGCTTTTTATTTTATAGAAAGCAAGGAAGCAAACAAACAGATGAAGCCCTGTTTACTCCATCCTTGATGGATCATCTCCATGAATCATTTCTCTTCACTGGCTGGCTGGAGGGCAATAGCTTTCCACCCAAGTGGGAAGTCACTGACCTGCCAGTCTCACATTAGGTTCCAGATTGCCATCAACCTGAGCATGGAACGCTATGCCCTGATGTTTGGATTCAACAACTTCATTGCCCTGCTGATTCAGACCATTCTCACAGTAGTTGTTGTGGATTCGAGAGGCCTGGGGCTGGACATAGTGACTCAGGTAAGTGCTATCACTTTATGTTCTATTTACTGCTTTGGCAACTTGTCATCAAAAGTTTACCAAGAAAGGTATTCCTGTGCTGAGGGACAGCTTAATTCCCTCTTTCTTCTGTAGAAATCAGTACAGCTTGTTCTTCCCTCATGTCAGTCATTGTTCTTCCCTTTTGCCTTTCAATGCATTCATGATTAAAGATGCTGGTCTTTGACTTTTTAAAAGGAGATACACCAGAACATAATTATACAGGCCCTGCTATCTGACCAGCTTTGGTCATTGATAGGACACTGAGTAACATCCTCTCTCCCCCAAAACTCAGACTGGTTTTGTCAGATGCAGAATCAACACAACCACATTAACAGTGCAGTTCAAACCACGAGACGCAGCCTGGATTATTGGAGTAATTTCAGCTCAAGTGAAAAGGACACCTGACTTCTAATTCCAGCACAGGAGCAAACCTGGGCTGTATCTCAGCATGTGTTAACACTCTTCTGCCCATAGCCTGGGCACTCGATTTGGGATAGGATATCCTGTCTCACAACTGAGGCTTCAGCCAGCCCGGTGCCACCCGTGCTGAAGTCACCTGAGGGGAGCAAAAGTAAGAGCAAAACAAGGATGAACTCTGACTCTTCCCTTACATTATTCATGACTACGTGGGTAACGAAGCTAATTCTATATTTTGCACTAACAGAAAAAAAAAAATTCTGTTCCTATTCTGCTCCCCCTCTGATGTTTATTAAGAGGCATAAGGAATGGAAGCAAGGGGCAGTTCTTCATTCCACAAATATCTGCTGTTTGCTGGAAAAGCAAATCACAAAGCAAAAAATTGAACACAGAGAAACTGTGCCAGAACACAAGTCAAGAAAATCATAGTGTCTGTCATCTCCAGAAGAAGCAGCATCTCCCTAATGCATTTTTCATTAATTCTTCTGCCTTTTTTCTCTCCCTCTCCCAGTTTCTAATTTATGGCAGCTACTTTGCAGTCATACACGGGATTTTCATGATCAGGAGCATTTGTGTGCTTGTCTCAAGCAAATGCAAAAGGAAAATAGCAAGATGTTGCAAGGAGCAGCTGAACCACGCTGAGCACGGATCCAGAGAGCAGATTGTCCCAGGCTACTGGACACGGCTGTAGGAGGCAGGCAGGCTCCTTGGCCAGGCCCTCCTGGGGGAACAGCTCAGGCTGCAGCGTGCAGGGAACAGCAGTGCAAGAAGAACGTGCAACAGAGCCCAGGAAAGCTGCACTGAATCACTGCAGCACTTCAGCACGACAGATGCCAGCTCAGAACTCACACCATGGCCCTGTGCCAAGAACCAAAGCTAAATTGATTTAGATTCTTATTTACCTGCCTGTAAAGAGCTTAACAGCAGTAATTTATACACAGAAGCACAACCACCACCTTTTCATCTCCTCCCTGTGCACAACAGCAAAGATCTTTTGCAGAGGGGCCTCGTGCAGGGTCTGCACAGCCCATCCCAGGGGTTTCACTCCAACACTGCTGTTGTTGCTCGACCCACATTTGAAAGCTGCAAACACTTCACTGACTTCACAGAAACCTCCACCGAGAAGCGAGAAACTTCCGAGTCCAAACAAAATGAAAGAGCCCCTCTCCTTCGCTCGTGCTTCCAGTAAAGTTAAATTCAGGACTGACTGCCTTTCTGCTTCAACAAGAAAAGAAAAAACTATCAGGGGGCTTAAGTAGCATGGACTGAAACTACAGAAGTACATTGTGGAGAAATATGACTGATTCCACACAGGAAAATTCCAGATTAACAGGAATATCCAAGAAGGTTTATAACTGAAACAAACAGCTAGCATCATGGGTGCTTTTGAAAAATAAGTGAGGGAGATCCACTCATCTTGGCCAAGAATTTGGCAGGGTCAGCATCTCAGAATTTATCAAGAAGCTTCAAGTCCTACAGCTAATTTAGTCCAGCAGAGAGGACAGTTAGTCAAGGAGAAGAAACAAAAGATTATAAATGAGTTTTCATGGTGAATGCCTAATTTAATATGACTGATATACATGTGCCAAAGCTATTTCTGTACTGTTTGCTTCTAGCTTCTAATACCTACACCTAAGTAATAAAAACAGAAAACACCTAGCATTTACAGAATAATATTTTTCCTGTAGAGGCACAAGCTATCAGTTGTACAGACATACCTGCTTTTTATACCAGTCACACATTGCAACCAGACAAAGTGCACAGAGGTGAGGGCAGGCAGGAGAGGAGCAATTTGTCACAAGTCACAAGAAGAATCAGTGGGATCTGACCAAATGAACCTGGCTAGGTTTTTTTAAGGCTTTTTGTTTACTGTTGTGCATTGTGTGGACACTCTCTGCTGTAAACTGGCTCTAAGCAGAACAATTTAATCAATACAGTCATAAAATCAGGAGATGTGTTTAGTTTCTATTGAGCAGGGAGTATCTTTTATTATTGCAGAACTGAGAGGACAATAATCCTGCCTGAAGAAAGAGGGACAGAGTCCAGGAGAGCAAGGACTATTTTGTTCTACTCTTTCCTTGTGAGTAGGAATCTTCTTTCGAGGCACTTTGTTTAGAAGGAGGTGCCAGGCCTTGACTAGAAGTTAAACAGAGTTTGTGTTTAAATGAAAAAGGAAGAACTTGATATTTTCAGCTCCACAGTCTCAAACTGCCTTTGATACGTAAAGTTAACAAATATTTCCATGCATCTGACAAAAGGAATCAACAACATGTGAAATTTTTTGTTATTATTTAAAAAAACAATGCCAGTAATTGGCTGCAGGAAAGGAGCTAAAAAAACTGGTAGAAATAACCATGAAAATTCTTATGATTTGATTAGAGCTCACTGCTTTCTCTGTTTGTGGGATGCCACTGAGGAGCAAAGGAACCAAGCAGACACAATCTATTTGGTTTGCAGCTGCAGAGAGCCCCATCTTCAGAAAACAGATAAGACCTTAGAGGAAAAAAAAAAATGAAAAATGTAATCCTATTCTCTCCAATTTCTAAAAGAAAGATTTTGAGTTTGGAAGTTGGGGGGAGCATTATGGAGGACATAGAGGAGGAAGAGGGCAGCGAGCTGGTAAGGCCAGTCCGGGCACACAGGGAAGGACCAGAGGATCTCTGGATTCCAAGCATGCAGGTATCGCCCAAGCACTGCCCAAGGCTGGCAGGGAAACGCTGCACAGCCACCAGCAGCACCTTCCCCAGGGCTCCCTCCCTTCCTCAGAAGCCCTTGGAAGGCAAAGAGAAGGAAGTGCAGAGACAAACCTGGCCCCCCTGAGCGCTTCCCTGCCTGGTTGCACCACACGCTGAGAGAACTGCACTGAGAGAACCTTCCAAAGGTGCAGAACAGGACCAGGCTCTGTCGAGCTCACAAAGGGGTCCCTCCTGTGCCAGGGCCACAGCACCCACTCCCAGTGCCAGCACACATCCTGCCACAGGCCTCAGGACTGATTCCATCCTCCAGTGAACCTTGGAAGACAGAGGGAGTCTAGTCTGAAAAAAATAGGTACAGGAAAGCAAAGCAACAGCATTTCTCCGAAGCAGGTCTGTTTTGATTGTTTTTAGCTTAGAAGGCAGATTTAGAAGCTTATCTTATCGTCCATTTGCCCTTAAATGACAGATCAGTCCTTCCTTATACAGAAGTAATTCCTAGCCAACTAATAGTATGAGACATTCCATGTCCTACCTCCCAACCCCCAGCAAAGCCAGGATGGTCAGAAGAGACCCCACAAGCCCAGAGGCCACTGCTGTGCACAGGGGAGGGCCAGTGTTAGCCCAAGCTGTGCTGAACTGCTCTGTCTTATCCATGAATCAGAGACCAGAGTTTTAAAGGTATTTATTAACATAGAGAATGCAATCATTGATTGCTTTCTTGCCACTGCAGGTTTTATTAATCATTAGCTACTGTATTATAGCTTTATCATAAAAATACAACTCAGTTTGCTGACAAAACCTGTAAGGGAGAAGGTTTCCCCTACAATCTTCATGGACAAGTTCTGCAAGTAAAAAGAGCTGTGATGAGTTAGAATTGTTATTGTTTAAATTCTGGTAACATTTCTATCAAGCTTAGAAGGAGCTTTTCAGGAAAAAAAGACACAGAAATTTCTTACTACCTCCAATCCTAAAGGGTGGTTTCTGACTTCTCCTCTGCAAGACAAAGTCATCCTAGGAGGAACTGCACATGAATCCACAAGAAATGCACCACAGCCACAGGTGTGACAGGTAATTAATTCCTTACCTTTGGAGTTATTTGGGAGTGTGGTGGCTAGTCACTTGCTCAGTGCATTTGGAGGTGATAAAACATTTATGCTGATGTTACAGATCAGCCCAGGATTTAATGTGTTTCTATTTTGAAAAGGTAACAAATCAAAACAGGTCTTGAGTTAAAGATAGTACAAGCTGTACTTTTATATATAATGATTTGTAAAAGAAAGATAATAACAGAGGCCATCATTTTAAATCAAGTTTCAAGGGTTAGGGCTAGGTTTTGTAACATTTCTCTGATGTTACAGAAATACTGTCTTTATAAAATACTATTTATGCTAAGTTTTAATAAATACAATCTTCCAGTGCAAGTAGAAGCACTTTTGAAAAAGTGCCTGCTATAAAGTAGAATTCAACAATTTAAAAGAAATAGCTTGTAACAGCATGATTAAGCATCAGCTAGTGCTTTGCTTTCATTCCCTTATGATTCAGAACATTTTTGTTTCACTTATTTTCAGGATCAGTGAAATTGACTTTTTAATGCAAAACAAGTAATATGAGCTTAAAAAAACGAGTCTCTTTAGACTTCTTTTGCTGCCAACTGTGGTGAAGAAAGAAGTCTCCTCCTTTTCCTTTTGATCACCACTTCTAAAAGCGAAGTCAAGATTTCTCTTCTCAGAGTCTGAGCAGGTACCACGAGCAGATGGTTTCTGCCTCCTCCTTTACCCTCTCAAATGAACAGAGTGCAAGAAATAGGATGAGTATTAAAGCATTTTGAAGAAACTGAGCTCACAATGGGGCTGAGCGGGTTGGTGGCTTCTTTTGTCGGCGAGAACACTCGCATTGTCATCGCGCCACTTGGCACTCAGGCTGCAAATCAACAGCACCCTGAGAGGGAGCTTTAATCTCACGGTCTGCCCACTCATTTATTCGGAAATGAGGCTGTAATGAAACTTCACTTCTCCCCTGCAGCACGTGCGCCCAGCCCTAAGGACGTCACTGAACAACCTTTGACAGACAATAACAGAGAGCAGAGTTTACCGCGCGCGACGCGCCTCGATCCGAGTTACTCATTTATGGGCTGCATCTGCGGTCACAGGTAGGGTCAGCGAGAGAAACACTGGCCCAGGCTGTGCCACAGCTGGAGTCACTCCACTCACGAGACAGACACAACAATATCCTCTGCTGATCTATCAAAGTAAATGCGACAGTGGTTTAACAAGACTCGACAGCAAGGTAGGCTTGACTTACTGCACAGAGGACAAGGTGAGACAGAACGGGTGGGGAGACCCTCCTGTTAAGTCACAGGATGCTGAATTCCTCTCAGAGAAGAGTCAAGGTGCAGCTAGACCCACTGCTAGTCTCAGATGTGGTCAACTGCCTATGCCTAAAGGACTGTACACGTGCTGTCAGCCCCCAGCCAAGATTTCAAAGCTGAGCACACAGGCACTTACCAAGGATCTGCTGTGGCAAGGAATCCTTGGACCTCAAGGAGTGACTGCAAGGGGCTTCCCTGCCCAAGGGGAGATCCAGGTGTGCAGCTCCACTGCTGTGCAGGACAGCTCAAGATCATTGATGTGCAGTTACATCTGCACACCAGCAAGACCCGCGTCACCATCTCAGGCAGCCCTTGGCTATCACGTTGCCATCTGTGCCCCGATGTCCGATCAAACTGGGTGCCACCATCACAGCCCCCACTGCTGATTATGGCTTAAGGGGCTGGGAGCATAGGTTTAGTTAAAAAGTAAACTTGCAAATTAATTTTTACCAGTTGTGAGGAGCATCTGTTCCATTCTTTGCCACCTTTATTTTCTTTTAGGCAGGCTATGGATTCCTGGAAGGAAGCCACAAGCCACAGCTGGATTTATCCCACGGTGATCATCTGTGCAAATGGATTTTTTGCCACAATGAGGCCATCAGAGTCTTTCCTGACCCCTTATCTAACGGGGCCAGACAAAAACCTAACAATTGAAGAGGTATGTAACGATTCTCTTCAGTAATAATTAAAATGCTTAAAGTATTAAGCCCTACAGCAATAACTGAAGAGAAGATGAAGTGTCCAATAACACAGATAAATTTTATCTACAGACTCACGTTTAAGATGCTTCTGGGAAAGAGTAAGGAGTCACCTCTTTGGCAGAAGGTCAAAACATTAAAGCCCCCACATTCTTAGGACTTTGAAATCCCTTTGGTAGTTGTTTGAGAGATTGGTATTTTTGGCAAAATCAGGTCAGCTAGCTCCTCTCTCCATGCAGAACCCCAGGGGAGGGGCAACACTGACATTTATTTATACTTATCATGGAACTGATTACACCAACAGCAGCACGCTGATAGCAAATCATGAGAAAACTAAGCAACCTTGGCCTTATGAGCTGTTAAAATTATTACCTACATTACAGGGGTGACTCATGCATTCATTAACCCATGGAGGTCAGGTTCTCATTCAGAAAAGTTGGGTTTTTTTGACAAAAGCATGCACTGCAAGTTTTCTTGCTCTGCTCCTCTGTTCAGCACTGGCTGCTTCAGGATCACACTTCCCAGGAAAAGGGGACAGAGTTGACACGTGGCTGAGTCATGGAGCTAAGGGTATAATTAGAAAACACAAGCTTGGAACACCCACATACAGCTAATATGAAGAACAGTCATCCCTGATGCGCAGTAGCAAATGTTAAGGCAGAATCCACCAGCACAGTGTGAACCCAAGGTTTCTTCTGAGAAAACGTATTTGTGGTTTAAGTTATTCGTTTTTTCTCTCCCCCTTTTTCATTATTATTCTTTTTCAATCACAAAGGGAAGTTTTGTCTCTTACATAAAATACACGAGGATCACAGAATGCCTTAATTCTGATTTCAACAAGAATCTTTAACTCAAAAAGAAGCATAGTGCAGATGATAGTTCTTTCAGCCAAACTCATCCAGTGAGCTAATTCTATAAGGTAATTTTAAGTCAAACACTGAGAAATTCTAATTAAAGTT
This sequence comes from Tyrannus savana, assembly GCA_013399735.1. Lineage (NCBI taxonomy): Eukaryota > Metazoa > Chordata > Aves > Passeriformes > Tyrannidae > Tyrannus > Tyrannus savana. The sequence continues at coordinate 35,812 of VXAW01005015.1, forward strand.
CAGAGAAACAAAACAAGTCATACAGAATGACACAGTGAACCAGATGCTCACCATGCAACTCACTCCAGTACCTGTTCAGAAGTAAAAAGATGACCACCTCCTCTTGTCCTCCAGCATTTCATACAGTTCCTTTCTAGCCTCTGCTTAAGCAGAGAATAAGTGATCAGGAATGGACACCCCACAGTTATTGGGCAAGACCTCCCCAAAAACAGCCAACTTACAGAAAAAGCTCATTTTGTGATGGGCATCTAAAAGCAGAAACCTGACCTAGGGGTACCCAAAGTGCCAGGGCAAGCACTGGGCTTCAGTGGCAACTGCAAAGAGCACCTCCCAACCCAAATGCAGAAGTTTTAGAAAGAAGAATTTCTTTTCAGGGCATCTAAATATTCAAGTCCAGCTAAAAATTACTGAAATACTGTTTCCTCAAGGACTTGCTTATTTCTTACACATTAGATTGAAAGAAAACATAGAAGGTGCAGATAACCCGGTAGCAGCTACACATTCACTCAGTGCAGTTCCAGTTACATTGTAAGAAGCACATGTTGTTTTTTTCTAATTTTAACAAGGGAAAGAGTTAACCAAAGGTATACAATGACTCATGCAAAAAGTCAAAACTAAATAGGCATTCATTTCCAGTTACTGTGGGGAATAGGATTTGAAGCTAGACAGCCTTTCCTCTGACACATAGTTACAACTGCTTTAAAGAGCTCAATATCAAAATATTTCAACTTTATAGGCCTTTACTGGAATTAATTTTAAGCCAATCTACCTGTTTCTGTAGCAGAGCGTAGCATCACCATCTTTGCCCCTCATACGGTACATTTACAGTAATGTAACTTGAAGCAGTTCAAGTCTGCACTGTTCACATAATTCAATGTTTCCTGTCACCACAACTATGTTGTTACCTCAATAACATAACTGAAAATCTTAAAAACCAGTATTTTAAGGGCTTGGGGTTTTTTTTGTGGGTTTTTTGTTGGTTTTTTGTTTTTTTGGTTTTTTTTTTTTTTTAATATTTCCTCCTTCCTTCCGTTCTAGGTTACCAACCAGATTTTGCCTGTTTGGACGTACTCCTACCTGGCCCTCCTGTTCCCAGTCTTCCTGCTCACGGACTACCTGCGCTACAAGCCCGTCCTCCTCCTCCAGGGCATCAGCCTCGTCCTCACGTGGCTGCTGCTCCTCTTCGCACACGGAGTGCTGGCCATGCAGCTGGTGGAATTCTTCTACGGGATGGTGACGGCCACGGAGGTGGCCTATTACGCCTACATCTACAGCGTGGTCAGCGCCCAGCGCTACCAGAGGGTGACGAGCTACTGCAGGAGCAGCACTCTGGTGGCAGCCACTGTGGCCGCCCTGCTGGGACAGCTGCTGGTGTCCTTGGCAGGCGTGTCCTACTTCCACCTCAACGCCATCACCTTGGCTTCCGTGTCCCTGGCGTTCCTGTGCGCCTTTTTCCTCCCCATGCCCCAGAAGAGCATGTTCTTCCACAGGAAAGACGCCTCCCAGTCCCTCCCAGAGCCCGATCGGGTCGCGGCTCCGGCCGCTTCCGACCGTCCCTCCACCCAAGAGGACACGAGCTCCGACTCTGCTGGCAGGGGCCCAGCCCCACAACAGCAGCCTGGCAATGCCAAGCCCCACAATCACCTGCTCAGAGTGCTGGTGCAGCTGAGCAGGGACCTGAGGGATTGCTACAGCTCCAGGAAACTTCTCTACTGGTCCCTGTGGTGGGCTCTGGCTACGGCCGGCTTCAACCAAGTGGTGAATTATATCCAAGTGCTGTGGGACTTCAGAGCCCCCTCCCACAGCTCTGCAGTGTACAATGGAGCTGTCGAAGCACTGGCCACTTTTTTAGGTAAGTAGGAGATGATCAGTAAATAACTGACCCACGCTGTGCTGAGGCATTCTTCAGCATGCCTTTGGAGCCTTTCCATCTCCTATGAGGACCAGGGTCAACAGCAACAGCCTATGACATACAACACCCAATAAGATTTTCATTCCGTAAAGATCTTTACATGAAGTAAGAGAACTCATTACGCCTATTTCGGCAGAAAACGCTTGGTGGGATTGTTCTTCTCTTTGCTCAGTTGTCAAAAAATGTAAGAAACAACAAGAGATTGTGTGCTGCTGCTTCCAGCCTTGGGCATGAGGCACATTCCCAGAGCACCTGAGTCAGTGAAGGGTCTCTAAGCAAGGAGGAAAAGACCCAAACAAAAGGAAGACTCCCACACCACTAACAGGAAATATAAACCATGCTGCTATCAGAGCCCACTGTAAGAGACTGAAGAGCTCCTGGCATGACCCAGCTACACAGTTATCCAATGGCTCTCAAGGATAGTAACTTTTCAGAGTTTTAATCAGTACTTTTCAATTTTTAGGTTCAGTAACATCCATGGCAGTTGGATATGTCAAAGTCAACTGGGATCTCTTTGGAGAAATGGCTTTGGGGATTTTCTCTGCAATGGATGCTGGTTCTCTGTTTCTCATGTACTTCACTGGGAACATCTGGGCATGCTATGCTGGCTACCTGGCATTTAAGGCTTGCTACATGCTCCTTATAACAATAGCAACGTAAGTACAACACACAACTCTTCTAATTAAATTGATATAAATCAGCGTCAAAATTTTAAATTTATCAAACTCTGACTGGAATCTTCCCTGGAAATAAATTTTAAATAGGTTATGACTTTATACATAGCCTGTATAAAGCTATGCTTGCAATTCTATGACCTAAGCATTACAATCATACACTTCCTGTCAGAACAAGGTAGCTCCTGCATTTGGCTGTTCCATGACCTAGGGACAAGTGTTCTCTACATGATCAAATAAATATATACCAGTATCTAACAAAAATATCCACTCAAGTAAAAGATAAGTAGGATGCACAAAAATCACAAAGCCAGAAAAAAACAAGGAATTTCTGCCAAACTCAAGCTGCTAAAGCTTCATAGCCAAGACTGAAGTGACTGACCTTTGAAGACTCCACTGTGCACAATAAAGTGCACTTGTCCTTGCTCTCCATAGTTTGGCCAACCTGTGCATTCATTGGCAGGTTTCAGATCGCTGTCAACCTGAGCATGGAGCGTTATGCTTTGATGTTTGGCTTCAACAACTTTGTTGCCCTGGTGATTCAGACGATTGTGACTGTTGTTGTAGTAGATTCAAGAGGTCTGGGACTGCATATCAGCACTCAGGTAAGCTACACCACTGCTCTCAGTCCCCTCTGCTCTTCTCAGAAAGGGGGTTCTGCTCCAAGATTCGCCTTTGGGAAGATACCGGGTAATGTGCGAGCTCAGGACAGTTACTCGGAAAAAAAAGTTCATTTAAAGTGAGCTGCCATAAGCTACTACAGCTTGTCTTCCACTCCTCCATTTCTGCAATAATTTTAGGATTTTTTTCATAGAACAGAGAGGAAAGACCACCATCTATTACTCAGAGTATTTTTGTAATTAAAGGCTTACTATGCACAAGTTTATCATCAAAATATCCTAACTAGAAGCAGGAAGCAAACCAAAAGGCAACTGATGGGTGTATTACTAGGGTAATTCAAAGTAACACAGTTCCAGTGGATGCACAAAAGAATTTACTGTAATTCTGAAAATTAACTTAATTCCCCGTTACGTTTCTAAACTTAAAGTTGATATTTACATCCTGAATGAGGTCCAAGTCTCTAGCTTTGCTCTTTTTGGAGAAGGGACACAAGTGCAGGACCACCATCCTCCCTTACTGAGGTGGGGAAGGGAAGTACATTACAGAAATATTCTCTCCCCCTTTTACAACCTCAAACTTCCTACAGTATGAAATCGAGCAGTCAGAGTTCAAGTCCTTTCAAATGGGATCACTTTGGGCACAGGTGACAGGAAGGGAGGGCAGCAGTGGAGGGTCACCCCTTATTATCCAACAGCAAAAGCAGGTTTTGACTCTTTTTCCTACTTCCTCCCCACCTCCATTTCCCAGTTTCTCATTTATGGCAGCTACTTTGCAGTCATAGCTGGAATTTTCCTCATCAGAAGCACATACACCATGATCTCCACCAAATGCAGAAACACCAGTGGGGCTGGTGAAAGCGCTGGTCATTAACAACAGAGGCAAGAAGAATGGTTGCAAGCAACAGTGCAGAAGGCTCCATCATCTGAACAACAAATCAGGAGACACATAATGTTCCATCAAGCAAACCTGGTGCAGGTTGAAGCAGGCTGCTAAGGAGCCTGCAGCACAGAGAGCTTTGTCAGCAGCAATGCATTCTGCCCGTTCCCTCCATCGTTAGTTTAACTCGACGTTACCGATCGACACCCAAACTTCCATTCATGCTCAGCAAACAAGCACGGGTAGATGCCTGAACTTCACAGCAGAACTCACAGAACACAACCTCTGAAATTTCACTCTTATTTCAATTAAAGGCAATTCAGTCACTGACACGAGACCTTCAGACGTTCCTAGGCAGCAAGACACCTGTTGGAAAGCTTGCCACAGAGAAAACCTTACACCTTTTCAACTGGAAGTTGTGGCGTAAGATTTTCCAAACAAGTTAACAAATAGCAATAAACAATTTTTTTTCCCCCAAAAGATGCTACTCAAATGTTGGATTGCTACCACGTGATTTAGTCTAGCAATACTGTCGTTTTCCCAGTGGTCAAATGCAGGCATTTCAGACTCCACACAGACAATGCACTCCTCAGAAATGTGAAGTCACAGGATTGCAAGGAAAAACACGTCATTATATCCAGATCAACTGCTACTGATGCTCTGACAGTTTTACTGGGAGTTTGCTGAAGGGGCATGAACACAACACCCTGACCTTCCCTCTGAGTGTCTGCCTCGATAAGCACAGGCAATAATTATATCCAACAACTGCCATGACCCACACACACTTATCTTTGGAAGCAAACAGCCCCCTAAACTAATTTATTTTTAAACCATGGGGAGACACTTCAGTCGCTATACAAGGCAGTCTTAAATATCATGACTTAAAAGTTTAAATATAACTAAAGCTAATTAGGGAATGTTCTTCCAGCTGTCCACTTTTTAGTCAACTGTACCAGACAGCAGGAAATTCCACTGCATTCCTTTACCACAACTTAGAGATTCATCAAGACTCAGAATTAACTGACCCATTACATCTCATAAAAAAAAGGAAAATCATCAATTCCCTTCAGTACAGTTTTGAAAAGCTACTGGAGCTCATCTTCACGTCCCAGAAACTTTTCCCTTCAAGAGAGCAGAATACTTGCATCACATACCTTTCTTTCAAGAATTCCATCTCAATTTAGTGCTTTTCAAACGAATTTTTTGCTTCAGCACTTGTTTCATCGTGGTATTTGGATGTTTGCAGCCATTAAATACCTTTCACCTGCAGCACCTGGACATCACATCTGCCTTACAGAACAAGATGTGCCCACTCCTACAGCTGTAGCATCTTCTTGCACAGGTAACAGATGACATTTTAGGACTGAAGTACTAATCTTGGAGGTCTTCACATAAATTTCTGTATAAAGCCATCAAGTGAAGTCCTTTGTTGCTAAAGCATGAAAATACAGCTTTTTGGCAACTATGCATGAGCAACTGTGTGAACAACTGCAGAGACTTTCCAGATTATAAATTTATAATCACAGGTGAAGAATTAATTTAGTAAATACAGCTATTTTTAAAACCCAATCAACAAAACAGCTACAGTGTCAGTTTCTGCTCAACATAAAGAAGACTCAAAACAACACAAGACCTTCAGCTGCTTGTCCAGAGTTTGGAAAAGGTAAAATTAGTGAACACAGACTAAAGGGATGTGGTTGTGTACAGTAGAGGCTGCAAACCTTTTATCTGCATTTAATCTAGTTCTGAAAAACACAAAATTCCACTACTTCTGCAGCACATTCTAGAACTACACGCCTTGCATACTTAAATCAATTTTGGTATCAGCAAGAATCAGCTTCATTTGGATCAGGACAAGTTCAACAGATGCTGATCTCATCAGCCCTAACCCAAAGCCTCATTTATATCACTAGAGGTGAAGCAGGCACAGGATTGCTCCCCTCTCACAACAGTTTGTCTTATTTTCAGGACATCTGGTTGATTTGGTCCAGTTCCCTGCACTGGGCATATTTAAGCCCTGCTGAACCCTTGCAGTTCCCCACTCTACTGCACTTACCTGTTCCTATCCCAAAACAGCTAAGGTTGACAAGAGGGAAGAACTGCACCTATTTATACTGTGCTAAAATACAGTGCTGAGAGCAAGGGCATCACTGACACCCTGGAAACTCTCAATTGCTGGGGATTTGTTTAGTGAATTTCTCAGAGAACCTTGGGAATTCAACTGTAAAACATACTGTGCCCAGCAGTCTTCATCCCAAGGGAAAAACAGACCTCAGGTCTATTTTAACTTTAAATATGACAACAGGACAAACCCAGGCATTAAGGTAAGAAAATCTACTACAGGCAGTTTGTTGTATGAGCTGCCTGTCCCATGCTTGGGATCTCCAAAGTTTAAAAAAAAAAAAAGAAAATAAATTCCTGCCCACATAGGCAGGCAACAGAAGTCAAAAGCATTACCTTAAATGATTTAACAAGCAGAGGTCAAGCCTTTCAGATGTCCTACAAATAAACAGATCTAACATTCAGGCAGTGAAATGTCTTACCTTCAAGAATTTTCATGGTTATCTCAAATGGGCTTACATAACCTTTCTCAAAAAAAAAAAAAAAACAATCTCACCTTATTTATTCCTGTTACCCCTGAAAGCTGTAAAATTTTTTCTCCAGCTGGTCCAAAACCTTTAAATTTTCACTTTATGTACTCATGATATATTATTTGCTTACTTCCAGTATTACACTTGAAGTCAAGCCAAATCATTTCTGTGTTTAAAACACCATCACCAACTATTCTAATACATTTTTCTTGAACCTTATTACTATTACAGACTAGACAAGCAGACATGCCCCCCCCCCAACAAATTCCATTCTAGTAAGGTGGGAAATATCCCTGGAAATTTAAAAATGACAAATTTAATATTCCAGAGGAGCTCTTACTAATATATATCAGTTTCTAATAAAAAGTGCTATCACATCTGTGGCACCTTGGCCTGCTGTCACACATTCTGTTCTCATCACAACTACTTACCCAATAATCACAACTAGTTACCCAATAATCAGGTGTCTTTGGCAGCAAACCCTTTCTTGAGTGACTTCCCTCTGCATTGCTTTAGTGTCCTTCACTACAGATATTTTATCCAAACAACCCCAGCTCATCTAACACTCTCCTGTTTGATAGATCACTTCACTTGAGCTAGAACAGGCACGTGAAAATTTTAAGCTTAACTCATCCTCTGGATTCCTCATCTGTGTACAAGACTGGCAGGATGCACATTTTCACCCAGTAAATGTTGCTGCACAGAAATAATGCTACACAGTTGGGGTTTTTTTTTCTAATATTTATTTGTTTCACCTGCAAACTGTAGCAAAACATGATCAGCTTTATTATGCAGACAGGTATCCCTCTAACATTAGAGATTTAGGCATGTATAAATAGAAGAGCTCTTAGGAAAGGAAAACGTTTTGAGAAATGAACAAACCTTCAATTTAACTTCATGACTTCCAATACCAACGGTTAAAATGATGCAGCTCATTCATTCCAAGAGATACAACAGCACCTTAAAGTGGCTGATCTATTCCCCAGTAACATTTTTCACATAACAATGTGTTAAAGTTACAAATACTGATATGCACAAATAGCTATTCTCTAAGAAAAATATGTACAGTACTGCAGCATAATGAACGTGGTATCTGCAATAACTTATTAGCCAATTTTAATATACATGATACCGCTACTTTTCACCTGCCAGTTCACAGGTTCAAGGATGTTACCACAGCCCTCTGTTTTGCACGTTATTACCTGGTGGGGGGGGGTCGGTTCTCTCTTTTTTTTGTGTGTGTGTGTGTTGGATTTTTTTTTTTTTTCCTTTTTAAAATTTTTTTAAAGGTACACAATGCAGGCTTTTATTTTTTACTTCTTAAAGACTTCTTTTGTGTTTAAAGCTAATATCAGTGAAACAAGACAACAGTGCAAGAGGCGCAGAGATGTTATGTGACCACATAAGAGTTCTTTTGGGTAAAGTGTCTATAAGGCTATAAGAAAGGATTGGTTGATGGGCTTCCTGTTGGAAATTGTCCTGTTGGTGCACCAGCCTGGGGGGGGAAAAGGACAGAACAAAAATAAGGCAAGTAGTTAAAGACTTTTTTTCCATATTGTAAATCATAAATGCAGAATATATCAAAAAAAAATAACCTACAGGGAAATATTTCTGGTTTATATCGCTATATTTTTGTGCTTCTCTGAAATTACCCCACTGTAAGAACAGAGTATCCAAATACCTCTGTTTTGGTTTGAACAGATGCCATGTCATCATAACACTGAACTGCAGTTAGCAGAGCCACATGCTGCTTTCCTTTCCTTGAAGGAAGAAAACCCCAATATCTTCGTGTATCTCTAAATTAAGTGTTACAGATTACGCTTCTTTGGACACACAAGATTTATTAACGTCATGCAACAACTTACTTACCATAAAAGGGTTACTAGATACTCCAACAGCTGCAACTTGTCCAAAAGGAGTTACTACAGGCTTTGCCTGCCCAAATGCAGCAAAACCTGCTCCTTGGAAAGATAAGTGAAAAATATTAACTAGTATTAAATTAGTAGTAAACAACCTTCAAAGAGTTCTTTGGCGCAGCTCTCAGCCAAATGTAAGTGCAAACTTGAACTGCAGAATCAGCAGGACTGATCCTACTTAAACATTACCACAAGCCTAAAAAATGGTGACTGAGTTTGGTTGTTTTCAACTGCTTGTAACTAATCCATTTCCAATTTCTGCACATGCACTTTTTTCAGTGTTGTTGTATCACATAAATTTAGGGGGGAAATGCTCTCCAGTTTTCTCTTGCCTGTGTTCTGTGAAGTTAGGGAAAGCAATAATGTGTTGCAGACACCCCAAAACAGCCCTTCCTACCTAAAACCCCTTTAAGCCTGGGAATACTTACAGTTTCAGTAAAATTTAGGAAAATTTCATTTTTGTCACTGCACAAATGCACACAGTTAAGTCAGAAAGCTCAACTAGGGAGCCAAACCAGTGTGGGAACCCCTCATCAACGTTATTACCGAGTTCACGAAGAAATAAACACGCACCCGTTATTGCCAACTTACAGACAGATCACTTTTCCCTCTGTTTCCCATTTAGACAAGATTATCTCAAACATGCAGACCTACCATTTGGCTGCTGAGCAATAGCAGTCTGTTGAGGGAAAGCTGCCTGGGTTGGGAACGTGGGCTGCTGGAAGTTGCCACTATAACTAGTAGGAAGACAGTAGGTAGCAGGAGTTCCAAATCCTGCAGGCATGCTCAGGGATGCAGTACCAAATGTTGCTGCTGATGGGCAAAAAAATAACATCCAATTAGTTGTAAGAAACCACTTTTTCCATGGAACAAATTACTATAATACCATATTAAAAATCTCCCAACGCAGTCTGCTAACCAAACAAACTTTGGTTCAACTTTTACAGCCACTGAACTGATTTGCTCACTTGCATCACCACCAACCAGGTGCATAATTTACTTTTCCACTTTAAAAATTAATGGAGTAAATTAAAATTTACTAGATCCAGCACATTCAGATACACTTTCTGAAGAGGAAATGATTTTTGGTTCTCTATGTTATCATATGCTTCCCCCACAGTTTTTCTGATTGAAGTCTGCACACACCAGAATCAAGCACGTTTCAGGTAGCCTAAGCCCCTCTTTTTCTCCTTCTGAGGAAAGCATGAAAGGATCTCCCTACTTCAAGTTGCACTACAGTAGGTTACAAATCAATTAAAAAAAACAAAACAAAACAAAAAAAAAAATCAAAGGGATACATGCATCCCCTTTCTTCATCCCATCCTTAACAGCACTTGAAAGGAAATTCTCACCATGCACATTATTTGCACACAAAGCTCCTATTGCAAGCCCTCTTACTGTTGAGGTAGGACTTAAAACAACCAAAAAAAAAAACTCAAAACTTTTCATCTGATTCTCTGCTGAGCATTTCAAGTAAACAACACACAGCGCACAGGCATTTCCACGTGCCTTCAGCAAATAAACAGGAGCACATCAGGTGCAAAAGCATTAATAACAAAACCATTATTCAGTCTTTTGGGAGTTATTCTTGAAAGGAGAAGTGGTATAGAAGGATTTTTGGTACAAACACAGACACCAGGTGTTCTATGCTAGTTAAGACAGGACTTCTCTTTTGAAATGTTACAAGTTCGATTTTATGCAAGCTCAACTGTTTAAAAAAAGTTAATAAAATTAATGTAATGAATATAGCTTAATTATCAGTTGATAAAATGACCCCAAAAGTATTCAAGGGCAAGGACATTTTACATACATAAACTGTTGACAGAGTGCACACAAAACTGATGTACTAACACTGTTCTGGAGTTACAGTGAGCAGAGGAGCTACTCAACAGGCAAACTTGCTAAAAACAGCAAACAAAAGCACAACAGAAGGAGCAGTGACTTGGGATATCCCAAAAGGCATCAAACTCTTGTTGGCAGAAACTTCAAGAGTCACTCTTTAGTATCGTATTGTGACCATGGAGGAGATCAATAATGGTTTTGTTTTGGTTTCTCAACAGGTTGTCTCAGGTATGCTCTTCTCTCCCCTTGCCCAGTAGCCAAATACCCACACCCCACTCCCTTTTAAAAAAACAAAGTCTTCCAAAATTCTTTGTGCAGAGAACCAGATAGCTATCAAGAAGCTTTTACAAGCAAGAACAATGAGCCACAAGAAACTTGATACCAAATGTGGCCACCTACCAAAATGAGCCTGAGGAAATATGTGAGAGTGCATTGCTCCCGAGAGGCCTTATGGAAGCCACAAAGAGACCAGACAATGTCAAATCATTTATACACTCTGGAACATTCATTTCTTAGTAATAAATATAGAGGTAAATACATGTATATGCACCAAACAAATTCATCCATACCAGCAAATAGATTAAGCTAAAAGAGCCATTAGAAATAAAACACTGCAAAACAGATCTCCCACGTAATAAATAGCAGAAGTTCATGCAGCAAGAGGACATAAAAGGACAAGTTACAAGTTGACATTCACACCTCCCTTATAGCCATTATCTTTGTCACCCAGTTCATAACATCAGGACAGCTGCCAAAGGGTTGGAACCTCAGCAAGCCAAGGACAGCAGTTTAGAAGATGGAAGGATAAGAGTTGCCATTTTCAAAGAAATTTATCTAAAGAGGCTACAAATTCTTAGTGATGGTCCAAAATGGCACAGTTAGGAACGGGATTAAAGTAAGGGGAAAGATATTTTGGGCATTAAATATCTGAGCAAGTTCAGTCTCGTAATATCTCAAGAGGGACTGAAAACAGAATTAATTTTAGCAGGGGACATGAATTTATCGATTCAGTTTTAACTCAGCCTGATCAGTTTAATTCACTCTACCTAAATCACCGAGTAAACCACAACTCAATGTCAAAATGCACACATCAGCAGATTTAAATCTTTGGAAGTCCAGCTAACAGATAGAAGTGTCAAAATTTAGCAGTGACTCTGGAGAAGAAAAGCAGAATAACCTAGCAGCCATCTAAATCCAAGTTCAATGTTTTAAAGAAATAAGTACAAGTTTGCTTTTTTAAAAAGTTATTTAGTTTTGCCTGCGGAATTAGGATTCTACAAAATCTTCCCTTGGAAAATTAATATAAATAAGTGTAAAGATTAAACGTACACTTTACAAAAGAGAACACCAATGTACTGAGTAAGTGGACTGGTGAGGAGTTAACAGCCCAAGAGCCTTGTCTTTCTTGGTTAGCCTTGTCTTCCCTGGTTCCAGCTCTTCAAACTCTTTGGTTTTGAGAGCTTTCAGCACTTTGAAATAAAGAAATGAATTTTAAAAAGGAGTTTACCATGCTGGCTGCAGGGCTGTCAAGATCCCTGATTTCAGGGCAACCTGCTATAAGGCATGCTTCAAAAGCCAAGGTAATAGTCTTGGAAGGTACCCAACTGGTAAAATACAAACTACAAACAGGCAGAGCTCAAACACATCATTTTGACATTTTTCATGGCCACCATCTGAAATCCTACAACTGGGCCCTGACACTGAACAAACACATAACATGTCAAGTAGACTAGAGACAGAAATACAGGAAATAATCAAGAAACAAATTACACAGTTAAAGGAAAAAGAAAATAATCACTGCAATTCTTGAAAGATACGTTCTCAAACACCTAATGGGTTTTTTCCTAACCTGTTGCTCCTCGGCTATTGGTCTGGAATGGATTTGTTGAAGGTGCCACTGGGGCAACTCGGGCAGCTACAAATGGATTTGTGGAAGGTGTTGCTGAAAGATTAAAAACATTTTATTAGGTAAGTGTTTTAAAGATCGTCAGCCAATCTGACTCACATTAAGTTTATACAGTTTTTATACAAAGATATGTAAATATCTAACATTATATGAAATATCAGGCATTTATAATGAAATGCATTTCAAATTAAGTGTTTTAACAGTAGTACTTTTTTTATATCCTTTAGTAACTTCAGTGCTAGTAGTGTCAAAGTACAGGACTATCAACTAAAAAATCAGCAGGTTGGTTGCTTACAGTCCACAAAGGGTGTCAGTAACACTTAAATACCTCCAAACGGAGCAGGCACACTCGAAGATGCAGGCTGTGTCTGTGCAGTGGCAGCCACAGGTACTGTTCCAAAAGCATTGCTGGAAAGAATTTACACAATTCCTTCAGTGAAGTCAGAACTGCTGGTTTAACAATTAAACACAATTTACAATTATCGCTGGCATGCAGAAGAGAGGGGACGAATGGTTCTGTGCAGTTTGCAGACTGCAACACACCTCACTGATGCCAGGGCCAAAGACTCTCACTACTGCTGAGCAATGAAAGCCCATCTCCACCAACAGCAGGAGAAGGAATACTGAGCACACCTACCTGCTGACATCACTGGTGGAAGTGTAGGCGTTACTGGAGGTGGCTGTGGAGCTGAACACGCTGTCCAGCTCGGCCAGAGCCGCGTACTTGTCTGAAGATGCACTTGACTGGTTTGGGGCTGACAAGGCGGGACCTGCTGATGCCGACACCACCGTGCTGAAGCCACTCCCTTGCTCACCCCCACCTAGAAACGAACAAACCAACCAGATTCAAAGGAATGAAGATGGTTTCACTTTCTGTCCTGCTGACAGAACCAAATGGAAGTCTACAGACACTTTCAGACTTAAAAATTAAATGTGCACTAGGGCACACAGGAAAAAGTGTTTAACAAGTCACTGGCAGCTGTTAGCAAAATGTCACACTTCTCTAGATATTCTGCAGCTCCAAGGATCCTCTGGTTTCCCTGGAAAAATAATCCATCATCCTGAACTAGAAAATATAACCACAAACCTATCCTCAAATAATCCATTTCAGAACAAAGCTCTACAGTACAAATTCCACCCTTTGAGAAGAACTACATAGTACAAGTAGAATAAGTAGCTTCTTCTCCTTAACTTAAAACCAACTCAATTCAAGTTTCTGCTATTATCTTCTAAAAAACTGAAGCCCAATCTTTTTGTGGCAGAGAGGTAGGAAAGCTCCTCTGGCAGCTCTCTGCAACAACTGCAGCTCTCCATTCAAGAGCCTCCACTATAGGTTTTAGTACAAATATAAATTTTGCTTGTTTGTTTTCATTATTGCAGTAATGACCGTTTAGATATTTCAATTTAGAATGCTTCATCTTGATGGGAAGTAGATTTCTAAAATGCAGTCATGATAACACCCTTTTGGAAAGATGTCAGCCTTAAAGCTTACATCTTACACTTTAAGGGCCCACTGACGTGAAATTCTACTGATCACTTAGAGAAAGGACAGTTTGAAATACAGTTGCTATTTTGACAAGCACAGCCATCCTCAGGGTAACTACACACATACAGAATAAGCATGTCAAAGAAATGAAGTTTAATACCTTGCCCTGCACTGAAGATATTATCTAAATTAGCAAGAGCTGCGTATTTGTCAGCTGACTGGAGGTTCAGCTTATTCACCGCAGCTTTACCGGCTGCGGTTGCTGTGGCGTTGCTCTGAGAAGCATTGAAGGCTCCAAAATCGGCACTGGAGGATTTGGGGAAGTTATCAAAGTGAGCAAAGTTAGCATTCACTGATCCAGCACTTCCACCTGCAACAAATTAAGTTAAACATGATCAATACTCCAAAATTAGAGACAGTTTCTCCACCTGTAACTGATGGCACATTAACCCCTCCCCCTTTGTGGTTTCGTGGGGCAACATGTTTCCCCACCCCATCCCACACACTTAAGACTCTTTCCCATTTCCTTCAAAGTTCCCTGGGTCATCAGAAAAAAAATTTTTTCTAATATATTTTTTGGTCTGCAGATCAGGGACAAAACCCCCCAAACTTCAACAGCTTCAATCACAGTCATAATTTGATCTTGAAAACTATATGCTGTTTCTTAGCTGTTAAAAAGTAATTTCAACAAGATTTTACTAGAAAAGCAAAAGTACTTGTCTTGATATTTAATATTCAAAATCCAGAAGCTTCATTTTCCTGCCATGTGTGGCTAAGGAATAGCTACCATTTGTATTTACTTAAGGGTTCAATGCTAAACCATGTTAATGCTAATCATTGTCAGCAGTCAAATGTCAGTCAGCCTCCTAAGCAAAAACCAGTGCCTAGAAGTCTAAGAGTAGTCTGGTTTCATGCCAAGGTTTAGATGGTTTGGTTCTCTGTTCTCCAGAGTTTTAGACCACATCCAATCAGGAAAGAGGGGATGGGGAAGACACACTTCTATACCAAGTCTCCACTGACGTCAGATGCATAAATCAATTTTAGAAATCTGGTAAGGGTCCACACGACTGAACTTCAAATCAAGTATGAAATCATGAGCTTCCATCTCTTCAGTGTCCCGACAATTTAATCTAGGCAGGTCATGTACTTAAATTTATGTTGAGCTGTTCCATTAAGTGTGCCATGTTTTACAACAGCTGGTCGATGATTGCACTCGTACTACAGAACACATGACTTTCTAATAGCATAATCAACAAGTTACAACAGATGCAACAGTAGGAATGGAAGGGCTACACTACAATGGCATAAAATGAAGCAAGCTGAGTTTTCCACTGCGTGGAACTTACTGTGTACAGCCTGGAGAGGAAAAGCTGAAGTAAATTCACCAAAACTGCAGCTAGATGAAAGCGTTCTGAACGCTGGACAGCCAGAAATTGTGTGTGGGTTAAAGTTAACATAAGAAGGGAGAAAGAAAATTTGGAAAAAAAAGTTTAAAACAACACCACACTCAAAAGAAAAACAAAAAAAAAAAAAAAAGGAAAAGAAAGTCAGTCAGCCAAAGATCTAGACAAACAGCAAGTGTAAGCTCAAGCAGAAGTCCTAAAGCATGATCAAATTAAAGGAAAGCAAAATAAATCTTAGCAATAGGCTCTACACATGAAGTCAAAGATACTGAAGTGTGTGTATATGCTATACATACACAGAGACACACACTTTTTTTGGTACTCTGGTGTGCTTTTGGGTCTACTGAAACAGAAGATAAAGAGTCAATTCAACACTCATCAAAAGCAGTATGGTTTACTCTTTGCATGGTTATTTCAGGTGTAGAGCTAACAAACACACAGTGCCATAAATCAGACTTATGAGTAGCACTAGGGGAAAAAAAAGAAAAAACCAAAAAAAATCAACACCAGACAGAAGGAATTCATTTTGAGTTTCCCCAGAGCTTCAGATGGCTTGATCGCATTAAAGCAGGCAGATGCAAGAAAAACTCAACTTCAATACCTTCGACATAAAGGTAAGGATTATTTCAATGAAGTATTAATCAAAAGTGCTAGGAGTTCTACCTGTATTTTGGGGCTGAAAAGGAGACTGACTCGCTGTGGGGAAACCTCCAAAATTACTCGAGCCATTAGACTGTCCAAATGCATCAAAGTTTGCAAAACCTGCATTTGCAGAGTTCTGCGCTGTAAATCGCAAAGGAACAAAACATGTTAATGGATGTGGGAAATCAACACAAAAACAGATGTATTCACTGAACTCATGGTCATGACAGCCTCCAAGGGTTATGTCCTACCGTGCACTTGTTTTTTTTTACATGAAAAAAAGTTACACATGTTAACTCTGCAATTCAAAGTTGTCTTGGAACAAGCTTTCCCAAATCACCTTCCCAGAGCTGTACCAGTCAATGGTACTTCTGTCCTCCTCACACACCCTGCTACTCACACCTGCAGGGCCTGATGATGTCAACTACAGCTTAACCCTGAAGTGTTTGCAGTGGTGCTGCTCAGGGAAAAACAGCCATAAAGCACAGAATACCAGATATTACACCTGTGGACCCCTAAGAGGTATCATTCTAAATGCTGATTTTCCAAAACTACAATCTGTTGGCTAAATGAACAAAAATTAAAAAGTGTTCTTGTATCTACTGGCAATTCAAATTCTCTGTATACAAAGTGCTTCTTCCTTAGTTTCCTCAGCTGAATTAAGTTTGGCACCACTTGAGTAGTTTTGCCTGGGTTTATAAATTCATCTAACTGGAAAATTCAGTCCTTAAAAAATAAAACCACTAAATCAGAGTACAGAAATATGGAAAATCAATACCAAAGTCAAGAAGATAGCATTCATAGAGTGTATCCACAAAATAAAATCCAAGGAAATTTCAAACAGAATTTCAGTTTTCGCCTTCCTTTCGTGCCATACTATAGGAGAAAATAAAAGTTAACACTAATCTAATTTCAAATAGCTGGACATTGAAGCATCTCTAGATTCAACAGGAATTGCAAGCCCAACTGACCAGCTCCACAGAAACCCTTAAACTCTATTATAAGCAAGGAGGGAAAAAAAAAGTTTTTCATCAAATGCAAACCAAACCTCTTTATATAGGTAACTGGAGTTACTATCTAAAGAAAGCCCACTAAACACCTTCTGGAATAACAGATGGCAATACATTATATTATTAGATCAGAATTTGTTTATTCTGGAGGGATTTCGCAGATTAAGTATATACAAAAAGAATAAATTATTGCTTAAGTACCATTACTTAGTAGTCAGATATCCCCCCCCACCCTCCTGAGGGGGAGGAGTGAACAGCCAGGAAAGGTCAAAACACCACTGCATGAGAGTCAACAGGGAAAAAAAAAGCATCAGAGAGAAAGCAAAATCCTGGCAAAGTTATTTTCACTTTAAAGTGTGCAAGGAGAAAAAGTCAGCACAAACAGGTGAAAAATTCCTTCCATTATTATATTATCTGCATTGGTCCAAACAGCATTTTGCAGACTCCAACTCCTAAATCCACAGTCTGAGTTGTTTTGGTTTTTAAACCAGTAGCTTTTTAAGAAAAATTAAGAATTGCAACTTGCTTTAAAATGAAAGTGATACTTTCATCCTGATCGATTAACTGGATAGATACTGAGAGACCAAACAGGATTAAGCACATAAATGTCACTCAGAATTATGGCCAAAATATTCCTTTTAACCACTCACACACAAACAGAGCAGTGTGTCAAGAACCTTAAATGAAGATTGAAAACTGGAGTACATTACAGGATACTTAATTTTACTGCATCAGCTGACACAAACCATGACTGCAAATGAGCCCATGTAAAAACTTCAGCAGTGTATTCAGATGTCAATCTGGCTTTATTTTATGCTGTGAAGTTTAAACCTATGTAAATGTGGCACAAAGGCAAAGATCAGGCAAGGCTCCTACTTTCCTGTACCTGGACAATATGTACACTGGCACTTCCAAAATTTCATGCAAGAACCTAAGAACAGTTCTAAGTGAGTTAAGGAATTGCTGCCCCTACAATCTTTGCAGTTTCTTCTGTGAGATTTGCACCAACTGGTGTGCAATAACGGCATAAAGCACTGCAAAATAAAAGCAACAAAAAAAAATCTAAAATAAACTTCTTATATATCCAAAGTTGAAAATAACTCTCTAGAAAATAACTATGTTGTACTGTTTTATTTCTTCTGGATAAAGCTTCTTCTCCCATGTTGCCTGTGGCAGTTGTGCTGTGCCACTACACCTTTCTGAAATCTTTTATGCAAGTCCTCTATTCCATTAGTTTATAGAAAACCTACAGAATTTGATCCTTGTTCCTATTACCAGTCTGTAAAGCACAAACAGTGCTGTACCATCTCCAGAATCTCATCATTTAGCAGAAACTGTGGAACTTTGTAAATTAAATACAGAGAGTAAAGGTAAGGTCAGTGTGTTTACCCTTCAAGAGGCAACGATGTCCTGAGCCAGCTCAGTACATTAAAAAGAGAACAGGAACATACCAAAAGTTGCACTTCCTGCATAATTTTCAAGATTTACACCTCTACTTTAGGGATTACAGCAAAAGTTTGTTCATGTTTTCCTATCAGCTGCTGCACTCATTTCTGCTTTAGTAACAGTAACTTATACTGAGGGATCTTAAGTTTGCTGGTGCTCCTCAGGGATATCTTTAGTTCACCATAATGTACATAAAGGGAAAAAGCAGACTCCATCCTCCTTTGGGCACAGCTAAAACAAGCCCAAAGCAAGAACACCAGGCTATAAACTTGGAGAAAGTAGTGCTGGACTAAGTGCAAGTTCTTCCATCCTCTGCTGCAGTTGTGCAATTACTGACAAAAATCACATGTTGATACAACTCCTTAATGAGCATTTCCAACTCATTTCTGCCAAAGCTGGCAGACTGATCAACCCTCCTCGTGTTCCAAAGGGAAGAATCTGTAACATTTTGTTGTTTATTCATTTGCACTACCCTGCAGTTACTGGACACAAGAACGAGCCTCAGGAGTGTTTTACCCAGGTAAGTCAGAAAACACCTCCAGGTAAAAGGTCTGCAAAGCACATTCAGTTATTGCATGCTCAAAATCAGGTTTCTGTCTGCAAGAAACCGATTTACTAGCCCTGAAACTGTTTTGGATTCTAAAACTTATGGAAAGAAGTCACAGGAAAGACTGCAGTGGTTAGTTATTGAAACAGAAAACTAGTCAGTACAGCTGAATATTCCTCTTTGATTTTCAGCACTTCTTTCAACCAGAAATTAACAGACTCTTTCCTAAGATGATATTTATTCTGGAGCATTCAGATAGCTTTTTATCATTTTAAAAATGACCCTGCAGAGATTTTCCCTGGATTTGGAACGCAGTATTGAGATACTGAGTTAATGGAATTTTCATGTCCTAAAACCTACAAAGAATAAGTAAGTGTATATAAATAATCATCAGCAAGACGTTTGGAAAGAAGAAGTTATTAGAAAGAATTAACTATCTGCAGCCTATTGGCCAGTCAGCACAAGTTCTCCAAGTTAAACATACCTCCAAAAACATGATTAACATAAAACCTATTGGAAGGACTTTACAAAATACACTGAATAAAAACTGCTGTTGCAGTGTTCCTGAATTCAACCAGTTATTTCACAGCATTTGGTGTTGGAAGTTAACTCTGACAAATCCTTGGTATTTTGCTCAGTTCCTCAGATGTGAATCTCAGGTCCCCTCCACACTTTCTCTTGGTTTGTCTCCGTTTCAGGACTGATTTACAAGAAATATCTCTTATTCTTGGTGGCTTAGCAGCATTATAGTTTTTCTCAGAAAAACTAGATGAAAAGCCCTTTCAGACCAGGCAGGCAAAGGTACTTTCCCACAATTACAATGCAAGTTAGCAACAATAAACTTCAGTGACCACAGAACCAACTTTTTCTTTAGGACAGACTTCTCTGCCTCTAGATCTTTGGCTGAAAAAAACCCCGAGGGCTCAATATATTTTACTGAAGTCATTCTCCAAGAATTCAAGGCCTCCTCAGTCAATACATAACCTCAGGGCTTATTTATTCTTCCTGAAACTACAGAATACTGTCTAGATGGGTAGTACTCAGTTTTCAAACAGACAAACACACAAAAGAGGAGCTCACTAAACTGAAGAAGCCTTTGTTTTTCTTCTGACAAACTGGCAGATATTATCAATGCATCTGAACTCCATTCAAGTCTCTCTATCTGCTTGTTTTCCACAAATGCTCTTTCTAATAATTTTCAGAAAGAAAACTGAAGGTCTAATATCAGCTTCTCCCGACACTTTGTTACTCATCCTCTCACTCTCCCCCCCAAAGAATTTCAAGTTTCGTAGTAGGCAGAAACAGTCTAATCATACATACCCTAGAAAATAGCTATAGCAACTCCCACTTCAAAAAGCAGAATTGTCACTGTCTCTTCAGTCTTTCTTTACAAAGACTTCCATCTTGAGCAATACAACATTAAGGCACAGTTATTACATACACCTCATGAAGTTTAGTCTAAGAGTCATCAGAATTAAAGCTACATTTTAGAGATTTAAAAGGGATGCACTGGTCCCAACACCTACCTGTATGACTGTTGAAGTGTGCAAAATTAGCAAAATTCGCTGTTGACTGAGCAGTTGACTGAGGAGGAGCAGCAGCAAAGATATCTGAGCCAAGGTCACTGAGGAGGTCAAATTGTTTCTTTTCTTGTTGCTGCTGTCCTTGAGATCGAACTACAACAGGAGACTACAAACAACACTCCAATTAGCTCCTAGGAAAAGCTGGTATTTCACCAAACTGACAGTTGCAAAATATTAGAACAAGCTAAGCATATTTCTTTAACATGACATTTACTCCTGAAGTTTAGGATGTTCTGTACAGCACAGACTCTTCTCCTACAGTAGGAGGACTATTTATGCTACTACTGTGGCTTTTAAAGGAACTCTGCAGCACATTTCCATGATTTAATAGAGCCTAGAAGAACAAAGTAGCAACACATTGGCAGCTTCAGAATTATGTATTTTAAACCACTGATAATGTACAAATACAAGCAATAAAACTTAAATTTAGTAAGATGAAAAAAATCTTTACAATTCAGCACAGGGAGAGAAACACTGACAAATTTCATAGCCAGGTTTCAAGTTGCAAATTTCTACTGTTTGAGTCTCAAAAGATCCATTCAGGAGTTGCTTGTGTATCCCAAAGGCAGATTTCAAAAAAAAAAACTTCTCTTCCCTCCAAAAATCAAAGTACTTAGTGTTGTTTGGCTTTACATAAAAGCACAGTGAAAGCACCCCTGAAAACCACCTGATAAGACAGTTTCAAATGCACAGGAAGCAATAATAAGCATGGCATGCTTTCACCCATATATTCATTACTAATCTCTTGGTTAATGGTACCAGTCCTTTTACTGTTTTCAGATAAAAAGCAAACATGAAAATATATCACAATTTGTTTCAAAGTTTAGAGACACTTAAACAAAAGACATCATAATTACACTCATCACACCAGAAGCCTATGCTTACTGAAAATAACCATTCATATGGATCATAACAGTTGCTATTCCAAGTATTTTTTGTGCCACTAGGAGAGGAAAAAGCAGCCCAGAACAGCTTTGTCACGACTCACCTGGCTGGGTGTGCCCTTGTTTAAGTGCAGTGCGGGTGCAGCTTCTCCCAGGAGAGATTTGAGAGGCTTCACCTCGGGTGTGCTGCTTGTGCTGCTGGCAGAGGACCCCGAGATGGACGCGTGGACCGACGCCACCACCTTGGCTTGCTCTGGAGGAACATACCTGCAATGCAAGGGGAGCAACAGTTCTTAAACCCTGATCCTGCTATGGATTCTATCAGTAGTTTGCAAAATAGCAGTTATTTAAATATGCCAGATAGTTCTTTAAAAATGGACTCGAATTTAACATCGGTATTTTTAGCACTTAATAAATACAAACAACACGTGTCTTTCCCATCCTAATAAAAGTCTGCAAAATTGTTACTTTACACTGTTGTTGACATCCCCTTAAGCCATTTCTATTCCATCAGGAATTTTAGCTTGTCTTCTCTGCTTCCTGCAGAAGCTCTGCATGAAGTTCAGAAATCATTTTACTTTACAGAGCTGTGCAACCCAGTCTGAAGAGCACACAAAAAAAAGCACACTCAAAAATGAGAAGAAACAGTCCATCTTCCCTTCTCATCACAGAGGCAATCTTTATAATTGTAAAGGTATCTTACCATCTTTTCTTTTCATATTTTTCCTGTAGAAATTCCTTTACTTTCTGTGGATCCCTGAAGTCTGGAATTGCTGATGACCTGTCATCAAATAGGCCTAGCCAAATCTGTTTGCACACCTTAATAAAAAAAAACACAACAACACAGATCGATCAGAGCAAATACCTTAATTAAAAATCTATTTAAGATGACGACTGTTAATCCATTAAAAACTGTGTGGCTGGGAAGGGACCCACAAAGATCACAGAGTCCAAGCCTTAGCCCTACAAAGGACCATCCCCAAGAGTCACACCATGTGCCTGAGGGCATCATCCCAGTGCTTCCTGAACTCTGGTAGGATGGGTGCTGTCATATTCCAGAGCTGCTTTAACAACTGACTGGTGCACCATGTACTTGTCTAAACACTTAAAAGTTGCAAGACCATCTGTCACTGCAGGGCAAGCAAATCCCAGCATCCAATTTCGCCATCCAACACTGCTTTTACAAAGTATGTGTAGAAGGTACTCATGGAATGCAAAGCACCTGATTTCTGCTTGTGATCTTTAAGGCTCTTCTCCCTTCACCTAATTCCACGTGTTCCCTTTACCTGCACTTCAGGGTTTAAACTATTTCAACAGATTCCATATGCCCTAAGCCCCAGATGGTAGATTTTAAAGGATCTGAGGTTTAGTATTTATACTTAAAATTACTATTTGAGTACAGGAACTCTTTTTAAAAAACAGCCTTTGTTACCATGATGCAGTTTCTACAATATCACATACACTGAAGAGAGAAGGGGTAAAAATACTATTGCTCTGCTTCAACTTTCTAATTGGAGTTGTGAGTGATAAAAGTTGAACCACTTGCAAAATTCTCAGTACATTCAAGCTTCAATTCCTGACAAAACAAAAAAAGGAAAGGTGTTCTCAAAACTAAACAAGATGTAGGAGTTGTAACTTGAAATGTTATAAGCACTTCAGACCACTCTGCAAGTTACCTTAATATGCACTCAAATGGTAACACCAAACATCAGCTACCCTCAAAAAAATCAGAGTGCCACTTCACAACAGGCTTCTTCCAGAGAAGCAGAGTCAAAAAAGCTTTGTTTTTATAATGCACACACTTTCTACCCACACCCTTTCTGAAATAGTCCTGACCACCCCTCTTACCTCCCTCAAACATGTCCTCTATCCCTGCAAGTGTCACGTTTTCAACACTGTCCCCAGTGACCTTCAGGAGAGGCATGTGCTCTACCAAACAAGAGCTGCATAAACAGATTGCTCTGAAAGCTGGCAAGTCTGTGTAGAATCTGTGACACTTCCACTTCATCATCTTCCCCAAACAGGCTTTCTTCTTCACCTGGCCAGGGAGCTCCAGTTGTCAAAAGTCATAAATCTTAGAGGTCATTTCAAAGATTGCTCAGGATTAGAGAGATTAGACAGACATCATAACTATGTATTTCATACTTGATGTCTCAGTTTTATATAGCCTGACTCCATGTCCAACACTCCACAGTCCTTATTATCATCTACTGGATAGAGACAAACAAAAAGACCTAATGATCCAAAGATAGCTCTTAATTTGCTACTTAAATACTCATCTAAAAATAAGGTCATTAGTTCCACCCTCAAATAAACTCAGCTATTCCACATTCATTCAGCAATTTTATTCCACAAAAGGGTTAAGCTCAGTGCACTGATTTTTCTCAAAATTAAGCAGTCATTTATAGTATGGTAATAGATAAAATGAAACTTAATTTATCTGTTTAATACTTCTTCATGCAAACTTAAAAAGATATAAACTTAGTCAAAAAAGTCACAAGTCTGTTCTAAAATAAAAGCCAATAGCATGAATCACTGTTTTAATAGTACCAATTTCTCACATGAGCAGGACTTTTTGCTGACAGAATGTATCAAGTCGGGATATTTCAGTGTGCAGGTTTAAACTTGCAGTGGATTGTCTGAGGTGGGCCAGCAATAGTATTTCCATACTTAGATTGGTGAGTATAATCATACAAGTAGCAGTCATATGATTGCTGGGAGGAAGAGAAGCCCTGCCTGTGGCTATTTACAGAATCTCAAGCAGCAGGAGCTGCTGGTGTTCAAATCTACACAGTCCCCTCCCAGCCTCCTTTTCAGTATTGGGAGGAACATCAGGAAACACAAAAGAAAAGAGAAAGTGCTCAATTTCGGACAACAGTCACAACAGCCCCTGATCTCACAGCCAGCACAGTGACACCTGGGGTTGTACCACAATAATCTATCTGCATCCAGCCCGAGATGGGCTGGCAAAAGGAAGAGGAGTTCTCATCCCCACCCCAGTCAGGCCACTCAATTACTCCTTCTACTGCCACCCAAGACGAGTCAGATCATCACAATTACCATGTCAGCAGTACCACTGAAACCTGCAAGAGATCAGCTCACAGCAACAGTCAAACCACA
The DNA here is from genome assembly GCA_013399735.1 of Tyrannus savana. NCBI lineage: Eukaryota > Metazoa > Chordata > Aves > Passeriformes > Tyrannidae > Tyrannus > Tyrannus savana. Next base: position 60,271 of record VXAW01005015.1, read on the forward strand.
ACCCAGTCATCGACCTTCCTCCCGCTCTGCTGCTTCACCTTCAACCTGCAGTGCCTGAGCGTTTGGAGGAGAAAAGAATACAAAGGACAAGGAAAACCATCAGGCTCGAGCCACTCTGACCATTACAGCTGAATTCTGTCACAATTCTAATCAGAAAACCAGGCCCTGTGTGACTCGAGCTCGTTCTCAGCCATGGAGCTGTAGTAGATAACAGCTCTATGAATATGCAAACAGGGACGGAGGAGGACTGTGCTGAACACCTGTTAGCTTAAAATGATGCAAGCTTCTTAAAGGCATCTGCAACTTCTGCAAACCTTCAAAAAAAGCAGGCTTCCAAAAGGGCTTCCTGGAGCAACTAATTCCTTCTTAGTACCTAACCACAAAAAGTAGTAACAACTAAAATATGCCTTAAGTCACTACTGTAATTTATTTAAACAGCCTGCCAGGCTCTCTTTATTGTTTCTCTGTTGTTGGTAGCAGAGAAAACAGTTTTACTGATGGGCAACACACAACCAGCAAGCAGAAGAACCTACTTAGCCTCACACGCTCCAGCAAGAAGTTCTCAGTGTAACAGAGTTTGACAGCAGGAGCTGTACAAACACAGAACAAAAGATTTACTTTATCACACCAGAGATGCAAATTAATTATCATGCAAGTTTCTTTACATAGGCAGTTATCAGAGAAAGTAGAATTGCTTAGAAGGATTAAATATGGACAAGTCTTAGAAGCCAAAAGCAGAACACCACAGCGGATGAGAGCAGTTTGGATTTAGATAGTGATGAAAATGAACCATAAAACTGTGAGTGGGTATACACCCTGAGCAGAATACAAAGGGCAAACCACATGCTCAGAAGGGCATTTTGTACAATGCTTCTGCCAAAAACCAGCGGGTTTGTCTTCCTACTTCATCTTCGTGACTTTACCCATTCTAACTTACATGGTTCTGACTCGAGTCCCTAAAAAGCCCAGTTTTATAAAGCTTTAATATCACACAAGAAACCATTAAAAGGCATGGGTTTGTCCCTTTCTGTATGAAGTACCACACAATGCTTTCAGCACCAGCAGCCGTTCCAAGGCCGCATTCAGAGCACAATGAAAGGCTCGTTGTCCTGCCCTGTTTGCTGGTGACCTGTGTGCTCTTTCCAGCTACACTTCTGTTACCATCATCTGACTTGACAGGGATCCACAACACTGCATTGATTATGCTTCAAGGGAACCACAAAACACAATTTTCAGCCATCTACACAAACACAAGTGGCAGTGCTGTGCAGTGCCACAGGACGAAATGGAAATTGAAATATAAAATTTAAAAAACTGTTGGTTAGAGAACTCATCATGTGATTGTGGGGGGTTTTAATGGTTACCTTTCCACAGTCATTTTAAAATAAGTCACTAACAGTTCTGAATCTTGTGCAGAGAAAAAAGTTTGCTGTGAGAAATTTTTATGTTTGCTGAGTATTTTTATGGATCAGGTCATCACATATTTTTATTTCAAAGCTATTTAAATGTAACTCTTATGATAAAGATCAAGGAAATTTATGCCATACAACTTGCTGTTTATGGTGGGGAATGATCACTCAGCATTTATATATTTGGTACACTGATTACTCCCCACTAATTCACCATCTGAATTTGACAGATACCAAGAGATTAACTATGACCCAAAAAAATTCAGTGGAAATACAGAAAAATCAGATTGGCAACTTTAGTTGAACTTCAGTTCTATGCTCTGTCCAGCCCTAGAGCTGCCCCAGGGAGGACACTGAACAAACCAGCACATTTACACACAGCATGTGCAGGACATGAGAGCAGGAAGAGCAAAAAGGCAGTAAAGGAAATGTAAATCTGTACAAACCCACGCTGTAAGCAGCCAGTTGATCTACTAAACACAGTTTTCTTCTTAGTTTTTTAATACAAACTCACTATTTGAGAAGAAAAACCCTGAAGTAATTGTTCTCAATTTTTGCTTATTTTGAAAATTCATGCCTTGAGAAATTTGAATTTGATATCCCAAAGAGCATGTTTTCCAAACCACCTCTCTAACTACTCCATGTATAAATCAAACTTGCAGAGCTCATTCAGAAAATGCTGCTGCCCAAGTTCCATGATACATCTCAAGCTTCATTTTAACAGAATTACTCATTCCTCTGCTTTCACAGATAATACAGGAAGCATCGTGCCAACTCACCCCACAGTTACACAACACTGCTGTTAAGGTATTGGGCCTAAAAATTCTCTGGCTTTCTGAAATCCTTCTTCATTGCACCATCTCCCTGGGGACCCTCTGGTTCAGCCATTTAATATTAATATTGTTCTTTCTGCCACAGCAGTACAAATAAGCCTCTCCTCAAAAGCTCTGCTCATTCACCAAAAGCTCTGCTCGACTCTTTCTTTTGATAACCAAAGCTCTATCAAACAAAATGCTCTGCTTAGAGAAGAAGAGCCTGACAAGCTGGAGCCAAGAGTAAACATTCAAGTTATGTGGAAGCCCCTAGAAACAGTGGAACATATCCAACAATCCATAACCATTGTCCACTGTCCCTGAAAAGCATAATTAGTCCATGTCCCACTGGTTCACCAATGCAGCAGGGGAAAAAAGGGACAGCACTGAAGTCAGAATGATTAAGCATATGCAGCATTTGAGAGTCTACTTCTGTTGACAGAAGCAATACTCTGAATTTTCGTCCCTCCTGCACAAAGGAACAAGACAAAGCAAAGTTTCATCTTGTCAGGTGTAAGTAGATAACAAGATTCAGCAGTTGTCTTCAGGAAATTTAACAGTTTATGAGAATCCCCTTGCAGCCACTTTGGGAAGAACAGCACCTGTCTTCTGCCAACAAGTTCCAGTCCTGCAAGGGATGTCATTAGACACTTGGCAACTGGATACTGGGACATTCAGAATTAGATCAGTAAGTACAGCATGAAATAAAGAGGGAAAGAGAATCACAACCAGCTTCAACCTACTCACCCTGACCTAGATAAAAACCCAGGAGGTAGCAAGGCAGAAGCTGTGGGTTACCCTAACTTAAATATATCATCGAAAGGAGAAATTGGGCCAAGTGCACAGTGTATGTTATAATAAAGTCTTTACCTATATTTCTCTTCGTGCCATTGGTTTCCCTGAATATGCACTCCACAGCTATTCCATTTGACATAGAAACTGTTTTTTCCCCAGAGTCATTAAATTCACCCATCTTATTTTCCATGCATTATTTACATTTGTAGTCCTGCAGTTTGAGGAATTACCCTTGTTTTCAGCTTTGACAGAAAGGAGCAAAGGACACATCCCATTCAGTGCACATCTGGGTACACCACAAAACAAAGTTAACCAGAAAGGCTTCTGGTTTAAAACCCAGCCTCCAGTAACATTTCAAGTTTTCAGGAGTTCTACACAGGGCTCAGAATCTAAGAGAAAAATACATGTACCTGTTTTCCACAAAAGTTTAGCTTTTCTTTTGCTTTTAGGTGTATTGAGATGTTTCAGGGGTTTTTTTCCTGTGTGTTTTTACAGAGCTGGGCAAGTGGGGAAGGACAGGCACACCAAAAACTGTTAATAACAAAAAGAATCGGCAACACCAATCAAATTTTGGAGAAACAAAGGATCTGAGACTCCAGTGCTACCTATCTGAACTACCAAACAACACTTCCCCACTAATAGTCCTAACTATTTCACTGATACAGATCTCCAGGGGGTGTGGGAAGGCGGATATGGGAGAGACAAAGACCTCCTGCTTACACAACACATGGAGCCACCACACTTCAGAAACTCCTGCTAGCACAGTTGTGCTAGTCAGGAACAACAAAAATTCAATTAGGCCAGCAAAATTGAAATTCTTGCTCATGAAGCCTCCTTCCCTTGTAAGCAAGGAGGGCAGCAAGGCAAGGAAAAGCTCCAACAGGACAGGTACTTCTGCCAGTAGAAGCTCCACTTCAACCAGGAAAAGCAAACTCCTTGACCTACAACACTTGTTGAGACCCAGACACACCACTGCATAGGAAGATTAAACGTGTCAGTCTAGTTTAAAAAGCTCTAATGAGATATTACCTTTCAGGAGGCTGGTAAATGCCAAATTAGATTTCTCCTTCTCCCCTCCCTGCCAATAATATATCCTCAGTTTTGCACCAAATGCAATGCTGACAGTGCAAACAGCTGCAGATCACCACACAACAAAACTACGTTCCAAAATGTAACACTCACCCCACAGGAAGAAAGATTCAGAAAGTTTCCTTAATATAAGCAAGTTATAGGTTTGCTTAGTAATTCTGCACTTCTGATGTCAATATTATTCATTAATCTCTGTAGGTTAAAATAATTTTATACTGATTCCAAAGGCAGTTTGGGTCCAGAAGTTGTAGCTGTTTCATAAGCAGAGTCAAGGTGGTAAATCCTGCTAACAAAGACATTGTTCCACACACAATCAGCTCATGGATCTCTGTATCGTATTAGCAGAACCAGGAACGTCCCACAAGGACACCAGACTGCACAGCTAGTGCTGTCAGGACTCAGCAGCTCCAGATTAATGCTGCTCTTTCCACCCCTGGGTTATTAGGCCATATTCCATAGTGAGGAGAGTCTAGGAAAAAGTTCTGGTCAGGCCTAAGAGCAACTCTGAACCAGCTTCTGAAGAAGGCAGCAACTTGCACCTTGCAATCTCAGGTGCTACTGAGAGTCAGGAAGATCGGTCCCAAAACAAAATTAAGCACTATTAAGACAACCCCAAGCAGCTGAGCATACCAGCATCTCATTTTACTCATTAGCTCAGGTAAACATGGTCCTTTCCCCCAGAGGAACACAGATTTTTTTAAATACAAGACCATGAAAGTCTTTTTCTTTGACCATATGCATAATAGAATGAGTTACTTGGAAAGGCTATGAAACACCTGTCATTTTTCAAAAGGGCAGGAGAAAAATTAAACTGTGCAACTGGTTTTCCTCATAATACCATTTTTCAGCTTCAGGGAGAAGTTTCTGAATAAATATTCACAGCTATAATGGCAACATGAGATTAGCACCACCTCCACTTTCTGCAAACAGCAAGTTTACTTCCTACTACCATTGCACAATTGATTCAGAGGCCTAATCAACCCTGGCATCATTTGAGTGTGAGTATTCACACACCAGCACGTCCACACCACACTCTCCTCATTATTCCTCACATGAATACGTGAAAATACCTCACCCAGGGGAAAAACCCTACCCAGTGAATCAAAATTGCCTTTATCCTTCAAAAGGTCTTCAGAAGGCACTTGAGGAATATCAGCTGGAAGATGCCTCTATTCTTGCTACAAAAGTGAGACAAACCCCAACATTAGCAAAACCAGAGTCTGGGCATCTGTTTATACCTACAGATGAGTAAACACCACCAAAATACAGAAGTTTTCTAACCCAGCAAAAGGATTTAAAAGTGTATTTGAAGCAGTAACAACTCATCCAAAATAAAGATCAAGTCACCTTAGAAGTGTATAGACAGGGAATACGGTGTCTCACCTCAAGAGAAGCTGCTCTCACAATCTCTTCCCAAAGCAGTTGCTTGGTAGAAGCTTTTCAGTAAGTAAATGCTTTACCCACGTGTGCCACCAAGAGGGTAATTTACAACAACTCACAAAAAGTTAGTACTGCAGATACTGGGAAGTGTTTTGGTGTCACTGATTGGTTTGGTTGTTTCATTGTGGGTTGTTGTTTTGGTTTTTATTTAAGAGAACTTCATTCAATACACTGACCTTAAACTCTTTGAAGGAGAGTGGAAAACTACTTCCTCTAAGAACAACTCACCACCTTAATAATTACTTTATCTCCTCATGGAAGCTTGCTTGCTGTTTTCCTTCCTACTCAGAACAAGATCCCCATTGTACACCATGATCTACCCATCTGGAGGCAAGAGAGCTTACCACAGAGGCCTTGGCCATGCTGGACAAAGACCAGAAGAAAAAAAAGTGGGAATTAAAGTATTTTAAAAGCTACAGAAAGATGGAAGTTAAACATAACAGATTGCAAAGAGTTTAAATATATATATGTATGTATGTATGTAGATGCAGAACAAACCAATGTTACACCATCTAAGCTGTTCAGTGACTCTATTTTGTTTCACATGTACGTGTTCCAATATGTTGGACAATTCCGTGTTTGAAGTCTCATCCTAAGAAATTTTATTTTTTCAAATAGACACAAGAACCTCCTATACTGAAGAGAAGCTAAGCAAAGGTTTTTGTGAGGTCAGATGAATTTCAACTGTCCAATACTTTTATCTTATCTGCAGATAAGTATTCCAAAGTCCAATACTAACAAGAGAAAGCAAAATGAGTATTTAACTACTGCAATACAAAGCACAACAAAGTGAAAACACGTATAGTTAGGATTTAAACTTCTAGAAGTGTTTAAGACAATAATCACTTCAGTTTACACTGAAGTTTAGAGTCTAATCTTATGGAAAGAGACTCCAAAATAATCTATATGAACACAAAGAAGATTCTTTATTATTTTCCCTGTGCAGAAACTCAGCAATGTGATATACATATATACAAATATATATATATGCAATGCTCTACAGCTTTAAAAAACCCAACTGGCCTAAGCCATCAGGAGTATTTTATAATGCCAAGAAGAGTTTAGACCTTGATCCAGCTCTGTCTAGAGAAATCATCCACTAACAGTCATTTCAACAACTAAAGCGTATTTACCAGGAGAGAAAAAGACATTGCTACTTCTGTTTTCATTCTTCAACCTGACACTTAAGAATGGGCCAAGTTAAGAAAGTCAAGTATCAGCATTTTAGTGAATGATGGGATATATTCCCACAGAGCTTCACAAGAACACACTGGTAAGAAACTCTGTAGTCAATAGTTCCACTAAAACAGAATACAGATACAATCAATGTGAAATAGAACTTGATCTAGTTTGAACAGAGGCACAATCTACCTCTAGAGTCCTCAACGCTACAGTAGGGTATTAAAACACAAACTTCACCCTCGAATTGAAGACATAAGAGCCATATCCAGGGTTTACGTGGATCCAACATTTACCTCCAATTTTTTTCTTCTATTAAAAACCCCCAAATTCAGTACACTAGAGCTTCTTGATTTCCTTCCTCTCTTCAAGACCCTTCAACATGGATATACTCTTATTAAGTAAGGAGGCTATTAAAACTTCTAGGAGAGTTTCTGACACCTTCTCTGAACAAATACAGCATAGCTGTATTTTGGTATTTATTTTTGTCACAGGGCACTCAGGAAACAGTCTCAAGTTCTGAGCTTGCAGGGAAAAAAAAAAAAAAAGACAGCTGCTTACTGCCTTATGCAAAAGCAAAAGAGAATCCAATTCAGAAATATGGATCATGTGATTCTGGACTGTCTGTGTTAAGCAATAACATGCAACATCATAATGATCAGCAACCCAAGTGAAACAAGCTCTTCAGAAGCATCACTTCAAATGATGTTGGTTTCAAAAAAACTTGTGTCTAGTAAAAAAACCCACCAAGTTTTCTTTAAGTAGTGTTTTAAGCTTAATATTAAAGTGACAAAACCACTTCCTTCTCCAAATAATACTTACTTCATTTCCATGTTTCTGCAGAAATTCTATTTCCTGTTGTGTGAACGTGGTCATGGAAATCGACTTCACTCTATGGGGTGGATTCAAGCCCCGCCTGAAAGAAGCAAGAAGCGTTTGTTCAGGAAGTTTGCCATCACACAGTCCCTTTAAACAGCTACAAGTTAATCAGTCTTCAAATCAGGAGCCATCCCTGTAAAACACGCTCATTTCTGGTACTGCAATGCCACTTCAGGCTGTGTAAGCTCTTCTCAAAATAACGTTCAGCACGTGAAGTCCGATGGCTGAACTTCAGTGCAGACCAACATTCACAACTGCACGTGCACACTCTGGCACTTTCCATGCAAAGCCATGAAAACATTAACTCGTCTTTTTTTAAAATCCTAATCTGCTTTCCCAAACTTTTTGACCCTTGCCCTTGCCCTTCATCTCTTCATCTTGGGTCCCTCTGTTGTAGTTTTCTTTCCCTCCTATTGCTCCCTCTTCTTACCACAACTTCCACCCAATCACCAGATTTCTTCACGCTCAACTCCCCAGCTCAGTCTTTTTCTGGGGAGTTTTTCTCTCAACTGATAGTAATTGTGTGAGGAGTATAAAAACAAATTGAGCCAGGGCAAAACCACGACACCTACATTTCCCATTTCCTCCCAGCATCATTTTCTAGCTTTGCCCCTGCATCCACAGGAGCTTCTTCCTCTTCCTGAGCACGACACCAGTGAGCACAACTCTTAAAACAAACAAACATTCAGAAGGACAACAAGGTTTGTGGTGTGCTCTCGAATGAGAGATCCCATTACTAATACCACAGCTCAAAACTTCAGCCTTAAGCCGGGATTGGCACCACTCTCCCTCCACCCCAGGCTGCTGCAGCAGGGCCAACAAACGCCAGGCTCTTGAGCTGCCACAGCCTGACAATTGTCAAACCCATTTCAGTCAAAACCTGCAAGCACCGAGAGAAAAACCTGCTGAGCAACAGCACCAGGGCAAGAAAAGCTTTCTTTCTTTTCAAGCTCTTTCTTTAAACACATGCTAAATACTGCTTTTGCCCACAAATGCTTACAATGAGGAGCCAGCCGTGCTGGGCTCAATGGATGCAGGAACATTTACTTCCCACATATGCCCAAGAGTGGAGACTGCTCAGGCAACACAAGGAGGTTATTTTAACACTCAGCCTGATCGGGCCCGGATCTCTGAAATACCATCCTAAAAAACCAATTAATGTACATCAACTGTGAGATGTGAAAGCACACAAAAAACTTTCCAGGGATGTAATAAGGGCCTAGGAAATCGCTAAGAAAATCACTGATAGCTTTAGTGCTTATATTTGTTCCTACGCTTTAATTCTAAAATTGGTTGAAAAAAAAAATCACTGACATCTAATTTAAGACAACTAATGGGTTTTTTTTAAACTCTGTGATTATTCCAAGAACACTGACTAGAAATTAAATGGTTATCCATCAAAACACCCTATGACAAAAACTCGATATTCCAAATATTACCACGTTATACTCAACTTTTAGGCAAAATTTATAGCACTTCAAGTTCTCTCATTAAGTCTAATAGGAAAAATATTGTTGTGCATTTACCTCGCAAATTCACCCTGACACCTAAATTCACACTGTACCTTTAAGAAGACAATTCTGATCCTGTGTTAAAACAACCTCCACATTTTAAGTTAAAAGTTGAATACTGGTTAGAACACTAAATAATAACACGATAGCCTAAGTTTCATTAGAAAACAAATTTGAGAGAATCATTCTTTGAAGCACTTGGATAAATAATTGTGTTTTGCTAAGAAATGCAGTGAATTTGAGTGCCTAAAAAGCAGAAGTCCTACAAACCTATAGGCAAATGAGAAGTAATTTTACAGAATACTATTTGCTTAGGCAAACTTTTGAAATCAGAGCAGCTGAATTAAACTCCACAGTTCAGCACCTTGACAAGAAGGTAGAAGTTTTATTAAAGTTAGTGAGAGAGGTTTTAAGGTAGTTTAATCAACTATCAGGAAATTAATTTCTTCTCTCAAAATGTTTAAATTCCCTGGTAAATTAAAATTAAGAGTTCAACATCTTTCAACTAGCCATAAATCAAATCCACATCTACATGACAAATACAGAACACTTATGAAAATACTGTACTATCAGCAAAGATTTTTTCAAAGTAAATACTCATTTTAAGATGAGGCAACTTAAAAAAGAATCTGTAGGAGTTTTATGCAGTTAAAGTTCATTGTTTCAGAGCTGGTGCCAGTACTAGGTTTGGTTGGCTGGGGTTTGTTTATTTTTGGGTTTTAAAAACGCACCTTGGTCTATGCAGGTAAGTAATTACACTGTAGAATCACATATTGAGTGACAGCACAGAAACAAAGTTGGCATCCACTTGGCATTTCACAGAAATATGCTCCATCAAACATTACATGACAATCACTGTCCCTTGCTTTTACAGTAAAAGCAGTTCTGTCTACCTTTGTTCAATTTACCATCCTCCTATTAATTACAGAGATGCAGTTAGATAGTTGTGAACTATTTAATAACTGTTTAAAAACCAGAGCCATTCACTAGCACATTCACATGGTTTTCAGCACAGGCAGTACATCAAAACTTTCCCACAGGCTCCTGTTGGAAATTCATTTTTGCAGTAAGTATAGTTTAAGTGCTCTATTGTATCTGTGTTTACAATTTAAAGGCACTGGACAAGTTATTTAAGCAGTACTTACTCTATCCTGATCTGCTAAGGCTCTTCATAGCATTTAAATCAGCAAATATGTATCTTCAGCTCTATTAAGCAGCAATATTAAATGTACTTGAGGCCTAGATAAGATTTTGTTTAGTCTAATCAGAGACTTGCTCCATGCCTCCCTCTCCAGTGCAGAATGCTCTGCAGTTTAGAGGTTCAGATTATGAAGTTCCCTGATATTCACGTTATATCTATGTGGGATAAGATGAATTCTCATTTCTTTTACACCACCCTGCTAAAGGAGGAAGACACCCCCTGCTCCTGAAGGTCAGCTCACAACACACAGTCAGATGTCTGGCACGATGAAAGGGAACATCAGTGGTCCAGGAGGGCTGGAAATCCTGAACACAACTTCAACAGCCGTAAATGCTGTGAGATATCAAGCTGCAGTACTTACACATCCACATATTTATATTTATTTGATATGGAAAGGGCTGGGGGAGAACCTATGAAAAACTTCCTCTTAGGCTAAAGAAGCATAAAGTCTGCCTGGAACAAGGAATTCAAGACAAGAAGCTGCACACAAACACAGCCCCAGCATATGTGTTACCCTCCTCAGAGAAATTACTTTGATTCTACCACTAGAACAGCGAACAACCGATTTTTATTATGATTTCTTACTAACGTAACGCCCATGAACTCCCTAGAACCTCCCTAAAACAGAGCAGCTGTGGGATTTTTTGAAGCAGAATTCAAGGACCAACCCTTCCTTACCTACAGAGAATACTTGATGACCCAAATGATTCACAAACAGCTCATCTACATATGGGGGAAGCTTACTGGTAGACAGCCAAGTACAATTATCCCTTATGAGGAATTAACAAACCTTGTTTTTCGTAGGAAAAATGTTTCCTTCCGTGTATTTGACAAGTGCTTTGCACAGTTCTAATGCTTTACAGTATTCCCTATTTAACAGGAGACAGAATGGATTATAGTCCCTTAGTCCAAATGAATCATGCCCAAATTTAAATTAAGCCTGAACAAGTATTTGCAAACTGCACTTGTGCCGTGGTACCAGTTACTCCTTCCTCTACAGCAGAGCTCCTGAGCGAGGCAGCAACCAAACACCACCTCAGCACTGATCCAGGAGGCAGCAATCTCCTAAGAGGCCCTGAGGAAAGACGACAGAGTAATACAATTCTGCCATCTGCACTTACCCGGCACACCACAGCTAGAACATCCCACACAGAGATCCCACTCATCGCTGCCAGCTCCTCCACGCTCAGCAGTGGGGATTTCTGTGGAACAGCACTGGGACCAGAGCATCCAACCATGAGATTCCTGCACTGACCCTCCACCGAGTCCCAGCCACAGCGAACATGAGACCTCTGTTCTCCAGAGAGCTTTGTTAAACCGGGGCTCTCCCAAACAAAGGAAGCTTTAAGGCCACTGACACAGGATTCTACAGCCTGGCCACTGAAACATTAAACATTCAAAATGCCATCAACCAGCAGTGGATATTTGTTACTAACACAATTTAGTGGCAAATTATAGTTGAACTTGTGATTGTTGGCAGAGCAGCCATTCCCGAACTCATCTCGAACGAGTGTCAGCAAAGTTGTCTGCAAAGGCCGGGGCTGGGAAGGGAAAAAAAAATTCCAGAGTGGGCTCTGCAGGAACAGAGGGTTCCCTCCAGGGGAGGAACAGGGGGCAGACACCACTCAACACTGCCAGTGTCCCCTGTATCACATGTAAGATCTCTAGTCCAAGCCAGCAAAGTCTGATCCCCTAAAAAGCAGGAAGTTAACGAAGCAAGCCCAATGCCAAGCCATCGTGGAGTACCCTACATTCCCACGCCTCCAAAAAACAAGCTTTAGAAAACCCAATGTCACAGCGTTTGTTATCATTTCTATGCTGTTGTAATTAGCAAAAGAGAATATAAGCAGCAGTGGCCATTCCTGATACTTGTAGACCTCCCTGGAGACCCTCCACCATCTCACAAGCTCATTTATTTTTAACAGCAGAAGGCTCACACACACATTTTGAAGCACAGTCAAGGTTAATTTTTTTTTTCTTAAAACAAACAAACATTCTTTGTGAACTGGACAGTGTTCACTGTGGTATACAGACATTTCCTTTGCTCTCCAGCCCTGAAACTGAAAACGAGAAATATAGTAATATAGGAAATATCCTTAAATATACACACATGTTTTCCAAACATGCTCCCAAGTTAAAAAAAAGGGACTGAAAAGTCATGCTCACACAGTGTGAATCACCTTCATTCTAACACTGTTTATTTAAACCATTTTAATTTCTGCAAAATTTCTTCTAGGGAAAGGCATAATAACTCAACACTATTGCACAAAAATTTAAGTTTTTTACTAGTGTATCTGCCATAATATACTCCACCTGGCTGATACAGAAGTCCCTTATCCATAAAATTTTAAATTTAAAATTTCACCTAGGAATATCAGAAGCAGCCAGAAGGCCACATGATCCAATAGCTGTAAGAAATAAGCCTAAAAGGCCTTTAGGATTCCTCACGGTACCTCTGTGTTCTAAACATTCATTGTTGCTCCTTCCTGACACAAGACAGAAGTGAAAACATCTGAACAAGAGACTTCCTCAGTAAGTTGAGAGGGAGGGATTTAAGAGGGCAGCAGTGAGAGAAAGAATGGGAGTGCCTTAACTATCACATCAGCAGGCATAAAAAAAGAGTCAAGACTAAATAAAAAACATAATACAAAACTTGTGCAAGTGGACTCTTAATCAAACAGGAATATTTTCCATTGGTGAATTCAAAAACATATTCTTTTTATGGAAGTTCAGAGCGGGCTGACCAGGAGTTGTCCAGAAGTGCCTGAAAGCAGAGCTGCACACAGACAGCTGAGATCCAAGGCCAAGAGGCATCTGATAAGACAAAGGGAAGGATGTCCCTGTTGGACACATGGGAGCACCCCAAAAAACAACAGTCACAGCTACCAACATAATCCTTTGAATCAAAGGACTTCTGTCACACCAAAGGGATCTCTCTGCCAACATTTCCCCAGATGCTGCTTTGCCATAATAAAGAGAAACCTTCCTGTGTTGTAGGACTGTAATCCTTGACCTGCTCCTCTGGAGCATCTCCTCCTGATCTCAGGGAAGAAATGATGGTGTGTGTATTTCTACATATCCTACATTCTTGTCCAACACCGAAAAGCTGAATTACCTGGTGCGATGTTACCACGTTTTTTTCCCCCCCACGTGAAATATTTAAACACGGGGGACAAGAGGAAGTATTTCAAGAGGAAGCACATTCACACCACTAGTCATGAACTTTCTCCTGCGTGCACCATTTTGCACAGCAAAACTTCTGCTCTGCTAAACCGGATCTGATAAGGCAACTTAAACCCAAGTACTCCAAAAAAGAACCTCCTCTGTGTCATTCATACTTTTAACTTGACGTGACTCGCCTTCAACACTGAAGTCAGACACACATCTTTTTAGCAAAGTCACTAGTCCTCTCACCGTTTTTATTGTCATTGTTACACTTGAACAAGCTAGACATACTATTTTTGGAAATAGTTAAAACTAAATCTAGTAATAAATACCACTGCCCTCTTTATACATCTAAAATACTTAATGGAAACTAAGGATGGATCCAGAATTAAGGTTTTGGATTTGAATACAGTCCTCACCAGGACAGCGAATGAACGCTTCAGAAAACACGTAAAAAAGTTATACTACACTTTTGAAAAGTTTAGAGTTAACTGCACCTAGAACAACATGCCTGTTTAAGAGGATATTGATGTTAGCAACCACTTTGAGTTAATCAAGAAACCTTTCTGAAGGAGGCTTGGTAATACACTAGCACTTTAATCTTGCATTGGGCACTTCATACTTGAAAAAACTAGTCTACTTGACTCCAGGAACACTTCCTGTACCAGATTAGAAAAAAACAATAATTAAAACAAGAAGCAATGCAAGTCATTCACATAGCATACAAACAGATAAAGTACTAAGATTATTAAAGCCTTACAGTAAAACAAGTATTATGAGGCAGAATGCAAGCAGCCATTAAGAACTGCAGAAGCAACAGTACTTTTATACTTATTTGCCATTATGTGGTTTGTTCCCAAGTAATTTCCCTCCACTGTGGAATTCTACAGTGAAAAGCATTTAAAGTAAGTTGTATGAAGGACTGTTCTGACAGAAGTGTTGAAAATAACAGTTTCTAGTTACATAACAGACATGACCTATACTGAGTCTCATCACTAACAAAAATACCCCCCTGCCTCGGTTCTGAGGTGTTAACCAACGTGTGTGATCCTGAACACACAATTTACGAAAGCTTTTCCAAGTCATCACGAAGGAGCGAGCCCAAATTTATTTCAGAAGAAAGCTCTAACTCCTCCTAACAACCCTTTACTCCAGCTTTCAGTGTAGGTGTTACTAGCTGTAAGAACCAAACAGCTTTTTTATAGCAACACCAAAACACTGCATCTTTAAAACGAAAGAGCTACCTGCATTTTATTTGAATGCCAATACATTAATCACTTCTTTGCAGAAAGCCTTCCTCCTTCAAGCGTGGCCACAACATCCACGTTACACGTGACGTCCAAACGATGGTCAGCTCAACATCCAGTGGCAGCTGTGCCCTGCTTGAGAGCTGTTCCACTGCCTGTGCATCCTTTTGGTTACTGTAAATTGGACTAAACACTTTAGTAGTCCACACCTCCCAGTCAGCAACTAAAGGGAACAGATCCTTCTGAACCCACACCGAGCATCTCAGCAGCATTCACAATATATCTGCCCAGTAAGGTCGAGAAGCCTGAAAAATGAAGACAAATACTCTCATGGTGCGGTTTTATCACGCTGTCATTCTAACCAGCAAGAACATGTGCAACCATTAAATAAGCTCAGTGCAGTAGCTTAAAATAGTTTCACATGCCAGCACAAATAACAGTTTGCTAAGAGAGCAAACAATAGCCCGAGCTGGCTGGCTGAGTAGCATGTATGTGTGAAAAACTAAAGTCTCTCTTCAGTTTCACAAGCTAAATGTATTTTCTGTATTTGCATCAAGACTGTTCAAAAGTCTACACCAAGCAGAAGTTAAAACACCTCGAGTCCAATTAGCTGTCTAGTAATATAAAAGGCAGTTCTTTCCATGTAAATTCAGCACAGAACTAACATGTTTGCTCTGTTTTGAAGCTCAAAACTACCAACTGACTTCTAAAACACCTGACCTTACTTGGAAGGCCTGTTTGGGGTATTAAGGGGGCAGGAATTAGTTCAGACTCCTTTTATGAACTCAAAAACCCTTACAAACACCAATCTATCCTTTGACACACTATTTAGCACTTCTTTGGCTACTCTTTGATTCTGCTCCATCCCACAGGCACAATGCTACAGAACCATAAAAAAATGGCAAATATATCTAGCTAATGGTAATAGCACTAAAGACAGTAGGTTTTTTCCCTTAAGTTATGTCTGTGTGACTGAAATTCAGAACCGACTGACTTCAACCCTCTTCAACCCTTAGTTTCATATACGTTATCTCAGAGGAGGATGGGTGGAAAAGGGAGGAGCAGTGCGGAGGCCCACGCAGGAATGAGGAACAGGAAAAATGCAATTACTTTATCAGAGCCAATCCCTTTCCAAGGTTTAGATATATAGTTTGTAGGAAGTTATCGATATAAGGGAGGGGAAAAAAAAAAAACCAACCTTCTACTAGTTTTCTAATCAAGTCTCTTAAACCATTAGTGTTTATCCACTAAGCAGGAGCTTAGAAAGTTGCCTTACAAACTACTACCAAGCATAACTTGATACAAATAAAGGTAGGGTAGTGACTTAAATTAAAATCTGCAAAAGCTAAACTCCGTATTCAGAGAGGGTCGGTGCCTTCAAGACTGTCATGACAGCGAACTGCTCAGCCACGTGCCTCTTCCCTTCCCACGAGTATTCTCGGCACGCTTGTTTAATTAACCACCCCTCCGACCCGTCCGGGGTGGGGCGGGGGGGGAGGTGGTTGCTGCGTGCCGGAGAAACCTCCCCGCGATGAGCTCGGGGCCGGGCCCCAGCCCCGCACACCCCGCAACGGGGGGCTCCGACGGGCATTTCCAGCGACAGCGCCCGGGAAAGCCTCCCCGCGGCCTCCTCCCCTCCCCTTCCCCGGGAGACGTGGCCGGGCCGCCGGGGGACGGGGCCCGCCCGCCCTCACTCACTCACAGGATGCCGGAGCAGGAGGTGCACACGAAGCTGCCCACGGTCATGTCGGTGTAGGTGGGGCCGCGCTGGTCGCAGTCGAAGCACTTGCGGTTGGGCGGGAGGCTGCTCATCTCCCGCAGCAGCTTCAGGTGCTTCTCCTCCTGCTTCCGCTTGGCGCTCGCGGCCATGGCCCCGCCGGCGAGGGGACGGCCCGGCACGGCGCCGGGCCCCGCTCACAGCCCCGCGGCGGCGGCGG
>VXAW01005015.1:77211-93785 GCA_013399735.1 Tyrannus savana
AAATATCAATAAACAGCGCTGTTCGCCTTTCCTCGGGGAGGAAGGGATGTCCCCGCTGCCCAGCGAGGGTGCTCCAGCCGCGCCTCCCCCTTACACCACGGGGTGAGCGCCAGGCGGGCCCCGCCGCCCCTCACTCAACCCAGGGCTGCTCCGTGAGGGAACGACCAGCGCTCCGGGTGTCCCTCTGTCTCCCAAAAGTCTGGAAATGCAGTCACGGAGCCCCTCTTCCCGGGGGATCCCCAGGGAGGGCTGCCCGGGGGTCCCGGCGTGGGGGGTGACCCGGGTTCCGTGAGGGTCTCCAGGGCGGTTCGCAGCAGCAGGATTTGTGAGAACACCGCTCTCACTGTCTCTGGGGTTTTTTTTTGTGGCGGAGATGAGAAGTGCTCAGTGTCCTCCTGGGAATTGGGCTGTGGGTGCCCGGCTGGCCGCTCCCCCCTCAGGGAGAGCAGGGCCATCTGTACCCCAGAGGAACCCTCGGCTCTGGCTGGAATTCAAACCTCAGTGTTCCTTACCGAGATGCCCAAAGGAATGTTTTTCAACAGTGCGCAAAATTAATGTTAAAAAAAAAAAAAAAAAGTTAAGGCACTTTATAATTCGGTGATTCGATTTGCAAAACTGCCTGGCAACACTCGGCGTGTTTAAAATCTTTTAAGGTTTAATGATTCCCCGTGCATTGTATTTAGGGTCAAGTTTTGTGTCTCTGACGTCGGTACACACAGGAGCAGGATCTGATCCACTCTATTTTCCTCATAGTTTAAGTTAAAAAATCTAGGACTGGGTGTTCAGCATCAGTAATTTGGCATTTCTCTTCTGATTCCTCTGGATATGCTGCTTTACATGAGCTGATCAACCAGTTTTAAGTTTTAAACTCAGTGAATGCAATGCTCTCTCTTTCTTTTTTTTTTTTTTTCCTAGTATGGATGGCAGAAGATATTCATAGTGAAAAATAAACATCTCTAAATCATTAAATAATCACCAGTCCTTAAATAACATTCTTAAAAGCAAACAGGAAATATTTCCAATCTTTTAAGGACCAAATTCTCACCGCATCCTCTAATTTTTCACTTCTCTCTAAAATGCTGCTCTTCTTGTTATTCAGAAGATTTTCTTCTCTTTTTTTTGCCTTTTACAAAACACGCTATAACACCGTAGCTTTACCAATAACCTAAACGCCCTAAAGTAGACGACCTAAATTTAGGGGGGGGAAAAAAAAGTTTCAAGGTTAAAAAAACAAGTTTGGGTTGGTTTTTTTTTTTTTTTTCCTGGAAAGCCTCTTTGGAGAGCAATGATTGGCCACACACCTGCTGCAGCAAGAGTCGCTACAGACAGCCAGGTTTTGTTTCAGCTGGAGCCAAAGGTGGTTTGGAACCGCAGCGAGAACATCCAGCTTCAACTGCTCCTGTCATGAATGTGCTCACGTGAATGCCACACAGGAACAGTTGTTAATAAAAACAACACCACTGTCATTGACACTGTCATTGCCAGGAAAATGCAGAACTGAGCTCCCAGGGAAAATCCCAGTCCTGTTCAATCGCGAAGCTCAATAGGAGTCCTTTAGCCCTAATTTGTTCTGTGAAGTTCTGCCCTTATTCAGGCATTTGATAAGCCTGTCAAACCAAGATAGGCTTTTGCTAGCAGATAAATTACCTTTGTTAATGTTAATTTGGTTTAGAATCACTCTTTGTAAATACCAAGCCTCTCCATTCTGTATCTTATAAAGCAAATTTACCCCAGGAAACTACAGAATGGGACTTCAGGCGTGTGTGAGGATACACCCTTTTATAGATACCCCTAAAATCTGTGGGATTAATTCCCTCCAAACAGCTGGCCTATGTATTCTCTAAATCACTAACAGAAACAATCCACAAATAATACACACGAATAAAAACTCTACTCTTCACCTTTTTTTCTTTTTCATAATACATTTTTCTGTTTCTCTGCTGTAGAACCCGAATTTCCTTTCCTGCAGCTTCTCTGTCAAAATTAATTCTTCATTCTCTCCTCCCAGTGACCAGAATTTTGCAGTTGGAAATATACTGGCCTGCTGTTTATTCCAAAAGTGCTTAATCCCTGCTGCACCTGCTACAGCTTTTAGCATTAAAATTGTTCTCCTAACAAGAGGTGAACTGTTGATTTTTTTTTTTTATGCTTCCAATGTTTCTCTTCACATAAAAAAATAGAACTTAAAATTGCAGTTGTGCATATTAATATCAGAAAGATGCTGCTTCGTTAAGCTCTTAAATATGGGCCAATAGGGTATAAATTATAATATACAAACACATAATCTAGGGGATTTTTTGTCAGGACCAAAAGAAACAAGAGTCTAAGAATGTACATTGGGGAGATGAATAAGACGTTCTCTGTTTGCCTCTAGGATTGAGGTCAATAATATCCATTTTAAAGCAATTAACCCAGCAGGATAAGTGACGTGAAAATTATCATGCTGAAAGGCTAATGGGCTATTAAATCCATCTTGCTTCACCACTGATGGGCATACAAAATTAATCCTGGGATTAGGTATATCGGCTCGGTGGTAAACTGCTACTGCAATATTTGTATAGGAAGGGTTTTCTGAAAATATTAAGAAAGAACAAGGCCAGAACGTTCACTGATATACTCTGCTCAAGATTCAGTCAGCTGAGCATAAATTACTGCATCTGTGCCTGGCCTTATTTAATCAGCAGCTTTTTATTAATGAATAGATGCATTTTGATAAGAGATCAGCACAAGAGAAAGCCAGAGTAATGTTTATATAAATCATGCTGCCTGTTGACAGTTACTTAAATCTGGACAACTTAATGCAAGCAAATGGTCAGACAAAAATGACTGAATGTGAGAGGCACAAAAACAAGAGCTAGCAGAAGCAAGAAGTATCAAAAAGACCAAAAAACAGAGCCAGAAAAAGCAATTCTTCTTTAGATTCCTCTCTAAATAGTCTGACCTGTCTACAGCTTTTACAGTTTCTTAGTGAGATAGATGGAAGCTGGATAGAGTATCAGGCATTAATAGCAAGACACATATTCTCCTTAATGCAAAGCAAACTGGAATTTTCCAATTAATCTGAACAAAGCAGACAGGTTTTTAAGCAGAGGGC
This sequence comes from Tyrannus savana, assembly GCA_013399735.1. Taxonomy (NCBI): domain Eukaryota; kingdom Metazoa; phylum Chordata; class Aves; order Passeriformes; family Tyrannidae; genus Tyrannus; species Tyrannus savana. The sequence continues at coordinate 80,306 of VXAW01005015.1, forward strand.
CATAAAGGTGTAAAATGTCTTTCCAAAGTTAACACAACAGGTCAGCGTCAAAGGAGGTTGAAAAGCCTGAAGTATCTTTCCTCTCTCAGCTTAATGTTCTGTGCTGGGTAATTGCTACAAATGAAGGTTCTCTTGTAAATGATAATTTAGATGAGCTTCTTCCAGTCATTAACTTTTCTAAATTTAGTGGAAAATTTGAATTGAAATTAATCGAATCGGAGACATCCTAAAAGTAGTGTTATTAAAAACATGATTCCTTTTGTCTGAATGAAATCTATTACCTTGATGTTTTGTTGTATCCACTTGAAGTTTTTCAGTGGGAAGGACTGAGATTTCCTGGCTGGACTCCCCTGTACACCAGTTATCCTGTACACCTACCTGTCTTCAATTTTTCAAGTTAACTAAACAATTGACATCTCTCTCATGGAAATGCTCTCCTTAGGCTTCCTTCGTCTTCTACTCTTCTCATTCTTCTCCTAAAACAAACAGAAAAAGCATATCTGTTGATCAGATTAAAAAATAAAATTCTTAGAATGAGTTTTAGCTGTTTAGGGAGTTGTTCAGAAGAGTGAAGAACTTCTGTTACTGAAATTGTGCCTGCAGTTTTTGACTAAATACTGTGCTCTCCTGGCTGAGCTGGATCTTCTGGGGGCCTGCCTAAAATGACAATTGTTTTACTGCCTAAAGATCTACAAATTCCTTCAGGCACCACGCTCAGTGAAAACAGATCTGCCTTTATTTCAGTGGGGGATTTGTGAGTGCAGGATTGTCCCAGCTCATGGTGTAATCCAGTCGAGTTCAACAGGACATTCTCATATCCAGGGAGGACATTTCAGCAGATGGACTTATCCTGAGGCTGCAGGAATTTTTAATTTCCCAATTTCAGTGAGAAATTCCGAGGAGACATGATTCACCTGCTGCTTTCCAGCTTGGTCACTGATGTTGAAAGGTCATCAATATTTCAACCCTGCCCCTTTATCTGACACAGCTCTCCAATTTCCATCATGCCTGAAGTGCACACGATCACATTCCAGTTTGTAATCACAGACTAGTTAGTGGAAAGAACATGCCTATATACAGTTGCAGGGAAGGCAAAACATCTGTCATGGGAGTATCCTGCATGCAAGGTTTTATTTTTAAGTTCATCTTAATAGTATCTTTATTTTTATGGGCAGAAGAGAGAAGTTGTGGAACTGATATGAAGAAAACAAGGATACAAAAACCCTCAACTTTAGGAGACAAAGAGGCAAAAGACAGACCTCGATGGTGGAAAGATAGTTCAGCTCTGAGTTCTAAATTAGAAGAGGGAGAGACAGAATCTAAACAGACATCTAAACCACCCAGAACTTCTGTAGTATTTGGCTACATAAAGTGCCGAACCAGGAAATGCTCTCCCAGAAATCTGAGCAGGAACAACTTAATTTCCCCATTAAAGTTTAAAAACAGAGGTTATTTCCTGACTGACAAATGAGATTTATATTTAAAGCCCAATGTATTTTGAAGTTCAGTTCTTCAGTACCTTTTCCACTTGATGCTAAGCATTTCCTGCCTGTTTTCTGTAAAACTCCCATGGGAATAAAGAGAGGCCTTTGTTCCTTCCCACTAATGAATCTAAATTATTGATTAGCCAGTCTAATTTGTGGAAACTGCTATTGGCTAATGCTGTCTTAGAACTGCCTTAGATTGGGCAAAAAGAATTACAGGTAATTTGACAAATATCTTCAGTGAGGGAAATAATATTAAAATAGACAGGAGAAGTAGCATGCTCTTTTGTTTGCAAAATCAAATCAATGAATAAAACGAGTCTCAGAATAACTAAAAATCATGGAAACATCCATCTGAATTTGAAATGAGGTGCAAAAGAACAGTGTCTTAGAGTAAAACAATGGAGATGGACATAAAACAGTGAAATTTGGGAAAATAGAGCTTTTTAGATGTCAGACTCTCAAACACAAGAATACAGAAGACAATCAATGTAATGTGAATATGGGAAAATTAAGTTTTCCAGTCACCCCATTTCTGAAAGAAGATATTTTAGAAGACAACTACAAAAAGAAACCTGATTCTATGAACTTCACTATAATGTCTCTCATTGCTGTAATTTAAAATCTGAGACATCGTCACCAAGATTTTTTCCACTAATCCTTGAGAATTTCTCTTGTTCCAAGAGCAGAGGGAAGGGCTTTATTTTTGACTGGTGGCACTAGCAGGTTAAAGCACCAACAAGATGTACAAAACTCAAAAAGACCCCCCAGAGAATGCAGCACAGGCCAGTGCAGTTGCAGTGGACAGATGTGGATAATCCTGGTGGCTGCAAATATCCTCTCAGGGGAGGTTTTCTGCAGGAGAAGCCTCATCTCAATCCGTGCATGGGAAAAACACAGCTAAAACCAGTAGCATTTTAGCACTTTCTCTCCATGCCATTTATTCCAATTGTTTAGAATAACTAATTTAACAGGGAAAATTAATCCCAAGACATTCAGTCCTCTTGTACCTTCTGCTGTACAGCAAAAGAAGCCTTTTTCATGACACAGCAGGAGTGTTGAATATTTACTAGTTACATGCTTAAATAAATTAAACCCAACAACAAAACAACCACCAGAAACAATCAAAGAATTAAGGCACAGTAATATTCCACCTACTGTGTTTTGGCAGTGGGAAAAGAATTAGTGTTGAGAATTTTGCTGCAGCCTGACTAGAGCAAAACCTGGTTTTGGTTTGTAGACAAGGAGTTAACAGAAGAGAATGAATAAATACCCTGAAACAGTATAGTGAATGAAAAAATTGGGATCATGGCTGCTCAGAACATAAGGAGAAGTGTCTTACTGAGATGAGCACAGAAATTTTAGAAATACACCCCCTGATGTGCAAGAGATTTTAAAACAAATTAAAAACAAAACATCAAGGTCCTCTAGACTGCTATGGGTGAGAAAAATTGTAGGGGAAAAGGAATCTGACAGTTAATAGATTATCACAAATATGGAAACAAAAGTACTACAGAAGCTTTAAGGGAAGCATAGCATTTTTTACAAATTAGGACTCTTATTCAAGTCTCTTGTAAAATTGTTAGAATTTGTAACACCGCTACTAAAACTTTTTTAGAACTCTCCGAGTCCACCTTGACTGTCCCAAACCATCAAGATCCACCTTAGGAATGCACAGAGGTTTTACATCCTGCTCCTCCTTGTGCCTGGTTGGGAGAGACCTCAGTGTTTTACTGCTTTCAGGTCTGATCTATTCACAGCCAGCTTACAAACAGTGCTCTGATGGCAGAACTACCCCTCGGGTTCTTGTCCCCTCCCTGCAGGTGCCCCCTGTGCCCGCAGATAATGCCCGACCGAAATGTCCCACGTGCAGGCAGGAGACAGCAGAGCTGAGCCCGGCCTGCCCATCAGCTGCCCTGTCCCCTCACAGCCTTGCTGATTCAGAGACAGGAGCGTTATCATCCAAAATGAAAACAATTTAAGCAAAGTAACAATGTAGAAAGGTTCCATTAATTAAAAATTTCCATTGTTTCTAGCTCCACGTTTGCCAGGGTGAACTCTTGTTCTACACTCCCACTCTTTCCCTCATGGGCAGAGATGGCCGTTTTAACCCACCTGCCAAAGGGTTTAATTCTTATTCTATTTCCTCACTATAAACTGAGCACCTAACTGTCACTGAATGATCAGATTCCTCTCAGCAATCTCAGTTTTGAATCAGTTTTACAATCTCCAAAATGTGTTTTTTTTCTTTGCTGGAGCCCCTCAGCGCTGCCAGGCAATGCCCACAGTTGCCCTCAGACCCCTCGACGGCCAATTTTCATCCCCCTGTACAACGAAATCCAAATAACCTTTTGTTCATGGTGGACTCTTTGGAATGGCATCTTCATCTGCAAAGGATGTCTTGTCATTGGGTATTGTGCTTCAAAAATGGAAATTATCTTGAAGCAGAAAAAGCACTCCTTGCAGGTTTCAGAACTCATCTGGTAAGAGCCAGGTAACTCAGCAGTGGGTACTGGCATTTGCAACAAATCCCTTCTGCAGTAGAGGGAATTTTTCTCTAAAGGAAGATTTTGAAATGTATTCCAAATTTTATCAAACTTTATCGTTATTTTTGTTATCATTGGACCCTTGAAGTTTTTGGTTACTAGGAAATTATGAATACGGTACTCTTAACCAAGAAAAAAAATGTCCAAATTTGTTATTTTTAAACAGCCTGGTTTTGTCTCTCATGAGGTAATGATATCCACAAAATTCAATCTGATCCATCATCATCTCCTAAACACTTGATCTTACAGCCAAGCTCGCAGTGGGCAGTCAAAATAAACAATCAGGAACCAACAAGTTCAACAAGAAACTTCCAGAGAAATAAAACACGAAATAAACAAGCTAATTCCGAAACCTGTGAATAATTAACAGTTTGCTACTGGTCTAGATTTCCATGACCTTCAGCAGCCTGCCTGCTGGCTGTTCCCAGCCCCTGGGAGAAAAATATGCAATGTTGTGGCTCCTGGAGTGAAATGGAGTGGGCTTGTGCATCTACAGTCATCCTAAAACAATCAAAGCAGGAGCAGCAGCAATAATAAATTGCCATGGGGGGGATCTGCAAAATGCCAGTATGAATGTCATCTTATTTTTTTTATTTTTTTCCCTTCTCCAAGCGTTGTCTCGTTGCCTGGTGGATACAGGTTGTTGAAAACTGCCTGATGGAAAACATGCTGGTGAAGCATCACATGACGTTTGAGACAGAAATGAAATATTTAACATACATTTCTACTGCAAAAGAAACATAAAAGCAAAACTGAACTGTACTCTGATATTCCAAACAGGAAATGACAGGGAAATCACTCCAATCCAAACCTGGCAGTTCCCTAGTGATGAAAGCCCAATCAAATTATAAAAGGAGCTCTACCAAGCTCATTGCCACAGTCACTACTTGAGGCAGAAGGTCTGTGAAATGGAATAAACAGCCTCCAATCACACACTTTTAGATTTGGCAACCATATTTTTCCTGAGGGACTATAAAAAAAAAAATATTTTGTAAACGTTTTCGGTTCCCATCACTTGAAATTAAAGAGAATAATTTCTGTTAACGCTCAGCTAGCACTCAACTAACGAAGCCGTTTTCTCTCTGGAGTCTTTTCCTCCTCAAACATTCTCTGACATTGGAATTATTTTCACAGATTGCTTTGTTAGTTCTATTGAAATAATCCCTAAAATAACCAGATTTCTGAACAGGTAGGAATCATGAAACTATGGAATCTGTTGCCAGAAGCAAAGGCCTACAGCTGACTATTGTCTCTCTGCTGAAATAACTTGCATTAAACAGCGTTAAGTTTCTCTGAAGATGGACATCAAAACATTTTTTCAGAACTTTTTTTCAAGATTTAGAAATGCTACAAAATATTGGCCGAGTCATTTTAATGACTGTTGAAAATACCATCTCTAATAGGCACATCTACCTACAGATGTGATTCATTTCGGTTTCCTGTGTCAAGTAACCAAAATTGAGTACTTTAAACCAAAATCATGCCTTCAGGACAAAGAACATTAAACTGAAAAGGTCAGGTAATGACTCATCTAAAAATGCTGCTCAAGTTATTAAAACAAATGTTGCTCTGATTTATAAAAACATCCCAAACTAATCAAGAGAAAACACGGGGCTGCAGAGCTATTAAGATGCCCTGTAAAGGGGAGCTCTCAAGCACGTGCAAATCTTGAAGAAATTTTAATCTCCTTGGAATTCAATGCAAAATTCCCCAAATGTCAATAAAATCAAGATTTCTTCTGCTAAAGAACATTGGCATAAGGACAAGCGAGCACAACTGGCAATGAATAGTTCCAGAGGTAAGACATACATTTTAATTTCCATATCAGAAAAATGAGGTTCTGCAATTGTCCCCAGCTGGAGCAACGGGAGCAGAAGATGTAGGGCATCTAAAACCTCTCTAGGAAAAGGATCCCACCACCCAGCTGTGATGGGGATGGAGTGTTTGATGATCCAGAGTGTCCCTGACAGTCAAACAATGCCTGCACTGCAGCAATTCAGGTAACATGTTGGAACATAAACCTGCAAGTCCAAGAGCAGAGTCACCAGCAGAGCTGCCACAGAAGAATTACACTTCTCACACAAAAATAGAAAGGGATGATAACATTTACCTTCTCCCCAGAGCCACCACTGTCCCAAGGAGGACCAGCCCCAGTTTTCAGGAGCACCCCAAGGAGCTGCATTTGCAGCGTGCCCGTGATTTGAGGATCCCCAGCAGCCCTCGGTGCTCTGGTTCTGTCACACAGATCAGCTGTGTCCCCTGTGCAGCCTCACACTGTGACAGTGGCTATTTACTGACCCACTGGTGAGAGCTGTACCTTCCATTTCTCAGGCAAACTGAAATGGGAAACAGGAAAAACCAGCCCTTGGATCAGTGGAATCGATCTAAGACAGAAACAACCTTTCCTGGCAGAGGGGTGTTTGCATCTCCACACTGACTGCATCTCAATATTAAACTTCAAAGCTCTGATGTAAGAAAAACCAAATAGTTTAGAGCCTCTTCACCACAGCACTCAGTGAGGCTGAGGACAAGGAAAAGTAGGGCTCTTCTAATGCTTCTGTACCTGCACCATCCCTCTCCCCCTGCCCTGCAAAACACAGTGACAACAACACACCTTTTGATGTTTCGAATTCTTCACGGCTTTTTATAGCAGCATCACACCAGAGCACCTCATTTCAATTTTTGATTTATCACAAAACCCAGGAGTTTGTTATAAGAAATATCAATAAATGCTTTAACTTTTCACCAGCAATTTCAAACTCTGAATTAACACGGAGATAACTGTGAATTGATTGTGTTTTAATCTCCTTTCTTTTAAGTCACAGCAACAACTAATACAGGAATTATTACTGGGCTATTTTTTTTTTAAGAGAAAAGGACAGCAAAATATCTGGTTATTGTAATCACAAGAAGTTGCAGTTGAAAACAAGGGGAAAAAACAGAATGCTCAGTCACATTACTGACCTGCCAGAGACCCAGGAGCAAAAGCACAAACTGAGAACAGTAGTGATTTAATAACAGTGTATGAAAGCATATTAAAAAGTTTTTCTCCAATTACTTAGCTGGGACCAGTGCAGTAGAACTTCCCTCACCTTTCCTAAAATAAAATCACTTTTAAAACACTCTCCAGAAAAAGACTGAGGATGCAGATGACAGGAACAGAGTAATCCAAGGGCACTCACATGTTGAATTTATCTAACATTTGGAGAAAAAGCAAGTCTAGGCTAAAATCAATAGCAAAACTACCACTGCATTATGGATTACATCCACTGCAATGGATTAATCACCAGCAGTCCATTTATTCCCTAATTCAACTGATACTGTGTCTAAGCATATGAGCATACTTTTGTGAATCAATACAGAGGTCACAGAAAGAAAGCTAAAAAAAGGGTTAGCATAAAATAAATACTGTATCTTTGCCAAAACACAGCTGTTAGTACATGAGGCATCATATTTTAAGTTACTGCAGAAATGTTGTTGTCTTATGTTCTGGTTTACCGATTTTTCACTTGACAAAAAAGTCTTGATTAGGAGACAAGGTTTGAATGAGTTAAAGGAAAGAGAAATGCAGATGCAGTGACAGGAATATCTGCAACAGGTAAGTCTAAAAGGTATTTTACAGAAAAGCATGATCCAAGTTGATTCTGGAGATGATGTTAACCCATTCCAAAATTCCATAAATGCTGAAAAACACAGCCTTTCCTACTGTTAGGTAACTTTACAAATACAATATTCATAATCAACACCAGCAGCTCTCAAAGCACTTTTCAGACAACAAAACCGTCCTGGAATTTCACAAACGATGTTTCTGAGCTGCCATTTCCTCCAGACTTTGTAGATACCCATTTCTGTAAATCTAAACAATCTTTTAACACCACTTAGATATTGTTTATGGCTGCTGATTCAAAAAAAACAAGGAAAAAAAGGGTATTAATCTGAAGTGTGTAAATTATCCCACTACTACAACTGTAAATCCTGAAATATATGCTTAATTTGCCAGAAGCCAAAGCACAGGTACCATATAAAATGTTTTGACCTTTGAAAGCTTGAAAATAGGACACATTTTCTTACAAAAACTCATTTTTCACTCACACCTCTATAAAAACCCAGTCCTTTCTTTCCATGTCCCCAAACTGCCTTTCCATTTGAGCTGAATATATTCCATACATGTGCCACACAGTAAACTGCTTCATCTTGCATTACTCAGCTTTTTTCAGCACAGTATTTATTCAGTAATCCTCTTCTCCTATGACCTAGGCCCATATTCCAAACTATAAAGCCACAGTAATCAGACCTTAAATATTTTGTAAAAAGACCAACTGCCAGAAATTGGCTTTTTTTCCTCTATCTCAAAATACATTAATATGTATTTAAAAAAAAGAGTAGGTAAATCAGACTTTGGCTGTAAAAAAAAAAACCACCTTCACTATTGCCCTTTTAAAATAGGTAAAGAGAAACAACCTCATCTGGAAATTAAAAATAGCACGAGTAATTTTACCATCTTTTCAAATTTCGCTGCTATTCCCCTGGAACAGACTGATCTTATTGGCTTTGCTTATGTAAGCAGTAATAGATTACCTGGCTGGAATTTTTCACTTAAGCTGTTTTATGCACATTTTATGCTCCACTGATCTCTCTCTGCTCTCCTTTTTTTTTTTTGTCTTGCAGCTTTCCCACCAGCCACCCCCCAGCAGGGAGGCTTTGCCGCTCTCCTGCCACCTCAGCGTTTTGTAAATGGGTAAGGTGCAGGTCACAGCCAGGCTGGAGACGCTCCTGGATCACAGGCAGACACTTCTTCTGCTTGGACACCCCCATAAATCTGTCCCCAGCAGCAGAGCCAGCGCTCACTGGCACGGCAGGGCCGGGAGGGAACGAGCCACGGGGACCTCCAGCTGCCAAATGTCCTCCAGTAATCCCAAAGGGATGGCTGTTGGACACCAACATCAATTACCTGATGTCTTCCTTGGCTCACAATGGGATAAAACAGGAGACACTTCCTGAACCCCTGTCCTACATCCAGTTCTTCCTTTCGGGGCTCAGTCCCAGCTTGTCACAGACTCACTCATTTTTTGAAGAGAACTATTCTAAAAGAGCCACAGTCCTCACCCATCTGCAGCCCTCTGGGACACATGCTCAGTTTCTATGGCATTTAACAGGAATATCATGCAGGTAAGGTACCTGAGTTATTCCTAACTGTCCTTCCATCTATTTGGAGTTGTATTAAAATAGCTACACATAGTGCAAACAAAACACTGATTTCACTGAATCCAGTACTTCAGTCATGTGATCACTAAACAGGAGAAGTACCAAAAAGAGAAAAAGAACAGAAAATAAGAAAAACCTTATTTTATAGCCTGAACATGAAGTCCTGTTCCCCAATTTCTGCACGTTCAGGCCTTCATGATCCTTATTTTCACTTATTTCTAGTTTTGCAATAGAGACATTTTTATGAATTTTAGAAACCTTTCGTGCTCCAGCAACAGCAACCAATGTGCATGGCAAATAAAATTTGCATGCAAGCAGTAAGACCTCAAAAGTTTGGATCACCACCAGTGTCAGCATCATCATCTCATTCGATGTTTGCACAAGCTTAAGGACAAGCGAATCCAGATGCAATCCAAAGACTGATGCTGCACACAGAATTCAACTCCTCTTATTAACAGCCCTCTCCAAATAATCTCCAAGGAAGCATCCATGAAATCCATTTCTAGACAGGTTTTGTCACATATCACTAAACATCATTAAAAAGGTGGTATTTGTAAAAACTCAGCCAAAAGGCAAAAGTTCACATTAAGGATATTTTTTTTTCTGTTTAGAAAAATGAGAAAATATTAAACAATGTGCAAAACAGAAAGACTTTATTCATTTTAACACTGTATTTGTTTTGAAAGTCTCAAGCACTGCAGACCAGAAGAACAAACTAAATACATGTACATTCTGCACGGAAGGCTTTCTAATTCTTACGAGAAACCAGGGATGTCTTTTAGCATTTTAGCTGCTGCTGATTGCCTTCTGAGCTGCCAATCCTTGTTTGGGTTTTGAGTAGTCCCAAGGTCTCCTGTTCTCTGTGTACCCGTAGAGCTTCCGCAGGGCCACCCGCGCAGCCTCCTCCTCTGCAGCCAGCAGCGTCTCCCCAGGGCCTTCAGCCAACATCTTCTTGTCACTTGGGGAGAAGAAAGGAAAATTACAAACGTTTTCACCAGGAAATCATCAGCATTGCTGTGTACCACGAATAAAATAGATTGGTCTGTGAATACTGAAGGTGATTTCTATTACACGCAATCTGAACGTCCCTGTTGGTCTTTCCTGAAAAGTGACTGCATATTCAGCAATGGGAACTCAGATCAGGAATGTGTCCATTTCTTGGGACATCACCACTCTGTTCATTTAGATTCCCAGCATATTATGGATTCTTTACAGCATTCGATTTGTTAACCCTGTTAAAAACGTGCAAATTCCTTACTCTGGTTCCCTTAAACAGGAACTGAAATGTCTTTGCCTTGGCTCCTCCCCCAGTAAGGAAGCATTTTCAAACTGCTTCAAAAGGCCTGATAGAGAAGCTCTCTCTGTTATGAAGCACCTGCTCAGCTCTGTTGAATCAACACCTGTGGGCACTGAACGGGAGCAGTTCATGAAGGGACACCAGGGGTCCCAGAAGAAAAATAATCCAAGTTCCTTTCTCTTTATTAGAAGTTACATAAACCACAGCGTGGTAAATCAGAACAAATTAGGGCAGCCTTCCCAGGTGTTTATCTGCAGCTCATTCAGCAAAGCAGCAGAGATGTGGGTTTTGTCCTGCCCCAGAGAGGTGATGTCACCCTGGGGAAAAGAGACCTGACCACACCTGACACAAAAGCACCAGGGACAACTGGCACTTCCCAAGTCTTCCCTGGACACAGACACTCCTCTTGCCTAGTTTTCAGTGCCTGTGATTTCAAAATTAAAAACCCTCACTGGAATTTCTCTGGGATATAAAATGAGACTCTTCAATCCCTTGATGACTCCACCCTTCCCAAAGCCCTGGATAAGCGATCCCTCCACAGCCAGGCAGCTGTGATGTTCACAAAGCTCCTGTGACAGGTCACTCACAACACACACCCAGGCTCTCTGGTGCACCCCATTTAACCTCTGAAGCCCTTTAGTCAGAGACTGTCCATGCATCACCACTGACTGAGCTATGGCCAACACTCACAGGGCTGATTTTATATGGAACTCACCGTACGGTTTCTTTTCTCTAACAATTTGACCAAAAAGCACATGAGTAGAAAAGTAAAAGATCATCTTCCCTCCTCCCCTCTCCCCCAGTTAAATCCATGCCATTTTAAATTAATATTGTACTAACCAGTACAACCCAACGAAGTACACTGGCAGAACTGTGCTGACTCCCAGCTGCCTGGTAATTCTTGGCTCTGGAGCAGAGATATTCCTCTTGGTCAGCTCTTCCACCAGTAAGCCCATAGGATTTACAACTTCCCAGATCTCAAACAGGTCTTTTCCGATCAGCTGGGGAATTAAGAAGTCCTAAACAAGAAGAATTTAGAAGTTGCAATTAACGGCTTGAGCTTCTGGTGTCTCCCAATGAAAACACAGTGTGGCATCAACGCAGTTGACAACAAACTGTGAAATGAACGAGGCAGATGCCCCAGTGCCCCATCCTGGTGGGGCAGAGCTGATACAATGGGCAGCTCTGGCTCTGGTTTAGCTACTGACAGACGTGTGTCCAGGGGAAAGTCAGCCCCCAGACCCAGAGAAGGAAGAGCACCAGCCTGAGAGAGGACCTGTGACAACAGACGTGAGCAAGAGTTCAGCAACAGGCTGGGGCTAAGCAAGAACTTGGCCATCACATGAGTTCTGCACACAGGCTGGAGGGAACAGGCAAACCCTGAGGACTTCAACCTGTTTGGATTACTCTCTTCCCTGTACACTGCTGCTTGCTCTTAATGGTCTTGTATGAGAAAGAAGACTTTAACAAACACTTCTCCGTTGCAAAACTAAGTTAAAAGCACGACTGAAATGACAACAGCTACTAAAACTAGTTTGTTAAACTGAACTCAACGTTTTTGTATGAAATATCTTTAGGTGCTTGCACGCCTACACGCAAAACCTATAATCTCAGGCCCTGTTTATATAAAATGTATTTGTGTTTGGTTTTTTTCTTAAATTTGAGATATACGTGATCTCACATGGAATAATTTCGTTACCTGATAGTACAGTACATGGAATACAATGCTTTTCCTTAGCAAGTGTCAGCAAATATTAGTATCACCATTATAAATCAGAAGTGTGTGCTTCAGCCTGTGCTTCTTAATGACAAAAAATCCCCAACACAAAAACCCCCAAACCCCACCTGACCACCGCCACCAACCAACAGATCTCATNATATCACCATTGTAAATCAGAAGTGTATGCTTCAGCCTGTGCAAAAATCCCCAAACTCCACCTGACCCCCGCCACCAACCAACAGATCTCATTATCAAATTCTCTTGTTACAGGTACTGGCAATCTCCCCGGATCCCCTCTGGCCATCGAGGTACAAAACCAAGTTCCCTGGACGTACCCTGACAAAGACGCCCGTCCTCTCTGCCCCGCTGCTTTCCAGCAGGGCTCCTACCACCGCCAGGAACGTCCTCCGCAGCACCTGCGGCGGGGCGGGGAAGTCCCTGCAGAGCGCCAGGTCCTGGAGGGAGAGGTTTCGAGCCACGAACGAGACGAGCTCCTGCCCGGTGAGGAAATTCACGAGCGCTCCCACGCCCTGGGCGGGTAGGTCGGGGTAGGCGCTCTCGAAGCGCTGTGTGAGGTACGAGCGGGCGAAGCGCAGCCCCTGCTCGGCGAGCCCGGCGTTGTCCTGCAGGCTCAGCGCGACCGCGTCCTTGTCCACGCCGAGCTGCCGGCGCCGCTCCGCCTCGCCCTCCAGGTAACAGCGATTGACGAACGCCGTCTTGAGGAGCTCCAGGGAGAAGTCCTCCTGCAGGCGGTGGCCGAAGGCCTGGATCTCGGCGTGGTAATCCCAGTTGGGCTGCTCGGACCTGCGGGAAGGGCACCGGCTCAGGGACAGGGCGAGCTACCCGCGAGCAGCCCCGCTGCTCCGCGGGGAACGAAACCGCGCCTGAACGGCACCAAACCCGGCGTTTAAACCCGCGCCGTGTGGGTTCTGTATCACCCCCTGCCTGCCACGCTCAACCGGGGCCGCTTCGCCGACCCGCGGAGCCAAACCCATCCCTCTCCGAAGCGCGACGACACGGTGCCCAAACGTTTTGATTCTCCCGATTTCTGGGGCCGCTGTCGCATCCCTTCCCCGAGCGCCGCCCTCCCCCGCCCGGCCCTCACCGCCGCCGCGGCGGCGCCTGCAGCCGCTGCATCTCCAGGTACGCTCGGAGCCATCGCTTCTTCTCGGGGGGCGGCCCGGAGCCGAACGCGGCGCCCAAAGCGGGGCCCGGCGCGCCCCGCCCG
>VXAW01005015.1:94101-113940 GCA_013399735.1 Tyrannus savana
TCCCCAGGGGGAGGCGTTCCTGAAATCTCTCCGAGTGGCCATTCCCACGTGCAAGACCAAGTCCGGGTTTTGTGCCCTCAGGAGAAGCTTTATTTTTAAGTGTCGCCTGTACAGTTCTTTGTACAATCTCTCAACCCTCGTTTGCACCACCGGAGTTCATACAGTGCACCTTCAGCATAAAGGTCACGGTGTAAAACTCATGAAAATACAAACATGTGCAAAGCAGGCCTGGCCCTTCGTGTTGTCTTTCACTAAAAGACAAAGGCACGCACTTCAACATTCATGGTAAGAAAACAAGCCCAGCAAACACCCCAAAACAGCTGATGGAGTTACATAATACAGTAAACAAAGCTCAGAAACAACAGATGCCACAGCCATATGCGGAGAAGCCGAGGAAGCAGGGACAGCAGCCTGTGCAGCAGGGCAGCAGCCACACACCACCAAGAGGACACAGAGAGCTCAGGAAATGGAGGAGGGCAGCATTCTTTCAGGCAGTTGTGGTGCTGATACCAAAATCCTCAGGGCTCCTCATGCCGATGCTCCCGGAGCTGCCTGTCCTCACAGGACCAGCTGTGCTGGGCACCTGTGCTTGTCCCAGCCCAGGGGTCCCTCTGTGCAGAGGCAGCCCCGAGACTGTTCTGGGCTCTCTGTGCTGCAGGGTGAGCGAGGACAGTGCTGAAACGGGCTCTGGGTCCTCCTCTTCTGCAGCCACTGAGCATCATCATCTCTTCACCTGCCCGTGCACCTCTAGAGCCCAACAAAAGGTCCTGCAGAGTGGTCTGGGTCCAGCTGTGATTTGGTGTCACTGCACGCTGACAGGCTGTTGTTCCACACTCCCCGGGGAAGGGGCTGTGGCTGGGCAGCACTGCTGGGCAGGGGCACAAAGCACAAAGACACAGCACCCCCACACACTGTGTCTGCCAGAAAAGGTGCTGGATCATGGGATGAGCAGGGGATGTTTAAACTGACACAGTATGGGGTACACCAGGCTGGCTTCCCAAACAGGCAGGAGAAGGGAGCCTGCAAAGTCTGGCCCATGCCCACCTGCTACTTTGAAGCTGCTCAGGCCACCACTACTAGTTCCTTCAAAGTTTAGATGAAACCTCAAATAAATTTTCTTAAAACAATATTAAACAATGGCTTGGGGTTGGGTTTTTTTGAGAGTTTTATTAAATATACTACATCAATATCTTGTACTCCATTATCTTTTGACCACTCACAGACTGACTTGCTTAAAAACGTATTTTTTAGAAAAACATCTGCAAAATTAAACCTAAAAGGAAATACGTATTGCACACACCTCTGGACAATCTGCATGTTAGCAAAGAATTCCTTTTATTATATGACCCGAACAAGTACTTAAACAGGGAACATACTCATAAACAGGACACACTCCTTGATCATGGCACACCTCAAACTACTCGGACTAAAGGAAAACTAGTGCAATTGTTTAATTGCATCTAACAACAGAACAATAAAAATGTCTTTTAATTCCTTTGTTTTTGTATTTTTTTTTTTCCCCAAACCCATTCTACTCATTCTCTTCCCGCCACAACAAAACCTCCGGTGGTTAGTCCTGGAGATCACTCAAGAGTCATTCCACTGCATGAAGCAAACTTGCCGTGGGCTGATCCATGTTTACACAGAAGCATGCAAAGGAGGGTACTGCAGTATTTGCAATGCAAATCTATTAAATGTACAACTGAACAACAAGGTGTCCTTTTTAACACTGCAATTCTAGAGCCTTTACCTGTGGTGGAAGTTTTCCAGTGTACGAATTATAAAACAGCCATACCGATTTCAGAAACAGAAAGGAGGGATTTTGCAAATTGTTTGTGTTTTCAGCTGCTCAATCTTTCTGAGAGCCGTGTCTAGCGCCGAAACCAAAGCCAGCTGTTGAGTAGCCAGAAAGCTACAGTGATTGAGTACATGATCATTTCCCTCTTGGCTCGCTCTTTGTTCTCCTCTTCCAGAAGTTGTAGACGGCGATTAAGTTTGATTATCTAAAAACAAATAAAGGCTTTTAATACTTTGTTAAAAGCTGCCGGACTTTCTCTAGAAGCTTCTGAATAACTACGTTAGGATTAGCATCTCAAACGGAGGGATGTTAAACAGCTGATAATTTGACTTTCTATCTTCAGATCTTGCTGCCCCCAACACAGGATATGTGAGGGCAGTCCAGGAGGGGAACAGAGAGGATCCCCTGCCCACACCTGTTACAGATACCTTTGCAGTCACACAAAAAACCTGTTACCCCATTTTACCACCACGGCTTTGTCTTAATATTGCCAATGAATGTGCTTCACGTACCTGTCTTCTCAAGGAAGCAGCATCTACAACTGTCATGTCATCTGGCGTTCCCTCGAGCGTCGAGTCAAAGTTGGTGAGACCATATCTACCAAACAAAGCAGATGGCATTGCTGTCTCAGCCACACAAGGATTAGCAAGCACCACATTTTACCAACGTTCCAGTAGGTGTATTTTTTTGGTGGTGATGAAGAATTACAACATTTTTTGGCAGCTGTTACAGAGCCGTATTTCAATAGGATCTTAACTGAGTAAAGCACAAGCACGTATGAAGTGGGTAGGTGCTTCACTGAATGTGGGTTGATTGCTCTCCACATGTAAGTGTTTTTGAAGATTCTCCACACAGACAGGCTCCTTGCTGTCACACACTTCCTCAGAAGACTTTCCAGTGATTTAACTGATTCATGAAACCCGAACATTGCCTGAGCTAAAGTGCCAGTTTCAAGAGACCTGGCAGCAGATTAGAAATAGCCAAATGGAGACTTGTACAGAACAGACAAATTGTCAAGTTTCCATGTATCACTGTCTGTTAATACATTGTTTCTAAATAAGAATTGTTATTTCTACATCAGAGTTGCATTAGTCTGGACTTACAATAAATATGAGATCCTTGAGCTTTGCACACTCCAAAAAAATAAAAATAGAGTTTTCCTTACTTTACAGGTCCTCTGAAATCCAACAAGATTTCTGATGAGGGTCTTCTCATGGCCATTTTTTAATTTGTGGTAGATGGTAAAAAATTTAGGAAATGCCACCAGATCTACAGCACAGTTGTCCTTCCCCATCTCCTGAGACAGGCAGGGAGGCTTAAGCATTTCAGTGAGATGGGAATGGCTCCCTCCCACCTCACACCAATTTAACATAAAATCAGTGCATCACTGCTGCTCTACCAGCTTTCAAACCATTCCAGATATTAAATTTAGAGGGTTACCAGAATGAAATCCCTCGAGATATCTCTTGGACCATTCCAAAAATTGAATTGCAGAGTTACAGAAGAGTCACCTGCTTGAATCCAGTTTCTATTGAAGCCCAAATCTAACCTCCAGTTCCATGAAAACACAGAATTGTAAAGAGTAAATGGAAATAAAAGATGTAGAAGGGACTATTTTTTTTTTCCATCATCCTGCCCATGAAATGATGTGTCACTCTTACATCCAGTCCCACTGAAACAATGCCAATCTGCCAGGGCCATGGCAGGGAAAAGGCATCCAGCCACAACTCCCAGGCCCGTTACTGAGAACACCTGCAAAGGTGAGGTGACAAAAAGCCAAATTTTCTAGCAAGCTCATTACTAAACAGTAAATACCTGAACTATTTAGCCAGTGTAATTTCAGAGCTTTCCTCTCACACATCAGTCTGAGTCAGAATTCTGCAAGAGTTGAGAGGGAGCACAAAAATCTTGCGTTTTAAAACGAGATCAGAATAAACAGAAAGGGGGGGAAACGGAAACCTGAATTTCAGAATCTCAATTAGTGGATCGTGACTAACAAAAAAATACTCTTTACCTGGTGTTGTCATGATGAGGGTTAGAGGAAGTGGTAGCAGCTGACCCACCACGTAACACTGGCCTACAGCAGGTTTGTGTGGATAGAAAGCACGAGACAGAAAACAGGAAACGACAAACAGAGATAAGAGGTAAAACACACAGAACAAAGGAACTTCAAAATACTTCCACATATACTCTGTGTTTTAATACAATATACCTTCTGTTTATTTTGGTGTAAATCGCTCTTTCATGTTTTTCTCATGGAATTTAATCAACACTGAATGTTTTTGCAGCTAAGAAGTGTAACGAGATTTTGATGGTACACCCTCATTTATGGAAGACAAACCAGTGGAATAGAGATTTGGGTGGAGATTATCAGCCTTACAAAACAACCATGGGAAACTTCAGGTTAAAAAAAAAAACAACCACAAAAAAATATCCCCCAAAACTAAAAATCTCACCCAACAGCAATGGGTAAACCATAAATGTATTTACACATACTTGTAAAAGCCCTTTTAATCATTCTCTCCTCTCTTTAGGGAATGGGGAGATTGGTCTTTTCAGTATTCATCTATGCTAGATATAATTTAGATATAATTTGAACACCTGGGCTAGTACCTAAGGACCATGGATATCTGAAGAGAAGATATCTCTCCAGGAAGAGGTGACTACAAGCTTCAAGCAGATGTATGAACATCCTGGTAAGTGTTGCTCTTTAAATTTCTTTTCCTTTCTAGGCAAAGAGGAAGGAAAGGCAGGGCTTTTTAAACTGCTGCAACTCTGTCACACACATTGGGCTTGCAGGAAGAAGCTCCTGTGTTGCAGTTTACAGAAGAGGTGAATACCAGCAGTGCTTTCTGCCCAAGCTGGTCCTGTGTGTTTTCAGTGCCTCTGGTAACCAAACACGAGTGTAACACATCACAGGTGTGGAACAAACTGTTCAGGAGCTTGAAATCGGTGCACACCACAGTGCTCTTCTCTCTGGCTCTTAAGATAAACCAGCACAATGTGTTTTATAAAACAGCAAGCCCCATTTCCAATACCTACATTAACAGAATATTCCTACCTAAGTGCACGAGGTCTTCCAAAAAGTTATCAAATAAAAAAGGTGTTCCTAAAAGGTGTTCCCAACGACATCCATAATTCAGGTAGCCTGGAGTATTCTCTGACAGATGCTACAACGACATCCTTTGAGAAAGTGTAAGAAATGGAGCAAACAGCAGCTATGGAAAAGGTCACAAACTTTCTCTGCCAACAGAAGTCACTTGCTGGCAGATATGGGAATGTCACTGTGCCAGGATCCAGCAGGCATTTCCCACACCACTGTCCCACAGGACAACATTTGGAATTTGTGTAATGAGAACAGTGGGTCTCAAAGCTCTCTAAGCTCAGCATTCTGTGCAATTTTTTTAACAAACAGGGATGTTGTAGATTTAATGAATATTAATTCACAATACCCTTTCCAAGGGAAGCCACAGGCTTGGAGGAAATTGAGGGCTACAGCAAGACACAGATCCAGAGGACTCTCTGGGATCTGTGCAAGTCTTTAATCCCACTTCCCACCACAGCCAGGCTGTTAGGAAGCTGCACATGATTTCTTCCTTTTCTTTGCAATTCACATTTTTTCTTTACAGGTGGACTCAAAAGGAACACCACAACATTCCCCTACCTCTTCTGCTCTCCTTGCTTGGTTTTATATATCAGAATTGATTATACAGATCACAGCAGTCTCATAACTGAGATCACTTTACCCCAAAATCAGCAGCAATTTTTTTGGTAAATACAGAATGCACAAATATAATATAGGAAAGCTATTAAATAAATGGCCTTCTTCAAAAAGAAGTGTACCACAGAACTTTGAGTTTTCTGACTACTTCTGTGCATTCCATCCTAAACATTAATGCATGATCAGAAAAAGCCACAGCTCCAAGGTCATGTGTGCTCCCTGCAAATACAGCAGCAGCCTGAAACCTGAGGGGAGGGCACAGCAACACAGCTTGGTAACAGTGGGAAAAGTGGCACTGAGGAATGACCAACTGAACCTGCTCTGCCTTCTGCTGGTTAGAGCAGAGTGCAACAGGGATACCACGGTGAGGGTGGCATCAAACACGTGGGCTGGGAGGAAAGCAGTGAAGTGTGGACAATCTCAGTGCCTGGGTCCAACCTGCACCACTCTTGTGCCTGCAGAGGGGACTGAGACCTGCACACACTCTCTCAGGATAAGATTACGTGGCATTGAAAAAGGATGGTGGCTTTTTAGAAGAGACATCATAAAGAAAGGAAATATTAAGTTTTCATGCTTTTTTTTTCTTGTAAATAAAAAAGATACTGACCCAAGAGATGAAGAACATTTCAGATAAAGTAGAGATTTCAACACAACTCTATTCAGGTATGAAATTGCCTTTTTTCCTGCATTTAAGACATCTCTAAAACCTTAAATGCAGGGAGTTTTTTGGGGGCTTGTTGGTTTGGGATTTTTTTTGTTGCCTAGAGCGTAAAAGATCAGTCTCTGAAGGGCACTCACTGGGTGTAGGCCCTGCAGGCATTTGAAAGGAATTGAAACAGCAAAAATGGTTAGAAACCAAAACTGACCTATAGTCCTTGTCCAAGCTGAAGGAAATGCGAGAGTAAACAGACAGTGTAAACAGTGATCATTAAAATGTTGCTCATTTACACAGCCATGATGTGAGCAGTGCTGGCTGAACCAGGCATAACTCATTCTCTGCAGCAGGACAATCAGCACCTACCGTTAGCAGTTTTAGTGGATTGGAAAATGGGTTTTTTTGGGAAAAAAAAATAAATACAAGCCATGAAACAAGTTAAAAAATATTTCCAGTGAGAAACCCACAGCCAGATCTTGTTAACTTTCAAAGGTCCCTTCTAGTATTAAGCATAACATGTTAAAAGAGGTTAAGGTTTTGAAATAGGAAGCACATTACACAGAG
This sequence comes from Tyrannus savana, assembly GCA_013399735.1. Taxonomy (NCBI): domain Eukaryota; kingdom Metazoa; phylum Chordata; class Aves; order Passeriformes; family Tyrannidae; genus Tyrannus; species Tyrannus savana. The sequence goes on from VXAW01005015.1 coordinate 100,840, forward strand.
CAAAAGAACAGAGTGCAGGTTTGGAGCAATTTAAAATGAACAATATTTTGCAACCATGCAAGTGGATCATCCAAATTTCACATTCCTACGCCAGATGTAATGGGGGGTGTCTCAACACCCAGCCACAAGGAATACACTTTCACCTCACTGAGAGGTTCATCAGTTTGGCACCTGTTTGTCCACAGGTGGCTGGAAACAGGTTTCCCATTCCTTCTAGGAAGCTTAGTGAGGACACCTCAAAAATTAACCCACACCAGGGTTAAGTAACGCAGCTTTTGAAGCATTCAGTATTCTAGAAATGTTCTGATAATGGAAGCAAGCTGAAGGTGCATTTATGCACATGTGTTTGTCTTCCAGACTCCAAGGAGACACAGGCACGACCCTGCCTTAATGGAAGCCAGGGATAAAACCTGGAGCTTCACTGCACACCGAGAAAAGGGCTAGAATTTCAATCCATATTTTAACAAGGATTCTTGGCACAGTGTCTGTCAGTGCTAATGTTCACAGACAGTACAACTCCTCCTTATCTGGGAGCTTTAGTTTGGTAAAACAAACATGTAATTCCATCTAATTTTAATATTGAAAAGGAAAAAAAAAAGTTACTGATGCCCAACTGTTGACATGCATAACAATTTTAACAGCTACAATTAAGCACCCAACTTGCAGAATTTCATGGGGAACTATGCAGCTAATTTTGTTTGGTTGTTTTTTTTTTTTGAGTCCCAGTTTAAAAACATAAAGGCCAGCAAGACTGGAGCTCTCTGCAATTCAGGGATGTTAATATGGGTATTTATTTACTGTCAGATCAGCAAACACGGTGAGCTATCAGAGGTGCCAGTTTGGCAAGTGACTGCAAACACACAGACATTCACAGTAAGATTGGCTTGAGAGTCACATTTCATTACCAAAACAGCCAGGAAGCAAAGAATTTAACTTCCCACTGCAAATATTAAGCATGCTGCTGGGATATCAGCAGAGGCAGATGGCAAATTTCAAAGAACTTGCTAGCACAGGCCACACTGAAGGGCTGCAGGAGCAATGTGCAGTTCCTGCCAATGTTCTTGCCAATTATCTTCTCTAATTCAACCTCTTGGCAAGTCCCAGAGGTCTGAGATAACCCTACACTCGAGACTGTCTGCAACTCTTAACTGAATTTCTGTGCTAGCATACTGCTGAAATGAAAACTGCTTTTTGTAAATTGATATTGCCATTAGGAGTCTTTGTAAATGCCTCCACAGTGTTGGACATGCCCTTCTTGTAAGGCTTACAAGTGCCAAATCACAACAGTCCCAGGATGCATCAAGGGGGCAAAACTCCACTGAAGAGAATGGAAGGACAGGGAGTGCCACGGGGCTTGTTCTGGCTCATCAGCTCTCAAAGGTTATCCATAAACCAGAGACAGCAACAACCAGAGGAGCAACAACTTCTCTGTGCTCATTCCCCGCCTTTCTTGCTGTCAGCATCCACAGTGGCCACTGTCAGTCACGGATCAGCCAGAGGGAACTATTCCCACTATGAACTGAGACAGCCCCAAGTCTTGACACGTTTCCAAGAGCAGCCTCTACAGTGCCTTGCATGATATTCCACCCTCTTTCTGCACATTTGTTTGAATGCTCTATGACAACATCAACCCAATCTTATTGATTTGCACCACTGCTCACCAAAAAAAGCAGAAGACAAGGCCGGTAAATTTGCAGGCTCGGGGTCGAGTGTTAATTGCAGAAAACACTGACAATCTCAGAAGAGCAAAACCCCCTGCAGCCACAGGCTAACCCTTCCTGTTTCTGATTTTTATTTGGAAGGGAACCAAAACAACCCTGCATTCGAAAACAGAAGCATTTTGAAATGTGAATTTTGGACATTTAAATTGCTTATGAAGAGTGAAAGCAAAGGAAAAGCAAAAGCAAAATATTTTCATCTCGTTACTTCCGTAAACAGAAACCAAACTCCACTAAAAAGGAGAACAGAAAAAAAATAAAAGAAAAAAAGAAGCAGCAAAAGCTGGCAAGAACCAGTGACAACCAATCACCTGCGGTTTTCATCCAGCACATCCAAGACCTGCTGGTAAGCCCTACGAGTGGAAGACTGGATAAACGACAAAATGCCACGAGCAGAGTAAAGATTAGTTCCATCTTCAGGTAACATATTGGGAGGACAGACACGAGCCTGTTGCAGTGATGGTGTCACACTGTTTGTATAAGCACAGTAAATGAAGAGAGAAATACCGTAGTCAGATTTTAAATTTAAAAAAAAAAAAAAAAGCTTTTCAGATAGACCCCATTCCAAAATGCTCATTGCTTGCTTTTGGTTTACCCTTCTCCCACCACTGTAAGGTAACACTCAAATTTTAGTAGTGTAGGGATTAGGAGTTACATTTACTCATGTTCTTCAGACACAAACACATGTAACCCAAGGACACAGTTCTGATCTGTTATATAAGTTAGTTTTAGAAAGTGCTTGCACAGCTAAATCTGTACCTGCTGAAGTCAGTATTCAAGTCCCCAGTGACATCAATGAGAAGTGTCTTAAAAAGCATTACATTTTAAGAAAATCCTACATAATCTCTTTTAAAAACACAAAGGAGAATCTCACACAGAGCCCCTTCAACAAAACTGTCTTGAAGCTGTGATGGAAGATCAAGCTATCAAGTATTTTGATTTGCAGGTGAACAAGTTTAAAGGCAACTGAAACAAATTCAAGAAATAACAGAAAATTCATATCCCCATGAAAGAAAATTACATGATCTAACTTGTTGACTATGATGCAAAAAGTATCACTTAAAATATGCAGGACTGAAATTCAAACACGAGCATTTGGATTATACAAACCTTGTCTAGCAGAGAGAAATTAGTTTTAATTTCCTCATACTTCTTTACATTCAAACTGACCTTATCCACATTTTTGTACACATATGAAGGCTTTTTTTTTTTTTTAATCTGGAAATTTTAATTAAAGGGGAGATGCTTTTTTAATAGGAAGAAATTTGTGTTAACTTAATTGTACATTGTGCTTGGAAGCTGGTTGGATATTTGGATAATCTCTAGAAGTAAAAAGACTTCTGTAGATACTAAAAGTATTTTAAGAAGTAAAAAAAAAAACCCAGCCTAATTTAACAACAACTGTACAAAATTCCCTAGAACTAAGTTACGTGTGCTGATTAAATTCAAAATGTAGATAATAAGGAAAAATCAGAAATTCAGAATAATTCCATGAAGAGCAGAAATGCCAGGGAGAGAGAGAGAAGCCAAATTTTTCTTCCATCTTCTTTTTTCAGGGTTTAAAATTTATGTCCTGTAAACATATGGTAGTCTTTTGGATTATGTCAAAGACCACGGAGAAGAAATATTATAAAGCAATTATCAGTCCAGATGATCTTAGTTCTAGGTATAACTTTGTTTCACATTCCTGAAAAGAATGCTCACATACAGCTCCAAACACTTATTCTACCACTCCCTGGTTGCAAACACCAGTCCATTCCAGAGGGTGGAACCAAAACAAACAACCTGGAATTACAGTCATTCCTAGGAAAGAGCACATTCTGCTACAGGCAGAGTTTTCAGCTTGGCACTCATCTCCCCTAAAACTTCTCAAAGCACTGGGGATGTACACAGGTATTTATTTCAGGTATTTCTCTGACCTGCAGTTCTGGAAGTAGCCAGTGAGAGGTAAGCATATTTAACCAGGTAAGGTTACTTTAAATTCAAGCACATGGACTGCATTCTTGTTAAAGACATGCACACCATCACCTTTTCTCCAGGAAGGACAGAATTTCTCAAACTGTGACACTGAACTCTCTAGAGAGATGTGTTTTTCTAAGGAAAAGGCTGGAACAGAAAAAACAATTAAGTGCTGTGCATTTTTCCAGGCACTTTTGGTGGTTTGATGACTTCCAACACAGAAGTGGAATCCTTGCATTCAGCGATGACCAACAAAAAGCTTTGTTTCTCCAGCTATTCAAAACCAGCCAAAGAACAAAGAGTCAAACAAACTACAGCTATTTTGAAATGTATTTTTTATTTTACTGTCCCTTTCACTGGCTGTCAGCTATTTTTCCCTATGCTCTTTACAGGGGAAAATGATAAGGCCAAGTTTGAGAAACCCTGAAGCAAAATTAGAAACCACACCTTCAGTGTAGCAAAGGCTGTTTCAGATTTTAATCCTCTAAACTACAGATACTTAGTCAGAATATTAGTACTGCAGAGAGCTACACAATTAAACACACTCTGGGTTTCCATACACCAGGTAACATTTGGGCTTACGTGCAGTCCTGAGTCGAAAGAGGTGACTGGAACCGTGGCATTTTATTTCTTGGGACAGTATCTGATCTGTGCCACCTTGAATAATAATTGTAATCTCTTAAGTAAGCATCCTTATGAACAAGAGGAATTGTAATTTAGAGAGCTGTCATTAGTGCTGTGCAGACAGTTACTGTACCAGCAGGTACCTACTTGTTAGTCTCAGGTTTTCTAAGAGCGTTTGGGAATTACTGTCTTTAGTGAACCCTTAAGTGCCAAAAAATTCTCAGAACTGTCTCTGCATGCAGCTGGATGACAAGAGAGACTACAGAAGAGAAACAACTGCTCGTTCCATGTGGAGAACACTGTGATAGGGAACCCAGCCAACTCTGCTTCCATCTGACACTCTATTCCAGAATGTTTAATTTTGTCACTTTGTAGGCCAAGCACTGGAGTTTCTCACAGCACATCTGAATATTATGTCCAAGGACAACAGTGCCCTAGATTAAAACTTCAGAATCACGGTCTTGTGCAGAAAACAAAGGCTTTAAAAGGCAGTGCTCCCTGTGCCTTTTCATGGAGCCCTCATCACAGCATCTGAGCTGACTATCATGTCTATCAGGGAGCTGAACCAAGGAGGTTAAGAGAAACAAGTGTTTAAAAAAAAAAAGGTTTTGGTTTTTGTACAGGAATTTAATATTTTAAGTAAAACACAGACTTTTTTTCCTATTTGAAGATGTCAAACCAGACTCACACAAACACAGAAATAAAGAGCTGATCTTTTAGAGCACCATAGCATGTTACTGCAGAAGTGAACTATGCAGAAATGATACCAATTTATAAGTCAAGCCAGTTTTGATGAAGCAGCAATGTATCATTAATTATAACAAAGGCTGGCTTTTTCAGCCAGCAGCACTACATGTAAGAACTTCAGGTGCAGTGAGCTCCTTGTGGCTTTGGACCACTGGAAGATACAGTATTTCTAGATAGTAAAGAAATTTCAAGGTGATACAAATGAGGTAACAGGTGCACAACTATTTTTTCTGCAGCACAAAGAATGCATTTACGTGTATTTACATTTACTGCATTTGTGTGAGCTACACAAGCTCCCCCATTAAGATGGAATTTCAGCAATCTGAATTCACAGAACACTCTCCTGGAGTTAGCCAGGTCCAGAGTCACATTCTCCACTTGGAGACTGACAAAAACTAGATGAGGGAGAAACATCCACAGCATGTTCAAAGCAATTTTCATCTTTTGGGTTGTACTGAGTCAGAAGAAGGAATTATGGCAGAGAAAGAAGCAATTTCTAGGAGCCTCAGCGACTTCAAGGCATGTGATCTACGCTCTGGACACAGCCTAACTTCTCTCACAAGGAAACAAGAACTTGGGAAGACAAGAGGAAAAAATGAAGTCCTACTAAAATACATCATCTGCAGGTCAGCAAATGCTGCAGGAGGAAGGACAGCTTCTTCCACATGGGCAACAGAGGGTGTGGATACTGCAGGGGCAGCATCAGGGAGCTGGGATTTTTCAGGCAAGGAAGAGAAGTGATCCTGGATCAATCAAAAGGACATGTATAATGTAAAGTGCTTGGCACTGGAAGTTTGATTTATGTGACAGGCCTTATGCATGGGCATCAAGAGAGCAAAACTGATCTCCAGGGGTGTCATAAACTCCTGGTTTTTGTAAATGATAAACTGAGTCAAACCAGCTACCAGTTATATGTTCCTTGATCACATCCTTTTTAAATTTACAGGATTCCAGGTGCATATTGTACTGCCAAGTCTCTGAAGGACTGCTAGTGGATTAAAAAACTGTGACATCAAAGCACCCAGGTGAGTTTTAGAGACTGAGGATTTCCAGATTCAAGAAATCCCAACATGTGAGAAATCTGACAGCACTTGGATACATCCAGTCAAGAGCTGATCTTGCCATTTCCTCAGATGTCTGGCTGGGACATAACTGGGTAACTGAGACCACAGGGAACTTGGGCACTTTGTAGGCTGACAGAACACTTGGAGACTGAGCTGAGCAGGAGACGAGGATGCAAATCTAGTTTTGCCAGCTCAGCGAGCATGTCTGACTCTGCAGACTCGAGTGCCTAGACATGTGCAATCCATAAGCTTGTATGAACCAAAAGTCTGATTAGGAAGAGGAAGATATGAAACATTTCCATAAAGAGAAGGAGACTTCTGTCTGGAAGGTGATCAGAGTTCACTTCACTAGTTTTAGGTAAGTTAACAGGTGGACAGATATGTAGTACACACAGTGCCCTTGCTCTAAATAGAGGAAATCAGGCATTTCTAGGGCATAATTCATTTGATCTACATCAGACTAAAAATAGGTAGACCCAAAATAGGCCATGTACTTATTTTCCTCGTTACTGAATATTAAGTTTATGGTGATCTAGCAATACTGTTGTACAGTCAACACTGGGAAAAATGAATCCCATCTTTAAGTCTTCAATCTAAAATCTTTCCTATGGCAAGTACTCCTTGTGGCAGATGTATTAAAATTCATATATAAAAGATTCCTAAGTGTTACATTGCCAAACTAGTTATTTCCAGTGAAAAGATGCTGTCACTCAGAATAAACAGCAATTAATCAAAAACTACCATATCCAAGAAAAATTTTGTCTGCAGAAAGCACCCTAAGAATTACTACCTTGGATGGTAAAAACAGATGAAGTTTCCAATTCTAAATGCTAGCTGCTACTTTGGTCTCAAAAGGTTAAGATATATACTGACAGATTCCAATTTATTAAATACACTGATACCAAAAAAAAATTATTTATTCTAATATTTATGAGGAAATAAAAATACTCCTTCTTCTAAGAGTGAAAATCCTTATAACATCAACAGTGGGNGATACATTAATACAAAAAGAATTTATTTATTCTAATATTTATGAGGAAATACTCCTTCTTCTAAGAGTGAAAATCCTTATAACATCAACAGTGGGAGAACTGGGAACATTTTGATGTACAAAGAGCTCAATTTCCTGAAAATTCAGGGGAAAAAAATATTCTACTAACTTGGAAACTGAAAAATCTCCTGAAATAACAATTGATGGTAACCGGTGAAACTGTGAACCTACAAACACTCCCACCTTTCCACTGCAAGAAAATGCCTCACAAATGACTCATTAAACAAAAAGCATAAAAATTAAGAAAAACGCTGGCCTTGTAATTGTTAAAACTACGTGCATGCCACAGCATACCAAATATTAGTTGGAAAAAGCAAACCACCACGAGGAGCTAAAGGAACAGGGGAGATGTGTGACAAAGCTCCAGCAGTGCCCCTGCACCCTGATCCCCACTCACATGGAGTCATTCCGGGCCAGTTGGCCGTTCTGCCGCGTGGCGTTTTCGCTCATGGAACGTTCCCTCTTCAGCCTCCCCACCGAGCGGGCCTGCAGCAAAGGGACAGAGAGGGACATCAAAGACAGAGGGTTCCAGCACACAACCATGTGCAGGGCAGGTCTGGGGGTCACATCTGCCCTCAGACACAAAGGCACGCTTTCATGGCTTTCCCAGTGACTGGGAGGAGAACAACTGATGGCAGGATCTGATGCTGGTACATGCAAGACCAAGCTCCAGACTTATTGCAGTGCTGTTGTTATCTGTCCATGGGATCTGATGCCAAAATGATGAACCAACAGCATTTTTAGTAGTCTCTGGAGATATTCAAAAGCCCTCTGGACACAATCCTGAACAATGTGCTGTAGGAGACCCTGCTTGCATGGGGAGGCTGGACTAGATAACCTCCAGTACTCCCTTCCAACCTCACCCATTCTGGGATTACTTCCTATCATGAGAGAGAAATCTATTGTATTTTGTAAGTCTACAAATTGTGTGGCTTCATAAATATCTTTCTGGGTTTAAGATGTCAATTGCCATCATTCACCTGGATGCCAATGTTATACCATTCTATGAAGCTGGTTTTCAGAGTTTTAACAGAACTCATTAATTCTGTGTGGGGTTATATCATCCAGCCATGAAGTCCAGAGGTCAACTAGACACATTAAAAGAATGTGTAGCTCTCTAGTCTATTCTCTGATAACCTGTAAATTTAAAAAAAAAACCTTGCAGTTTTCTCTTCATCAAAAGGATGTTTTTGTTAAAAAGTATTTTGAGTAGTTCTAATTGTGACTTTATTTTTGTAAGCACTGAGTAAGCTTACTGAGCCTGGCAGCCCCACGCCATCTGCCACTTCATCAGAAGTACCACAGTGCTAATAAAAACATTTTTATTTTTTCCCAGCTTATGTTAGCACCAAGTTGATCTTCACCACAGGAGAGAAATCACTGGTCACTTCACTTTCTTTAGCAGAATGCTTCTCATCTAAGGAAAAAGCAAATATAAGTACTGGCCTCTTCACTTTGAGGTGTCTGCTGTGCAGGTTTTTCTAGGTCCAAAAAATCTAGCGGTCGATCACTAAGAGAAATAACACGGGGAGGAGTTTTCAGTGCCAGTGGTTTGAATGGAGTAGACTGAAGAATGTCAAGGTCTGCTGGTCTGGAAAATGGAATGTCTTCACTATTACCTGCAAGAACATCAGTTGTCAATAGCAAGTAAACCACTCTGAGGCCTGAGGGCCAATGCTAAAGTTCAGAAAGACATCACAACAGTTAAGTCCCCGGCCTACGCCAAATAATTAAATATAACTTTCCTTAACAGGTCTTGTATGTTAAAAACTATTGTTAAAGCTCTCATAAAGACCACATTATTGACAATTATTTGAGCAGTTTCTCTGAGAACAGTGATCCTGAGTAATCCTGAGCCACATCAACTGCTAATTACTAATATATAGTAGATCCCCAAACTTGTTATAGTTACTTAAGCTTATATTTAATTCATAAAAATCAGGTGCAAATCAAAAAACATCACTTTTTTCCCCTCCAAAAATGGTTTAGTAAGATGAAACGTCAGCAATTAAACCTTCTGTGCATACTTAATCCATTACAAGCTACACCAATAAAACATTTTCAGAGTTTAAGAAACTTCCTACGTCAAAGTCAATGAGCACTAACTGCCTGAGAACCAGAGAGCATCTTACAGGTTGTTCTTCTAAAAATGCATCAATATATATTTTTTTCCCTCCAAAAATCTGGGAAACAAATTTAAATTTTCACCTGGATCAAGATGCAGACGTACCTGCCACCACAATCCGCTCTGGAACCTGCATGGTTACACTGGCATTTGGGAATCCTTCTGGGACGTCCTTCTCGAGGTCAGCGTTTTGAGGGGCTACTTTGAGTTTCTCGGGGACCCTCATGCGCTGGCTGATGCCCTCCGTGTACTCCATCTCGTACTGCAGCCGGGTCATCTCTGCCATCTCGGCGGCCGGGGACGGGAACGCCGCTCCGCTCATCCTGGGAAGGCAACACCAACAACTCGGAGTGAGGCAGGAGAGCAGCAGAAAGGATGGAAAGGAAACGTTTGTTCTCGTTACTAGGCAAGTGGTAGAGGCTTAGTTAAAGGAAGTGTAGTCTCAAAGTGCTGAGAGGTGCAGGAGAATAGAGAAGAACAAATTGACGCTGCACTGAGGGTCCTCAAAGTGAGCCATGACAAAACAAAACACCCAAACCTAGAAATTCTGCATGTGAGGTATTATTCTTGCACTGGCTGGCAGAGAAAGAAAGACAAACAAGCAACAAATCCCTGATAGGATGGATAGGAAATCTATTCAGAATAGGCATGAAATCTAAGTTGTTGGTTTGCATTTACACAGATCCAGGGTGCTGGTATTTGAGAAAATGGCTGAAGCCTCACAAAACTGCTCGTTGAGGCAGTGGAGTGACAAAAGGCTCAGCTTGGGCAGCAGCCTCCTGCTCACTGTCAGTCATCCAGACCTCCCCCCATCTCACAAGGACAAAGTTCCTCATAAACAGCCTGTCAAATCAGCTTGAACACTGAGTACATTCACAAACATTCCCAAACACAGCAATTCTGTGAGCTGCTCACTTTCTCTGTAAATTAAAATCCTTCTTTTGCAGAATTGATACAAGACAAGGGCAGAGAGAACAAAACTTTATTTAAATTCAAGAGGCTTTGCCAATACTTTATAGATACATTTTCCTAGAAGAGGAGGGGGATTTCAGCTGAAGCAGTGGGGGAGTTTCCTAGAAACCTGGCTGTGACAAACTTACTGATGTCCTTGCTGGGAGCTGTGTCAAAGACCAAGATAACTGGGGTTTTGAAGTTGGATTTAAGGTTGAGAGAAAAAGAAATCCTAGAGCTGCACATGGAGGTGGGCTGGGAAGGGGCTGCTGATGGAAACTGTGGGCTGGGAGAAGGTGTTCACCTGGGCAGTGGCTGGTGGACCTTGCTGATGGCTCGTTCTGAGATTATGGCTATGGACTCAGTTAAGAGAGACATCCTAAAGCTGCAGATGGAGTGGGGCTGGGAAGGGGCTCCCTGAGTAAACAGTGAGCTGCAAGGAACTGCTTGTGGGAAGCTTTTCATCCAGGCAGTGGCTCAATAGCTGGGGACCTTGGCAACAGCTCAGACTGAGATAATGGGTTATTTTTAGGGCTAGGATTGGACAAAAAGCGTTTCTAGACATACATGTGCACATACAATTTGCACAACAAGGTGCCAATGCAGTTTTCCCAGCAAACCTGCTCGTGGGAAGCACGGCTCACTGTAGCAGGACATCTTTTTTTTTAAATTAAGTAACCCATCCTGGCAAAAAGGCAGGGTTTGCCACTCAAATTGCAACCACATTCTTTTCCTATTTTTGGCAGCAGGGCTCTGTCTGTGGCTGTGTGTGCATCTCCCTGAGCTGAACATGCAGAACCCTGAGCCTCAGTGCAGGTGAGACAGCCCACGAGCCCTTCCTCCCGCCAGCACAAACAGGCAATACCTTCCAGATTTATCAGTAAAACCTTGAACTAACAGTAACCTTCAGACAACAGAAGGAAGCCCACAGAAGGATCTGGACTGTGTAACACTGAAATGCACACACTGAGTATACTCAAGATGTGATCCACTTGAATCACATCTTGATTTATTTCATCCGTATTAATCCTCGCTATTTGTAGGTATCAAGTGAAATAAAGTTAAACAACCCATTTCATTAGAAATAAACGCTTAATGGGAGTTCAAGAGGTTCTTAAACTTCTCTGCCACTTCAAAGTTTTTAACCTTTCTCAGGGAGTTTTTTCGTCCTTTGATTTTGCAAGCTGGATTTGTCCCTCTGGCAGACATTGGCTGAATCATGAAGAAAATAAGAGTCTTCTGACATTTCCACATCCCAAACAGCGCTTTTCCTTTCGAAACATTGTCCCTGATGAGTAAAGCACTTCCAGACCGAGTGAAAACGTCAAAAAAGAGACCAAATTTTAAGGAGAACTTAAAAGTGTCCACAATATGGAGTGGCAGCACTTCAAGCACACTTTACTGCTCACATGACCTGCCAGAAGGTGTTTCACTGCTTGCTCACATCCTCATTTTGAAATACCTGTGCAGCCCTAATTTTGGCAATCAAGCATCCCTGCCCTGCAGCAGCGTTGGCACCACAGCTTCCCCGCAGCCTGGCACTGCTCTGGGACACGAGTTTGTACCGCAGCTGCTTTTCCAGCTGCAAGGTAAAACACACACAGAGCCAGCCAGCCTTGGAACAGTCACTTTGTAAACTGTTTATACACTAAATAGCACTGCGTGGGTTTAGCGGTACTTGCCAAGCACCTATGGATACAACACCTCGAGGTCTTCCTACTCTTGCCTACTCTTGCTCGCTCCTTTTCACAAGAGAACAACAAAACAAGAAATGGTGAGATGTCCCCAGCATAAAACTCGAAATATTTTAATGGAACTCGAGAACGAAACAAACTTATGTTTTCTGTAATGTCCTTGTTGCGCAAAGCATTTTACAGCAAAGCATTAATAATAAATCAGGGATAATGAGGATTTTAAAAGTGATATTTACAGACCTAGACAGCTCTTAAAGAGGCACGAGAATATGGATCTGAGAACAATAGGACAATAAAAACACAATCAGAGATACAGGATAAATAGACAGAATGCAGTTGAAGTGCAAAGGAGCATCAGTGGCATTTAATGAAAGAAGGAAGGGAGGGGAAAAAAATCCAGAGGAGGATAAGGGAAGAGACAGCAAGAGGCAAGGGGTAGGTACCTCCTTCTCCCTCTCCTAAAAAAGAACATCAGCAGGAGAGATGAGGACGAGGCAATGCACACAAACGCTAGGGATGACTCTCTGCCAGCATTCCGGCGATAATCAGGCTCTGGCCATGTCCGTGCTGCAGCCGGGAATGTTCTGCCCGGCGAGGAACCCGAGACCCGGGAGGAGCACTGGTAACAGGATCGCTGTGCCAGCCCCGAGAGCGGGGCAGGTCTTACAGCCCGAACCGAACCGTAACTTCTCCAGCCCCTACAAACAAAACCTGTCCGCGGTACACGAGGAGAGCTGCGCGGCCACGAAGCACCGAAGGCTGCGTTCTTTCAGCTCCGCTTCGCTCCGGCTGAAGGTTTCGACGCAAAACATTTCGACGGGAAATAAAAAATACCGAGGGACGTCAGAAGACAAACATCACCCCGAGAACCATCTCTCCGAAACATCCCCTGAAATGTTCCCTTGGCCGCGGAGGCGCTGGGAGGTTCGGCAGCAGAGCGGGGGAAGTGCTGCCCTCCCTGAGGGAGGATCGTCAGCCGGCAATGCCCGAGGGCAGAAGGGGCCCCGCGGCCTCGGTGCCTCGAGTGTCCCCGTGAGGGCTGAGCCTCCAACCCGCCCCGGACCGCCGCCGAAACGCTTCCAAGCGCTGGGAGCGCCGGGAGAGCCCTCGGAACGGGGGACACAGGACCCGGGGGGCTCCGGCTGTGAGGGCGGCGAAGGGCCGGCCC